>JASCZW010004992.1:0-123475 GCA_034211315.2 Aedes japonicus
CTTGTCAAACTCAAGACAGTAGTCGAAAAAAAAGAAAATTATAATTGGTTATCGATGTTGGTGTTGACGTTGAGCCATTTGGTTGTTTGGCCATCATCTGCTTACTGTTATTGGGAAATTAGAGCGGTACAGGCACCCATGTTCTCCGTATAAGACAAGTGTTTGTAAAGCGAATAAATGCAACAGTGAGCAACGGATTCCTAATGTCCAAAGGCCATTTGCTCAAAATGACGGATAACGCATTGGTACCCGTTGTTTAATTGGCACCCGTTTGCTCAGTGGAAATTGTGGTTACTGTAGCAGAAAATCTATTACACACACGTGTCTAGGATGATTTCTCGTAGGCTTGCTTCTCGACATTATTTGGTTTTTATAACTGGGATTTGAACTTATTTTGTGAAAGATTGTCTAGAAATGTTGTGTACGTTCAAACTAAATGTGACAAATTTTTAGGTGAACTCTGTACATTCTTTCGAGGAAAACAAGACGGTATTGGTTCCAAATGTAAATAACCAACCCTGATTATTTGAGTCTTGTTAAATACTTTTCTAACCAAAGTCGTATTGAAGCTATTTTGATTAAAACAAAATTTCCAAGAAACTCACTCTAGATCGTCGACTACCATCCGAAAAGAAAAGCCAAAAAAAAAAAACAAAAACATTTCTATCGCAGAGCTAAACAGTAAGCTGACCAACCTTGAATCGGAATAGGAAACGATTACGATCGAGCTGATTTACCGTACAACCGATTAGTGTTATTATTCCATCTTTCATTCTTCAAAGCGCAAGCTTTCTGCTCGATTTAGATGTACATCGCCATAACGATCATCGTCATCGCCATCGCCATCATCATCATCGAAGCAAGCGAGAAACGGGCAGCCTGTAACGTTCTTCGATTAATCATTTGCCTGGTTAAAAAATGACCAGAACGAGTTCGCTACCAAAACAAAGATTGCTGCGCGAGAGTATTCTAAAATAAATGCACCTCGATCGGTCAAAGCAGTCCGCAGCTAGTGGTTCGTTCGAAAAAGAAACTACTAAAACGCACCGGAGTGATCTTTTGTTTTGCTGACATTCGGTCGCCCGTCTTCCTGACAAACAAGGAAGAAAAAGCGGTTGACGGGCGAGTTTTTCTTTTCGTTCTATTTTTCCAACGAGCGGCTACCGCTGCAGCTGCAGCATCCGACAAACCTTGCGGCAGGTCCGCAGCGACGATGACCCTAGTGTGCATACAGTAAGTGGCTGTGCTCGAGTCGTGATCACGAAAGCGAGAATTTTCACATCTGACACTGACACTTTTTCTGCGGCTCGATGGCGTGCGCTCATGTTGTGAGTAAACAAAGGTTTGTGGCGGTAATAACATCATCATAATAATTCATCTCCGCTCCGAAGGGAGGCGGGGGTTGTTTGCACAAATATTGCATTTTCCGATGATCCGCTTGTTACGGATGAACGCATAAATATTGACTTTCAAGTCAGCTGTAACGGTTTTTGTTTGTCCGCCTGTCACTATCAGCTTTTTTTTATTTTGGACCGCCACCATCAGCTAATGGCATACAATAAGTGATTTCGTTTTAATGGTCGGCCTAGGCCGGTCTAGGTGTAATTGTTAAGTTGAACGACCATGCGTCGACTCCGGGAGGTAATGAAATACGCAACCCATTAGCTCATTTACGCGCCGCCGCTCGATTGCAATGAAATAATAAATCTGACCAGTCAACACTATCCATCACCACTTGCATCGAAGCAACCAGTCTTCCTCTTTGTCACGCGTAGAGCAACCACCACGACTACTAGGATGGAATGGCACCACTGCACTGTTCTGATCTTGAACTGTCACCCCATCAGTTCGGGAAAGAAAGGATTATAAATAATCGCCATCCATGGCAGCGCACGCTCCTCCGAAGCAATTCCAATTTATTTCCTTCAGTGTGCGACTAGCTGTTCTTTCGAGAATCTTTGATCGAGTTGGGGTTAATGTGATCCCAGATACCACGTAGAGGATGTTCAAGGTGATCAAGCTGGAAACCCGTTTTGAACATAAGAAACTTGTCACAGTCAAAGTCGGTGGATGCGGTGTCAAATCGAGACATGTAAATCACTTCGGGGTGTCACCGCAGTGCTCGACTTTGTTTTCCTTGGCAAGGGTTGCTCTGTTCTACCGATTTGAAATGCCACCGGTCGATCGGTAGCTGCAGTGAAGGGGAGTGACACTCTCCACAAACGATATGCTCAAGATATTTATTTTCTCACCATCGTACATCACTTAGCGACGGTAGTAAATATTCCAAACTTCCAGCGTGCATTCTTCGATGGTAATTAAAATAGTTCACCCTCTCAGCTGGGGGGGACAAGATGATGCAGCTGATTTGACATTCTTTGTGCGGTGTTGTCTAAATTCCTGCGTTGAATTACAAATGCTAAAACTGTCGAAGCACGTGTGGAATTTGTCTTAGCAACGAACGTCGAGTTGCATAGCAGGCTATGGACGGGGGGGAAGCGCTTGGTAGATCAACAGGGTTGTTTTTGCGCTTCCCAGAAGATGCATCTAATCAGAAGGTTTGCGCTTCTATAAACTGCATTTCCGGGGATGCAGAGATAACCATTCCCGGGAAGTACGATTTCTTCTCAGACTAGGTATCGTATCATAAAGATAAGATTGCACGCCTTCGTTGATAAGTTTTCTGTATAAAATATAGTGCAACTATCGTCGGGGCCAGTTTATCAGTGTCACGGTCACGGAAGTCGTACGATGGTCGCCTTTGGAAATAGTTTGCTGATAGTGCTGGCGTTCAGTGCGGTTGTTCGAGGAGATCCATTTTTCGGGAATAATTACCAGATTCCACAGGGCACGGCACTGGCGCGTTACGCATCCGCCGTGGTAACTAATCTCAACAATGCTCGCAACTCGCTGTCTTCATACGTTCGTTATCCTCCGACGGCTTCGACAAGCCTGAATCAAGGTGCAATCACGCTTCGGGATTACGTAGGAAATGTCAGCTTGTTGGTCGGTAACGTTTATACGGAAATTTCCCGAGCAGCCACCGATCGGACAACGGCACCAGTAGTGGTCTTCTCCAAGATCCGTACACGGCTGAACGAGCTGCAGCCGTTGCTACAAAATGGATCACTCTACGTAGATTCCTTGGCCGCCAACTTTGACTCGAATGCTGACAACAACACATCGGCTTACTTTGCCGCGTGGAATAGCAACCTGAATTTGTATAGTCATCATCTTTCGAAGCTTCTTCAGAATGTCAGTCAAGTGATCGAATCCGTTGCTGGAGAAGGTCTGAATACGCAACAATTTCTTGCGGCCCTTTCCGTGGATGGCTTATTGCAAGACTTACTGGATGCCGTTCAACAGGTTTCGGCCACTACGGGTGATTTTTCCAGTACCGTCAGCAGTCTGGTGGGCGCCATCAACACTGCCAACAGTTTCCGATCGACATCCAATGCGCGGCTTCAAACGAGCCGTCAATCAGCAAACACGGTCGTTAACAACTACGTAACCTCGTCAAACGCTTCGTTTAATTCCATTCTCACTGCAACGGACACGCTTTTCAATCACCTGAAGACGGTGAACGATTCATTCGTTTTTCGCTGGCCGCTGCTACTGAGCGACCGCGTAGAGGAAAAGCTCGATCTGCTGAACCGTTCGATTGAAAGTTTGAGCGTGAATCTACACTTCCGTCGCACCGTCGTCGAGTCACACTACACCTATACGCGTTACGTGTTTGCAAGTGAAAACGAACCTCAAGCGTACTTGGAGGAGGAATCCGAACAACTGACCAGACGACTCGTGAATGTAATCAAACCGGATGCATGTGCGTCAGATTTCAGGACTCAGTTCTGGGCATTGCCAGGGACAGTGCAGACGATGTTTAGTCAATGTTTCAACAGCCAACTTGGATTGGAGCGACAAGGGTCCAGCCAAGTGCTGTCCATTGCCAACAACTTCCTACGAGGATACGTCACCGCCGTCTACGATAGCTTGGAAATTTGCTACAGCCATCCGTACGAGCAAATGAGCAGCTGCTTGGATGACGTAAGATGGGTTGGATTTTTCAAGATGGATGGAAGATTTTAAAGGTTTTTTTTTTCTTTCTTTTCCGCAGATTGTCAATACCATAGATTTCGGTGGGAAGTTTTTCCTTCTGGATACGGTGACGTTCTACCTTTTTGAACAAGTGCAATCAGAACTGATGAACTGCAACGCTCGACTGCTCAAGTACGTTCGAAATGTTGGACTACTAGCAAATTGTCAATAAACGAGTGTGGGATTTTATTTTTATTGAACAACAACAACAATATCAACAATAGTAATACACAAGGAAAAAGTGGAATCGAGTAGAAATTTACCAGCGACCACGTGGTCGAGTTCGTTTCTTATTGTAAAAGCACATCTCCTGCAGGTTATGGTAGTTCAGGAAGTACCCGATCTGGGCAATGCAGGTATTGAAGTTACTTTGAATCTCGCTGTCGATGAGCGTTTCGATCTGCTTGGAGGCCATGAAAATTCGCCCATTCGCCCAAGTGTTCTCGTAACCATTCTGAAACGTTAGACAAAACATGTCAGCGAATTTCCCGAAACTCTCACAGAAATCTTACCAAGTCCAGACAGTAGGCAATCTTCTTCGGAGCATACCGTAGGCAGATGTCGAATGCGGCATACGATGCGTTGATAGCACTCACTGCGTAGTTCTCGATTATGGTGTTGACGGTTTCGAACGTTTTCTCCTCGTTACTTGTTTGATCCAGTAGGCAGGAGTTGACGTGAGTCATCGTGAAATTGGGGAAAGCCAGCAGCTTCTCGATGTAGGCTTCGGTGCAATCGTTTGAGAGCATCGGATCAGCGGAGACCTGAACCGTAACTTGCGTCATGTAGCTCATCGGAGCGGATATGAACGACCGGGTCTTCCACTGTTCAACCTCCCGATGTTTGTAGAGACGAAGGTTCTCGAAGTTAATCAGCACTTTTTGAATCATATTCTCCAGAGACTTCTTTAATGCAATGAAATAGTTGATGGTGGATTTGGGAAACATCGTAATCCGTTCCTTCATTTTTTGATACAGTTCTTCCTCGTAGGTGCGGAGATTGTTCAACGATTCGGTAACGTCTTCGATGAGAGTCACCGATGCATTCAGATAGTTGTCGATCGATTCGTTGAACGCTCGCTGAGCGGCCATGGCTCGGTTGGTGGTTTCTCCTGTCCAGGCCTCACCTTTCTGGATCGAATCGGAAACACGGCCTACGTGCTCGACCAGCTTGTCTGTCGTTGCGAGAAGGTCATCCAGCGCGGGAGTTACGTCACGTTGATCAAATATCGCCTCCGATAGACTGATTGACGCAATCCTCATATCGCTATTGATCGACCGGAACTGGTTGTGATTGTAGAGGTTGTAGTCGACATTCTGCAGCAGTGCAACACTACTGACCACTTCGTATCCATTCAGATAGCGAATAGCTTCTATGAGATTCTGCTGTATCAAATCAAGGTCGTTCTGTTCGAAGTTTTCAAACACTGGGGTAAGTTTGCTGGTTATATTCGATACATATTCCAGCAGACCCTGGCACCAAGTTTGAGATAGTCGACAGTGGGCATATCGGATTTGAGAGGTTCCGTCGACGCCTGTGCGGAGGCTAAATTCTCCAAAATTGCCGTAGTCGCATTTACCACTTCTGCATCTTTGGCCAGAGGGTTATCTGCCTCGGTAGAGCTAACAGCTAAGCCAATGAGTAAGCACACCAGCTGCACCACTGACACAGTTCTCATTTCCTCGCGATTGTTCTGTCGCTGTCGATCGATCGATGCACTCCCGCTTGGATCTAGTTCCGTACTGAACTAAGGGAGGAAGCGGCCCCAACGATGCCCGGTCATTCTAGAAAATGATTGCCTGCTGAGCGCGCTCTGCGGTGGGGTTCGCGGAAAATTCGCTAATCACTGCATCAACACTTTGAATTGATGCCTTCCCCCTTCGGACCAGCTCGAACGAACACGGGATGGCTAGTCGAATATTCAACATCGCGCAGGTATAATTTATTTAATACATGGCGAAAAATAGTAGCAGATAGATGCATTTTTGTATGCTAGGGTGGTTCAATAGGAAATCGAAAACTTTAGTTTTTAATATTTTGTACACAATCATGGTAGCCATGACTGGAAAACAAAAACCGAAATTCGTACACTGAATGAAACGTTGAAACAATTTTCAGATAAATCATAACTGGGTTTCTTCTCTAACCACCCTCGGTCCGCCGTTGAGCGACGTATGGAAATACTCATCAGTACTATCCATCACCGGGCTACACTTTGCGCGGGCTGCAATCAGCTAGAAATTAATCGCGTGCAAGCTATTGAAGCTTCTCCACCCGGGAACTAACGAGAGAAAACAATGGCCCATGGGTCGCTATTCTTTCTCGTTAGACACTGCGAACATTCATGGGCGGACGGGCGAAGAGGAATTGAGATACTCTATTCTAAACCTATCCCAAGGTCGCCCAATGATAATGGCTTCGATATAAAACATGGCATATTTTCAATAACACCAGAAGATCAACATAGTTAGTTTACTGTCAGAGCATTTGTAATTTATGATTCTTTGATGGAAATCAAAATTACAGTTTGAATATGTAACTGAACAGCAAAGGAGTCGAAAATCCCAATCCTGGGGAAACCCCCCCCCTGATTCCATACCTGTCGATCCGGTTGATCGGGAAACCACCGAGTCTCAACTGAGTTCGTGATTAGTATTCCTATTGCGCCGCACGCAATTGTTAATAACGATCGTCGTGGAGAAATAAATTGTCGGAGTATGATAATTTACCGCTCGAAGAGCTGTCGCAACTCGTCATCCTCTAGCTACATTTCCAGCGGCACCTGCTATTCCGCTCTATTCTGCCAACATTCCCAACCCAGCTGACTTTTGATCCTGACTTGAGCTATGAACTGTCTATTGGGGCAACTACGGAATTAAAGCTAACCAAATAATTAACGTACCTTCCATAGCGTTGTTGTCGTTTGGTCCCATGGCTTGCTGATTAGAGTCTGTTTTGATTCGTTTCCCTCCAGACAACCAACACGGAGTAATGTCACTTTCAATTACTTTATCTTTTTAAAAACACTCGTGGTGATAAACTTCACCAATTGTTTACAGTTTTTTGTTCACTCTAGAAACTTGCTCCTTTTCGTCTCTGGATTTGAATTGTTCTACGAAGAAGTTCTTAACCACCACCAAATGATTGCTTCATTTTCGAAAGTCTATCGTTAATCTCTGTAAAAAGACACATAACAAAAACATTACTTTCCGTACTCTGAAGAGAAGAATGATTCTAAACGCCAAGCAGAACCGTGCACTATGCTAGCAAGCGTGAATGTCACTACCGCAAGCCGGTGAAACGGGAAAATAGAGTTCTCGCTGTTGAACTTGATTCACCCGGTTGGTCGTCGGTCGATCGTCGCCAACGCCATCAGAAACTGGTTTTACATGTTTCCGAAGCTTCAATTTAGGATGATGTGATACGGTCGCTTTGCCTAGCGGTAGGAAGACGATGTTTTGCTTAAAAGCTCGAAACCAATAAAATTAAAAACAACAACAAAATCAAAGCAAGCGCGAAAAAAAAAACAGAAACACAATCTGAGGTGTTCGTTTATTGGACGGAATGGGGTTGAGCGGCGGGGGGCTAAATGTAGTTGTGAACGAATTAAATCGCAAACTCGTGTTTGTTGGTGGTTATGGACATTCCAGTTTGCAAAGAAATGACGGCTTTTCTGATCTGATTGGGAGCTCGATAGGGAAGTTGGAAGTTTGGGCTACCGAAATATAATTGTTTTAAATGATTTTGTGATCTGTCAGTTCAAACGGGGGAATAGGCGCTGCCGTCTGTCGAAGTTACTCGGGAGAAAAAAGCTATCACGTTATCAGCGGATGACCACTTTTTTCTCTTCTTCTCCAAAATGTGCAACACTAAAAAACTCGCTTGTGACCTTGATCTGGTTGAACTCAAACACTCGAAAACGCACATCAATGTAAAACACATCTTCTTCTGTAACGTACTTCTTCCACCATACTAATTAGCACCCGAACAGAGCAAAAGCGTATCTTCTCGGAGGCATCTTCCAACGTTGAAGTCTTGACTGCGATTTCTCGAAGGTTGCGATTGATCCGAAATTCGCGACACTTTGAAACGACACCCTGATTGTAACTGAAAGGAGCAGCACCGTTTGGTTGGATTATGAAAGTAAACGAAAGACGACTAACTATAAACACACAGATAGCGAGCGAGTACATCATACAATATAAACAGTGTGTATAAAATCGCCACGTCCGTGAGGTTGTACGGCAACCGTGGCGGAAGAGAGCAGTGGGGGAGGATAGGAACCAGATGAACATGTAAGCATCACGTAACACATGCCACAGTAGCTCGATCGTTGATGGATTTTTGCGGCGGTATTGGTTGCTGTATAGAAACTGTAAACAAGCGACTAAACGAGCGAGTAGCTGCTGAACAAAACAAAAGCAAAAATAAAACGATAGTCATGAATCAATGTTAGTGCCGGTGTCGGTGGATCGCACACAAAAACATTCACACAGCAATCTGATCAAAACAACTAGAAAAAGTCTTCCAGTGTAAGAGATGATGAAAGGCGCATGCGCCCCCAACGCGCGCAGACTACTTCGATCGCGGTGTGAGCGCGCACGACAAATACAACGCTGGCCTAAATGTGTATGAGATTTGATGAGTGTGACGTCAGTAGCAAAAGAGTAGCAAAATGTTGAACGTCCACACTGACGGTCGGAGTTTTCGTGAATGGGGAAAACCCTACGCTTTGGGTTTTACCGGGCACATGTTGAGCGGTCACCATCGACGCCTGCGCCTCACTCGCCACCCCCAAGCCCAGTCGGGAGGATCCCGGTTGTCTCCTCTGGAGCTCAGTCGAACATACTGCAGAGAGAAAGAGAGTAGCGAATTCTCGAGTTGACTAATCCGCTAGGCAATTATTGCTACTTGTGCCCGATTAGGCAGGTGTTTGTACGGAACGGGGCGGGATCGGTAGCCGATCTCAGCATCCATTATCGCTGGATACTGCTGAGAGGCTTGTTTTCGAAACATGTCAGTAGGGTTGAGCGGAGCCGGGTTTTCCCAGCACAGGTGGTTTGACCCAAAACATCATGTTGTTAGTCCGGGAAAGGTGAGGTTGAGTCAATCACACAAGTATGAAACGGGAATGCATCGGGAGGATGGAGAATTGCGTTATCGCTGGCAAACGGCATAACCGGGGATCCCGCAAGCAGTGCTGATGTTTACAAAGGAACGGGATCGTTTGGTCGGTGCACGTGGTTGGAATTTCAGACAGCATGGGGCTTTCTTCGGGTGATGAAAGTGTGAGTGACGATGTGGGATTGATGGGGACTATTGTGTACCGGAGCGTAGCTCTTCAGTGTGCGGTAAGGACTGTTTCATGTAGAGCGATCCAAGTAGCTTGATTCAGAGGCTTATCAGATTTGAGTACTGGAATTGTCAGAATGTTTTATCAACGTTTTTCAATCTCGAGGGAAATCAGCTGTAGTGATAACGCTTCATATATAACGACAAAAATTAACCCAAAAGGTACGAAAAACCCACGGGGTTGGGCTGTAGAATAGTGAGGAAGCGCAGAATTGCCAGGAACAGGCAGCGCAGTGTTAACACGATTTAGGAAAATAGATTTTTGCGTGGAACAATGAACTATCAGCACGGTAGAAAATTATGAGAATTTTCAAGTCAGATGAAGGTCTTCTGATCAGAGATGTGCTGGAAAAAGTCGCTGCTGCTTTAAAAACTGTTGGAAAAATCGTCAAAATACGAGCTGGAAAATTTTATTTGAGTTAATTGGTCTGATGGACGAAAAGAGATTGCTGAACTATGGCAATGTCTCGATTTCTTTTTTGAGTCAGTACAAGAAACTTGACAATATATGCATAGAGTACTGGTATTTTCTAGCATATTCATACAATACCTGTATCAGCTATCTAGCGTTGTAGTAAGGAAGCAGATTTGTTTTTGTATCATTTCCTGCTCTTAGTGCGCTGCAAACGTTTAGACGCAGTAAGTTCCATGCATTGCTCAACTTCCGTCATTAACGTCCACTGTCTAGAAATGGGAAAGGCAAAACAATTGCTCTCAAAAATACGACATCAAGCACCGTACCAGGGAAAATTCAAAATTGACATCCAGGCAAGAAGGAACCAAAAATCCACTTAGGCTGTCGCCAGACGACAGGGCAGTTCTTTGTCGTTTATGATTATGCACTGAAAAAAATCTTGCAGTAAAAACTACCATTTCACCCGACTATGCCTATGTTCAATATTATTACGTTTATGATACAGCCTACTATATTTGTGGTATATTCGACAGACCTCGTGTTCATATCAACCTCACAATGGTTGATCTAATCGCAAACATGTTAAAATTAAACCCATTTATAGTCAGGTGAAACTTGTTGGTGTTTGCGCTTAATTTAACCCTCTAAATGGTAGTTCCTACTACGGATTTTTTTGAGTGTGGCATGAAGCAGATGAAAGTGGACTCAGGCGAGGCAAACCATACGTATACCATAATGTATGGGAAGAATTGACAAAAAAATAGTTCGAGAAAGAGTTTAGACCCGATCTGAATAAACCTGCTTATCGGAGAGGAAACAGGCTAGACCTAAGCCGATTCTAATGGGACATATAGAAGTCAATTGCGACAACTGTCAACCTTGCTGTTGCCGTTCCGTTTCCTACCACATTGCATTTGGGCCATTATTTGTAAAAATCAGTAGGATATGCATAACCACAAAATTGTCCTAACAGTGAACTTTTTCATTCGAAAATAAAGGAAGCAGCCACCGGCTGAAAGGCTCTCTAATAAAGACAAACAAAAACTTTTTCATTCTACTAAAGTCAAGTTGTACAATATTATATGAAATTCTGTTTTGCATATATGACACGTGTTATACGTACACTGATAAGTGTCCACTTCGCCATTTGTTAAATTTCTCGCATAGATTAGGTTCAAATAAAGTAAACACAATGTAATCTTTTTTGATATCGGATATTTGATATTTCATAATCCCTCTTATGAAAGATTGATCAAAAAGTGTTTTTAGGGATCTAAAAAGTCACTTTTTTGCGTGACATAATTAAAGAGATTCAGTAGCACCAGGTCCAAGGTACTATGAAGCATGAAAATCGTGAAAATCAACGGAATAATGACGGTAGACATCCTGCGAGATAATATGGAGGTTCCGCTGATCTAGACGGGTCATGAAGAGAGGTTCGTATTTCAGCAGGACAACGACCCGACGCGAGCTGTCAAGAAGATAATGTGTTTTTTCCGTTCTTATCGGATCAAATCACTGTAATGGTCTACACAAAGCCCGGACCCAATCTTATCGAGAATTTGTGGGCGGTTCTCGATGCCAGGGTTGAAAAAAAACTGATGTTGCCAATAGAAATAATTATTTTGATTTTGCCCATCAGTGTTGTTCTAAAAGTGGCTTGTAAGCCAAAAATTTGTGTATTTTTAATATTTGTAACTATTTTTTGAACTCATAGGCAGCTCACTTTTTAAACGTCACCGGAATGCTCAAAACAGTGCTCATTATTGAGTGTAGAAGTGTTTAAAACGTGAATTGCTGTTAAAAGAGCAGACAATAGCAGCTGCAGTCCCTGGTAGTGCATCGAAGATACCCTGTTTGATATTTGTCCATCTGTCATACACACGCTTAGATGAGAATACCTAAAATTAAGGTATTTATTTGACCTAAAATTGGGTATTGTTGACAATATTCAAAATATCCATAAAATAAAACGAAAATAAACAGTAATTTTCACTGACATTTGAGTATTCATTGGTAACAACATTTACCAATATTGAATAAATTTTTCGTCACTGATGCAACGTGGTCGTGATATTTTTCTAAGGGAAAATGTAATTATTTTTCTTATTGATCGCTCAATAACTAGTCCATTCATGTCCCAATATTGGAAGCAATAACTTTTGCATTTTTTTACTATACTAGTTTCAGCGGATCCCTGTTGGCCAACGAAAATCCCGAGGTGCAATTCGGTTTTACTCTAGAGCGAAAAAATAAACGTGTTGAAATGTTATGTCGATGCCAAAAAAAATATTTCTGTAATGGAAAAATCCAGGTAACGCAAGAGTAAGGTTAAACGTCGTAGATAGAGTTCTCGAAAAATAATTTTTCGAGCTGTTTAAGCAAAGCAATTTGTGTTCATACAGTACACACAGTTTGAAAAATAGCCAGAGAGTTATTATCAATTTCAATTCTAGATACTACGATGTTTATCCTCCCTGTTACTTTACTTGGATTCCGCCTTACCTTATTGATAGTTTTTTTTTAAATAAAGAAAATACATTTTTTTAATACATTTGAACATTTGTTTCTCTTTGAGTGCAGAATTTTAAATACTTATCTGAATGGATAAGTTGTGAAATCGCATATCTTTTTTTAAGCATTCTGTAAAATCGAACTTAAAAAAAATCAATTTCCAGTAAAAAGTAACGATAAAAAATCGGTAATTTTTTACGTTTATTTTCCTTCAATACTAATACCCAATATAAGGTAATCTGTGCTAAAGCATAATTTGGGTATGTGCATTTTTGAGCGACTATCGGTACTATTTAACGATCTTTAGGTACTCTCATCTTAGCGTGCAGATTATCCTCTATGTTCAGAGAGGTATGTATTTGTAACATAAACTTGGAATTTGAATACATTTCCCCTTGAAACGCAAAATGTGCATGACATAGCCACTGTTAGTTTCACAGTAACTGTAGTACGACAGAATGATGCTGAATAAATGACTTAGTAAATTAAAAATAACTTACTTAAAAAAGGTACTTAAAAGCATTATCAATTCAGGTACAGAAAATCATTATCAATTTTCTAACTAACTAATAAGCGTGCTCGTGACTCTGAACAGCGGGGTAAAAAATCAGTTGCATAGAGTCGCACCCCTCGGGTTAGACACAAGCCGAGATAAAGCTGAGCAAGCCGGTTCACATGAAATTACATTTTCGACACCAACGGTTGCCGTATGATGCGTGGTCAGCAAACAGTAACCATGGCAACACTCAAACAAAGCTTATACTCCCTGAAGCAACCAGGCAAACTTATCCTCCTAGCTGACAGGATTCATCAGAAAGGCTACCAGTACGAGATTAGCACAGGAACAACTGGCCATAGCGATCCTAACAAGATCGTCCAAATAGAGAAGCGCACCCTGGTATGCTGATGGAGTGTTCGCGATTGCGGATTGCAAGAGATTTGTGAACGTTGCTGGAAGTGTTAAACTTCCCTTACACCTATATCGAGGAGTCGAAGTCTTGTAGACACAGACGTGATCCGGTGGAAGAACTGCGGGTAAGTGTTAATCGATTAACCCGTTAACCAGGAGAGGTGTGCTCCAATCAAGGAGGAGAGCACAGCATCGAGTAGCTTTAAGCGTATTGTTGAGACGAAAACAAAGCGCAATTGATGGCGACGAATAGGCGGCGCTACAAAATGGTGTAGAAAAGTGACGGAACCGCTGGCTGATCAAAATGGGAAGGTGTTTACTTTTAGACGTTGAGCTGGAGCACCACTACTGGGTGGAGACACTAATGACGGCAGTGTATCTGCAAAACATCACTCTCATTGAAGTCATGCCGTACCATTTGTCAGTTTGGAACCAGTGCCTTGGACCTCGGTCCAAGTTGGTTTTCATGGACATAAAATACACCGGTTCCTAGATTCGCTTTAATGAATAAAAACCCTAGAACTAGATCAACCAAAAAAATCCACAAGAGGCACGAAAGGAAACAAAAGAGGTTAAATGTTCCAATCAGTGTTGGTGACTGCCGAAAAAATCGGCGAAAATTAGTGCTTGAAACAACCACATCGATAAATCTGTTGGTAAAGTCATCATACACAGGAACTCAGTGAGTGAACAAGATTAGACGTTGGTAGATTACTCCATTCAACCACGCAAGTCGAGAAGACAACAGCTCTGCCTACTTGTGATTCACTCTTCGTTGATTGAGTGGCTATAGAAATACGACCCAGTAGGATCGCCAGATGTTCGGAGATGGGAGATGATAGCATTCATTTGAACAGAATCTTTCATTGTCTTTTAGTTCGAATGACAGTGTTGGAAGTTTTATAAGTATGTACCATCTGGGAAAAATCAGCCTACTCAATTAGATTTATTTTTATTTTTTCAGGAGTATTGACACAATGTGTTATGAACACCTTATGAATTTTATATCACATAACATGCAAGAAAAATCGTTACCGAGATTTCAATTGAAGGGGGTTTAATATCCACATCATCGATTATCGTTCGTTGAACAAACATTAGCTTATTTTCTATTCCAAAAAGAATTTTCTATTTCAACAAGAATGCATTTGTGACATGTGAAAAATCTTCTGGACAGGGAATCCACTGCATCCATACCATTACCAACTAAGTATCCTGAGCCAACATCAGTATCTACCAAAAACAGAAAATACTGGCCTAAACATTTGGCGTTTAGTTGCTACAGATTTTCTGTTTTTCCCGCTGTACTGGCTACACTGTGCTTTTCGGCTGCCGAGTCGTTTTTGCTTTGAACTCGGTACCACACAATCACCAAGTGATCCGATCGGAAGCTTTGAGCACTAGCACACAATCGAATCAGGAAACGAAAATGAATCACCAACAGAAGTCAACGAGCGAATCAAACAATTTTACAAGCTAGCAGTGATGAACACGCATACAATTGACAGGCGCCGAAATTCATGCTATGTTCATTGAGTGCGCCTATTGAATCAAAGAAGAGCGTGCAACGAATGATATATGATACGATTGGAACCATCCTTGGTTCCAATCATTGTGATCTGTTGTGTTCTACAGGGTTGGCCCAATTAAGTGAAGCAAAAATGAATCGTCTTGGCTTTGAATTTACATGAGTTTTTATGGGTAAGAGAACCCAACTCTCTTACTTACATTAAAGTTAACAAGTTATACTTATAGTTCAACTCGGTTACCTTTTGCTAAGATGATTGCTGGAGCCGTTTCGGGAAGGCATTATAAGCATCTTTTGACAAGGAATTTCATTCCAAAATTTCTCCGAAATTGCTTTGAATTTTTCAATGCCCATTGGTTTGCACAGTTTGAAAGAAACATGCAGTTTTCTGCTATCAAATGCATTTAAATGGAACGCTTGATTTGGCATAAGTTCATGGGATGTTTCTCTTAAACTAAAGCCAGATAACGGCTGAATCTAGTCGGTAGCATTAATGACTGCAAGCGACTTCGGTGTTTACGCTTGCTTTTGTTTACGAGGGAAAATTTAACGCGTCTGGTAAAATTCATTTTTTTGTGCGTGTTGTTTTTAACCTTTGCTTCCATAATTCCCCAAATGAAAAATTTCAGTTAAATCCTTTTAGGAATTTAGAACGACACATTGTTCTTGCACCAGGCCTACGTAACATTTGTTGACAGGAACAGAATCCTGTTGGAAATCCCATTAGCGGCGTCTAGAAAAGGTTGAAGCATGTTTCATCATTTTTCCTTACAAAACATCGTTGAGGTAGTGATAGGCATTGATTTCAACATACGTTTCTATAAAAAGTATGGGAAGTCGAACTTCCGAGGATATTTCTCGCCAAACTATCACGGATGTGTGATTTTAAAGTTGTGAAACTATTCGGAGTGATAAAAGGATCCCCTGGATCGATGCTGTATAGATTCTATCATTCTGAGAATTTAGACTTTGTTGTAACACGATTTTTTTCTCATCTGAAAAAGAATCAACCACCGTGTCGGCGAATGAGTTTCTGACATCTAATAACCCTATTCTTTTTGTTCGCTTCGGTATGTCAGTAAGTCCGTATATTATGCATTTTTTTTGTATGCTCTATTTTTTTTTAATTACATTTCTGATGGTTTTACAGATACATTGAGATCAATGGGCATTCTATTCGCTGATCGGCATGGTATTCGATGAATTCGTTCACGTGTCGTTTTTACCAACTATGGACTTAAAACAATGCAAGGATTTCATTTTATCTCACCATTACCATAAATTACGATCAATTATAGATCGGTATGTTACTTCTATCCTTGCAACCGCCAATATCTGACAAGCTCGAGTAAGTGCAAATGCAACTGTAAATTTCGATTTCGCTTGTATGTAGTATATTTTTTCTCCTTTCGCTAGTTATTGATGTCAAACTTTTACAGTATGAGCAAACATTTTATACAAAAATGTGTTTCAGAAATCAGGCACCAAATGGCATTAATATGTGTAGAAAGACTTCTACACTGAAATAAAAAAAATCCTTCAGTTATTTGGGCCAACTCTTTACATGCAAGTATCGGTTTCACAGAAGTTTTTTTTGAATGATATGCTTTGTTGTTGAAATTCAATGGAAAGTATTATATAATCTCTAAGAATAACGATTTTAGGAAAAAAAAGCGTTTGAAGGGTATTTCACGCTACGAAGAAAATAACGTTGTAGTTTACATCTATGGGTACTTCTTACATGTGCATTGTGCCGTTTATGACTGCAGCTTACGGGCAGTTACAAATGAATATAAATTTCCTCTAATTTTCCATGCAAAAAAAAAGAGAGAAAGGAGGCATAATGTGACATGACATCAGTGAAATTTGTGGAGTTCGATTTCCCACATATTTTTACTTGGGAATAGGTAACACCTCCAGACAACTGCGGCATAAAAAAAGTGCGATTCTGGGTCTGGTTTTAACAACAGTGACCATTATTTCTTAGAAAAAAAAAAACAATCTCGTATGATCGCGCACAGCCTACTTATATAAGACAAGAATGATTTTTAAGGTAATCTTTCTTTTTTTTTTTTTCATGGAAGCAGATTTGTCTAGAAAATCAAACAGTTACCCAGGTTCAGCCAAATGTCAATTCACCCGTATACTTGCTGCACGATTCAATAAACAGAGTAAACGCGCTACACCAAAAACAAATCAACTTCGTATAGCTAATAAAATTGAGCCTTCCAGAATAACCATTGATGTAGAATCATTGTCTTGAGTTCAAGATGAACTTCTGATCATGACTGTTACATCTCTGAAGTGAAAATTAGTCATCAACTGGCATCAGCAGTCTTAATGGGATTTGCCATAAAACGAAAGGTGTTTGTTAACGTTGGCATTTGTTGATTTATACTACACAATAGTCATAAATATCAATTCATATTAGTTTGGATTTCTCGGAGAATCTAAGGATCAGAACGCAAAGTTGTTCTTTCATTTGGATGTTGACACGAATTTGATAGACATATCTCAAGAAATCGTTTTTCGCATTGCCTTCGATTTTTGATGACTTTACAACATAAATCAAGAACAATAAGCAGAAATACGCAGATGGTCAATTCTCATGAATCACCTAATCGACCACAGGAAATGACAATAACCGCTGATTCAATTTACAAGCGAACATTTAGGCCCTCTGTCATTTTGCTGTCCAGTACTGTGCCGCTAATTGCCAAAAATTCTTCCACAGTATCTTCTACCGTAAACATTACTGTCTTCGCTCAACTCCACACACCTGTGACGCGATGATGGGTAATAGTGGGTGCTTCATTATGGTGCTTTGCAAACGAACGGGTCAGCCAGCGCTGTGTATGCACCAATCGCGCATGCATGCAGGTAAAGGTGGTGATAAAGGCAAAGAGTCAAAAACTCTACTGATGGGGAGAGGCAAGGAGAAGAAAGAAAACCAAAATACATCGAGCAAAACGACTTACCATACAATTACAGCAGCGATATAAATAGTTGTAGTTTCTCGGCAGTTGATTGACGTCAGTTCGATCCGAAGAAAACGGGAATCAATGTTTGCTGCGTCCACTTCAAATCCCGTTGAACAATTATCACAATTCCACCTGTTCGAAAGTGGTTAATCGGTAATTTTATTGCTATTTTTGCACGACACTGTACGCCACTAAGTTCGAGATAGCAGCGTTCAAGATTACAACTCAACCTGATAACAAACGTGGTGGTACAAACTTGGATTTTGAACTTAACGTTTTGCCAGCCAATAATGACAACTACCAGATCACACCTGCTACTGGTCTCTGAACATTAGCTCTGGAAATGCACTGGCTCGTTTGTGGCCTGCTTGGATGTGTTTCAGACTTGGGAATCCTCGGTTCTCACGATGAGTTAAGTCGATAAATTGACACAAGACAAACAGAATGTTACACCTTAGAGCGTGGGAAGTGAATGGTGAAAATCCTAATCGAAAGGATGCTCCTGTTTCAATGCACCGGCGAAGAAAACCCGTTTCCCACCGCTGCTTAAGTAATTTGTCTTGTAATTATATACGCACGCGAATAAGTATCACCTTCTTGCAAATATATCACTTTTGCTGAACACAGTCACTCTTGATCAAATATCTTTTCGTTCTATTCTGGAGAAGGATGTAACCACTTCAAACACTGCGAACCGTCTGACCGGCGAGCGACAGTTTTCCGGACGGCGAAAGTATGTATTCTGGAAAAGTGCCGAGGAAAACTCACCACGACAACCCATGCACAATGAAATACTCGAGTCTTGCACTCACACGGCTAGCAGTAAACAACGCAGCAGGCACTCGCGTGTACGTTGCTAACGCGAGCTCGGCCTACTATGTACTAACACCGACCGATCGTTTGGAACATCCACGAGGGCAATGCGAACACTGCTGCGCTGTGCTTTACTGTGGGGTGGCGATGTTTTCGACCGTTTGATCGAATTTGTATGCATTAGTGTCTATGCTTGTGGATGTTCAAGGGTAAAGGCGACCATTTTCGGCATAGTCGAGAGAACAGTATATTAAATTCACTGGAAGCTTCGACCTGATGACTTGTTGATTTTTCGTTAGTTATTCATTGAATCAGTGAACTCAACAGCTTTCACAATGCCGAAGCGTATGTTCGATTATTGATTCGATGATGAGGGGCCAGTTTTTGGATTCACAACGACCACTCCGTTTGTTTACTGCTCAACGCAGGCGGATAACACATACCGACCTGTGTAATGACGCATGCGCCTAGTCTTCTCAACACAAAACAACAACAACAACCTGAGACAGGCAGACAACATTAGTTTGTTTGGATGCAATGAGTCGGCCACAATCATGCCAACACGTTTGGCTAGAGAGATTGGTCTCCGATAGAAGAAACCGGCGAGTGGTTGTGCAAATCAGCGCCGCGTAGCTCAGAGCGACACAAGCAGCAACACATTGCACGACGATGCTTTGGGAAAACCAACCTGCCTTTCGGATACTAACACGATTCTATCGATTCGCGTTCATTGATAGTAAACGGCGAGATTGATTGGTATGGGATTTTTGATTTTGGAAGTCATACCATGAACGGAAACATTTAGCTTCCGAGCCGGTTTGAACGAAAAGTGGAATAATCTTATCACAGATTACCTTAAGCTTTATTTAACATTAGTCGATTAATTGATTTTGATTATTAACAGCAAATGTGATAAATCTAACAATGCTTTTGGACAAGGTAGTTTGATTAGATTCGTTAGTACAGAAATTATCGATAAATTTATGCTACTTGTCGGTATGACAGAAATTGATTCCAGTGCCAACGTTTTTATAAACTTCTATGTTTCAAAGAGGCTTTTTCGGGTGACTACGAGTACTTATGAATTGACTGTTGGCACTCTGTATCGTGATAGAGAGTCGAGGATTCAATAATTGGGTTGACCAAAAAGATGTTGGTACAGGCTTGGATCGTTCTTTTGGGCCTGTTTTGAAACTTTAAATTATAAGACGCTGGAAACAAGCCCTACGAGATAAAATATACATATATCATTACAGCCCAGAAAGGTCAAAAATCGCAGGTGGTAATTCTCGAAGATAATCAAAGATGAAAAGCATAATCACATAATCCTTCGTAGTCGGCTGTATCCTATCTAAATCTAGTTTATCTGGCTCAGCTACTAAACTTACATTTTCTAGATATGCTTATCGGACAGAATCTTATTTGAATCAATTTGTAATTTGGCAGCAACATTTGAAATGGTCCTCCCTTAGCTCAGTCGGTAAAGGCGCAGCTACAAAGCAACACTTTGCTAGAGGCAGCTGGGTTCGATTTCCGGTCTGGTCTAGGATTTTTTTTCGTTAAGGGATAATTTCTCGACTTCCTGGGCATAAGATATGTTTGTACTTAATCATACTAATGCAAAAATGGTACCTGGCATCGAATGCTTCCAACTGTGGACGTGCATTTAGAACACTAAATTGAGAGCAAGCAATAAGCTATTCGCGAAAGCAACAAGCTTGAAATGCTAAATAAGAAGAAGAAGACCCACGAAAACCAGCCATACCGTTGGTAATCATGTGAATCATTTACTTTATCTTAGTGCTGTTGGTTTGCGTGAGTATTTTGTTAGGAAAGTTTTTACCCAGTTTTATCAACTTTTGATCACGAGGCCTGATAGTACTTTTACAAAATGTTGCTCCATAGATTTGGCTGTCATACAAGTCAATTATCGTTTGGAATAATAAACACGAGCATTTAGAGAATATTTCGTTTCTGAAATCGAAAAAAATGGTGAATTTCGTGTGGACTGATTTAATTACAGTTAATATAAATTATATTTTTTAAATCATTGGAGATAGTAATGGTTACAGGTGGTATTAATTTTTTCGGTGTTAAACGATGTCATCAGGATGAAAACTGACGCATGCCTCAATTTAATGTACTTTAAGGACCAACGAGACGAACCAGTTTGAGTATTTGCTGAGAAGGTAATGTTGCAGCTCAGCTCTTGTGCTGCACTGACCGGCATGACGTTCCACAAAGGCTCAGGTTGTGAAGACCCGACGCTAAGATTCAGTTCCATTGTGGTTATATCACAATAATTAGTTTTTGCACTTTATGTGTAGATAGTCTTTTTTTGTATAATTACCGTAATAACATATTAGATTCATGAGTAGTAACCGTATGAGGTTCATTTCATTAATTAAAATCATTGCAGTACCAGTGAGATTCACTACGGGGGATTGTTGGGATTCAGGGAGGCGAAGCAGCGCATGGAAGTATCCGGATCATCCATGGAACTCCCAACTATTGTGTTACAGCTTTAGATTTTTTTCCCTCGTGGCTATGACAGCTGAGGGGGTGGATTCGTCCGAGCCTCCACCTACCCTGCTGTGGGATGTTAGGCAAAGGTAACGTCCTTGGTTTGAGTACTACTTTACCCATGCCCTTTCGCTCAATTATCAATACTTCTATTCTATTTCCAACCTAACCAACACTGACGGAACTTTCTACACTCTATTTCTCTTCATATCTTTCATTCTAGCAAATATTACTGTCCACTCTTGGTGCCTCATGGTGATGAGCCAACATCTCATTCTACATCATAATCGGTACTCAACGTACGGAGAATACAAAACATAACAAATATAGTACCTAATTTTAATTTTTCGGTTCCAAACCATAGGATATAAGTTTTTTATTTATTCCTTATTAGGGTGACTTTAAGCCTCTTGGGCTAGTTCGTCACCTACGGATGTCAGATATAATTTTCAAATACATATAAAATATTCTGTAACGTAAATATCATACATACATTCAATAACAAAGGGTAATTACCCAGAAAACACAGGATCGTATATGATAGCGGATAAGAGGCAATATACGTACATTTTAAATAAAGTCAAATGGACGCATGTACGTATATCGCCTCCACTTTGTACTTATATCCGCTATCATATACGATTCTGTGTTTGCTGGGTATGGAATACAGTGTGCCAGACGAAGTGTAGGCTGGATGAGGGATTCGTGGTTATCTGGCCCAAATCATGGATGACAATTATACTTTTCTTGATGGAAATCGTTAGATCGAGATTAGCAAAGGGCTAAATGTCTCCCGACAGTCTACAGTAATGGGGGCGACCCCAGCGTATTGGTTAACATCCATACCTCTCACGCTAAAGTCACGAGTTCAAATCTCACCCCCTGACAAGTTACAAAAATTCCTAAAAAGGTATTTGAGTGACTACGACGGGAGATGAACCAGCCCAGGGCTGAAAATCTCGATAATCAAGGAACTAAAAAAAAAAAAAGTCTACAGTAAGTTTGCTAACCATCATACGGAAATCTTAATGTGCATTGATTACTGTACATCTCCTGTAATAAGAGCGTTTCGTTGGAAGGAGATTCTCTATCCTTTCCGTGGGTTTTATGTAATGCTTCTGCTTACCGGTCAACATCCCCGTTTTTTGGCCCTTCATACAACGGAATTATGAGGATTACAGGTATGTATAGTTTGATCATGATCATGATCTATGGCAAGTCCTGCACTGGTGGTGGCTTTCTTTCACATTACATCACAGGAGGTAATGTTGCAGCTTAGTTTTAGGTTTCCTAACGACAAGGTGAGGAATGTCGTGAAAGCTCACTATGTAATTTAGATATCATATGCTGTATAAAAGGGTACACCGAACAAGAAAGGTAAAGTTAACCAGCGTCAGACCAGCGTGTCAATGTAAACCTCCAATCTAGTTCGTTTGCTAACCACCAATTGAGTTCGAGTGCTCGATACTGAAAAAGTGTCGCAGTCACAGACAAAATAGAAATTCTCGGCTGTAATATCTTTACAACTGGTGGGGTTTTCTTTTTGTAATTGCTGAAAATGAGAAGAAAGATTTGTTATTTTCATTTAATTTCAACTTCCTTTATTGCTTATCTTGACAGATACGCGTATTTCGCGTCGTGTACTAACACTCGACTGCTAATTAACTCGACGTAACAGTCGAGTATTAGTACAGGAAACTGAAGAAGTCTGCACATTGTAGACGAAATACGCGTATCTTTCAAGATAAGCAATAAAGGTAGTTGGAATTAAATGGAAATTAGTAATCGTTCTTCTCATTTCTAGTAACAGGTATTCCACTAAAAAGCTCACATTCACCAAGGTTCATGGAATGTTAGAAAAATGAACAAAAAGAATTACAAACAAATACCGAAAATGAAACGTACTAAAATAATATGGAAAGAAAAAAAATCGAATACTAACACCTTTTTTCCCATGCTAGACCTCACTATTCGCACATTTGCTGTGTCAACCACACGCTAAGATCAGAATACCAAAAGATCGTTAAAAATACCGATAATCGCTCAAAAGTACACATATCTAAATTATGCGCAAACACAGATCACCTAATATTAGGTAACAGTATTGAAGGAATATAATCGTCAAAAATAACCGATTTTTTTGTTACTTTTCACTCAAAACCGGGTATTTATATTAGGTTTATTTTACAGAATGCTTCAAAAAAGACATGCAACATGTTCCACGATTCCCCCACTACAGAAATATTTTTTCTGCATCGACCCAACATTGATGCCAAATTGCACCTCGGTATTCACGTTGGTCCACAAGGATCCATCGGAGCTAAATAAAAAAATAAAAATAGAATGCAAAAATTATTGCTTCAGATATTTGAACATAAATTAAATATTTATTTAGAGATCAATACGAAAAATAATTACGTTTTCGCTTCGAAAAACATGGCGACTGCGTTGCTTCAGTGATAAAAAATATATTCAATTGTTGGTAAATAATAACGACCAAAATTGAAAAATGAACATTACCCAAATGTCATTAAACATTTCTGTTCATTATTGTTTAATTTTACCGATATTTTAAGTATTGTCAACAATACCTAATTTATGGTAGAATAAATACCTATTTTTACGTATTGTCATCTTAACGTGCAGTGAATTCAGTAAGCTCCCGCAGACCAATGACGTTTAACTGTCGCTTACTGTCGATGACAAGGCTCATATAGATCATTGCACTGAATGTGTTAACCTCAATTTTTAGACAGTTCAGGGAGCTTGTTTACAAGGTGTAGGAGTTCAAACCGCACAAACGAAATTTTTCATTGACAGATTCATTAGCACTGGTGTCTGTTTCCCGGCTATTTTACTTCGATCGTAGTAAGCTTAGAGCGTACAATCTCAAACCGATCTTACCGAAACTAATTTAGAATAGTCCACGTAAACAAGCTTCCTGAATTGTCATAACTGCATTGATGAAAGAAGAAGACACCGAGTGGTGATTAATCTGACAGCTCCCATGTTAAAGTATAGGACAAAAATTTTAAAATTCATTTAAAAAATTCAAACAAAATTTTAGTTAAAAGCGGTTTGATGGGTGAAACATCTTAAACCTAGTCCTAAACTGCACAACAGGGGCGTTATTTTTATTTTATTTTTCTTTTGCTGAAAATGTCGTTATTGAGTGGTTTTGGATGTTACATCTATCACACAACAAACTGATTCTAGGCTGTGTACCAGTTCGCGAATTAATTAAAAATTTTACTTAAACATTACAGATCCCATTGTCAATGATCAATAAACTTTCGCTAAGGTGTCTGTCAAAATTGAGTTTTCGTCTGTCAGAAATAAGTCAGCTCGAGTAGCAGACTCAATTGATTACTTGCGCTCTGTCAAGTTTAAGTGTCAGATTTATCACCACTCGGTGTCTTCTTCTTTTTTCAACTTGGATTCGTCCATCCTACGATACAGAGCCTGATAAAAGGAGCTGTCATCGCCGTGGTTGGCGGCTAGTAGGTAAACATTTCCAATCAGTTGGGTGCGCGATGTTTAACACCCCGTTCACACTACAGCTTATATTACGTGATATAGACTAACTTGATATCAGTATCTATACATCTAGTTTTCACTGGAAATAATGTGCATGGCATTTGATATCAAGATACTCTATATCACCTAATATAGGTTGTAATGTGAACGGGGTTTAACCAACGATTGTATTTTTTTTTCATTTGGTTTTGTGCATAAAATCCTGAAAGTGCGTTTTGTGAGTGTTTCAGTGAACTTTTTGGTGTTGTCAGATGGTGCTATTCATAGTTGAGTCTCGGACATTGAGCGGGTAAAGGCTTGGTTGTCCACCACAAGTGACACATGTGATATAGATCATTGGACGAAAACCCCACCGATTGGCCGCCAACCGCCATACAGCATATAGTACTGGTAAAGGCTTGTTCATAAACCACGTAGACTCAATTTTGAAAATCCCAGATTCCTCCCTCGTAGACTTTCCTCCATATATAAATTAAATCGTTAGGGATCTTCGGAGTGTTTTTAAAAAACACTAACTACTCTTCGCTACGGTCTACAATCGAATGAATAACATTTTATTACCTGTACAAAATGCATCAGAGCTTGAACGACCAAAAGTGCTTATTCGTAATATTTGGAAATTCTTATGTACTAGCTACCTATCGCAGTTGTTACCAGGGGGTGTCGGGTTTCTGTCGTTGCTGCCGTCGTCGTCTTGCTGAGTCCACGTGTTTCTGATGACGTGTAGCACGCTGCTGCTTCTGTTAATGCTGTTGTTGTTGTTGTTGTTGTTGTTGTTGTTCCTGCTGCTGCTGGTATTGCTGACGCCAACATTGCTTCCATTCGTAGAATAGCCAGTCTGTGTTCTATGCCTTGGGTTGATGTCGGAGGGTGGTTCCTAACTTATATATTTTTTTGAAATTTGATATGAAGCGTAGACTTTGGTCAACCCCTCCACGTGGTTTATGAATATCCAGTAATGTTCCCATTCTTCTCATCCCTTTTCTGCCCATATAATTATGAAAAAAAATTAAAAAAAAAATGTAAATCAAATCATAAACTAACCCGCTTTCCTTTTTTGAAAAACTGATTCCTTCTTCCTTTTTTCGGATTGCTTTAATACCTCGTAAGGGAGCCAATGTACGATCCTGATTACCAGGCAAAGCCTGCATTGGGAAAACAAGTAGTCTCTATATTTATTTGCAATCTAACAACTGGCACCCGACGCTAAATAAATGGAAATGTTTCCATTTTATTATTAAATAGAACCGTTTTATAGGTAAGCCCCTTTGAAATTGGAATACATTTTTCCAATTGTTCTTATAGGATGATGTGACTTAATTGTGATTGCGTATTTCGTCTTCAATGTGCAGACTTCTTCAGTGTCGTGTACTAATAGTCGAGTTTTAATACCCGACACTGACGAAGTTTGCTCATTGTAGACGAAATGCGCGTAACTGTCAAGATAAGCAATAAAGATCGTTGGAATTAAATGGAAATTACTAATCTTGCTTCTCGTGTTCTAATAATGTTAATATTAATATTAATAGTGTTAAGATTCATTTCTTTTTATTTGTGTGTATATAAAAAGTGCATGCGTGAATTCTCATTGGAATTATTTATACCTCAATTTATACCAACAGAGAGGATGATGTTGGGGTGATTTTTTTTATTGGGGAAAACAAGATATTTTAAATTGATCACTACATAATTATTATTTATAATACAAACATCTAACTAGCACTTGCTACAGAAGAGGCTTTTTTTCGAAGACTATATCATATTTTTTCCTGCAGAATCTTTTTTAGCTACACAGATAAAAAGAAACACTGAATTTTCTGCGTTATCTAATGCACATAAAGAGAATGCTAGATTTGGCAGAAAATAATGGGATATTTCATGTAAATTTAAGCCAGATAACGTCTGAATCAAGCCTGTTGTATGAAAGATTGTTAACAATATCGTTGTTCACGCTCCTTGGGCTTGGAATTACACTAGGGGAAATTTTACGCGCTTGTTAAAATTAATTATTTTTTTCTGTGTATTCTTTTCACTTCACTTACATTTTTCGTCGGTTGATCGGTTGATCCTTTACACTAAGGTCCTTGAAGTTGGTCATCAGTGAGCTCTGCTCTGGTATGAACGCCAGCTCTACTACTATGTCCATTTCGCTTGGCAAAGTCGTTATTGTACACCGGAGCAAGCTGGAACGATTTTTTTTAAGTTGAAGCTGTTTTAAAGAAATATGCAGCAACGTCACTCAGATATGTTTATATCAAATGTTTTGTGACATTATGGAAAAATATAGATTTACAATTTTTTCTCAAGATTATTTACTTGTAGTTTAATACTGAATCGTTTGTGCTGTATATTGTTTTAACTTACCCCATACTGTGATGTACTCTGAAACATATTTATTAATACAGCTTTTCTTGAAAATGTCAACGTTCATGCTTAAAAAACAAAGCCAAAGAATGCATAAATTAGTATTCGAGAATAAGGTACTACCAATTAAACCTAGTAGACTGAGAGGTGGAGAGGGGTTCATGTTGGAAAATGCTCACGATATGTACAAATTTTTGAAAATATACGTCTACGCGGGAGGAGGAAGGGTCGAAAATAACTCAAAACCTGTCCACGTGTCCGTAATATGTAATATTTCCAATTATGGCCAATAGTTTTCGGTAATACTTGCTGCTTAAATATTCGTATACAAATGTATAGAATGTTTTGCGAGGTACTCAATAACATTAAAATGAAATTTAGCTTGATAGCTTTGTAAAAGTTACTTTTTGCTACTTTTGGAGTCTGCAAGTCCCAGACAAAATAGGCGTATCTGTCAAGAGACAAGCTTGCTGTAGTGGAATTTAACGGAATTCGCTCTTCGCAACTCGCGTTTACTAGTGATAGTTTGAGAAAGTCTTTCAGTTTTCTATTTTTTTTTGTTAGAAAGAGTGATCAAGTGAAGTGTTAATTTTAATTTTCCTAGTTTTACAATTAGAGTCGATCATTCTTATTATAATTTTATTTTTATTTATTTTGAAAATAGTAGCTGAAATTCTAAAATGCCAGCTTAAGGTAAATGTTATGCTGCAATGCTGAGCAAACCTTTAGCCTTTTATGCTTGTCGCATTGCTCCATGTTCTTCAGATAATTGGAATGCATGCAATAATATTTCTATGAGAATGGAAAATATGTAATTCACTTTGCTATCAATTAGACGACAACATTGCCCAGTCTCCGCCAACCAACGCCACTATGTTTGAGCTGGCAGTTTATTTCTGATGATATGTCTCGTGGGGGCGTTAGGTAGGAACTTGTGAGGACCGGAGGTCGGTCACACCTCTTCTATTCAGGTTATCAGTCACATCTTGGTGCTTAGGCTCACAACACACAATAGGGCTAAGTTTGATCATTTTTCTATTAGAAACTCTATGTGTGCCCCTTGTATCGAATTCAACTATCGTTCTTTGAACAGCTATAACTATTTTAGGAACACTCCCAGGCCCCAAATTTAATATAATATAGTTGTTGTGCACATCATGGACTTTGCTTGTATTATAATTCGTTACAACTTAAAAAACTATTATTTCTGTGTCGAGCACTCGACACAGAGAAAGTCTTGCAAACGAAAGAGGCCTATCTGTCAAAGGATTAGCTTTTTCTAGTGGAATTTAGAGGAATTTGCTCGCGTTTACTGGTGGTAGTTTGAAAAAGTGATTCAGATTTTAAAATTTTAATTTTTGGAAGTGATCATGTAAAGTGTTCATTTAAATTTTCCTAGTTTTTCAATAATTTACTACTTGATAGGCCTATATATACAGGCAAGCCTCGATTTAAAGCGATTTTAGTTTTTAACTGCCATCGTACATTTCTCACAAATGGAGTATATTCATATAAATCATTTCAATCAATATATTGGTAACAGGCTCTTCTAACTACTAATTTTCTTGAATGAAGTGTAGTAAGAAATTCATGTAAGCAGCCCGAAAAAAAATTGCTGTATATTGAGATATAACTGTATTACGATCAAATCTTACCATGTCATCGTTGCAAGGAAAGTAAGTATACTTAATTTTGTTTTATAACTCCTTCCCAGTTTTATATTTCCTTCCGATTTTCTTCCATTCTTCATTGGACAATGATCTACACTCCCGTTTCATTTTTAAGTACAATTGTATACTATCTCCTTTTCGCTCACGCAAATGTTACTCAATTTTCGTAAAAAGTGGATCAACTTAATTTTTGAGTACATTCACTTTTTACGAAAATTAAGTAGCATTTCCGAGAGAAAAAGAGATAATATACCATTGTACTCAAAAACTGAGTACAGTGAAACGGGAGTGTACCCAAATTTAATACTTTCCTTCTAACATTCAATCACAGTAGGCACCTCATCATTGCAATTGTCAACTCACGCACGAAAAGATGGAGAAACTGCCAACAGCGCAAATAAACCGTTCCAACAGCGATCATGCTGCCCTGCTAAACCGTTCCTTTGCCGGTCGGAGGCCTTCTGAGAAGCTTCCGAAAGTTAGGACGGCACAATCAACGACCAATATGTAAGTTCCAGGGCCGTTGACAAAAGGTAACTCAAAAAACTTATTCTCACATATTCTTGTACAGTTCGAAGAACGTTCTGCCAAAACCCGGCCGCAAATTATCCGTTCAAAAACTAGCTCTGAAAGCCCCCAATCCAGAAGAAGTCAAATTAAACGATTCAACAAGGATTCCGAAACCTACGAGAAAATTCCCAATCGAGAAATCACTCACCATGATCGAGATGAACTCGCCATCGAAACAGAAACAGAAGAACCATCAGCAAGAGCAGTCTTCTGGAGGGCTGTCCTTTTCGACTACTGCCTTGGCGGACGGCGGATCTACTCGGTTGGTTAGCAATACTAGCAAGTTGGTCTATGAAACGGGTTTCAAGCTGCTGCTCAAATGTTGGAGAGATAAGAAACGGCAAATTGATCGGATGAACTCACAGCTCAGTCAAAAGGATAATACGGTGGGTAATGTTTAGGATTTAGATGTCATTCTACTATAAACCGAAACTTTTACAGTCGATCACATATCGCAATCAACTGCATACTATTCAGTCCCTGTATCAAAACGAATGCAGAAACCATGAATCGGCACGCAACGATATCAAGGTGTTGAGGCAAAAGCTGGAAGGTTTTAAAGCGAATCTTCTGCAGGAGAAGAAGGCTCATCTGAACAAGGTTGCCGAGCTGGAGGGTTTCGTTTTACTGCGAGACAAGCTGCAGTCGCAGCTGACTCACACTGAGGAGGACCTGGCCGTTGCTATCAAAAACTGGCATAGTTTCGAGCTCAAGTCCAAACAACAGGAAGAAAGCTGCCTCCAGTTGACGTCAGAGAAGAGGGAACTTCTCATGCAGGTATGTTGTAGTCTACTTCGGGAGGGCTAGTCATACGGGTGGCGACCGGTTTCTCTGGCGGCTTCAGGAAAATAATTGCTGGGACGGCTGGTGGGTGGAACTGGTCGGGGGATAGAACTGGTTACATGATTTGTCATTCGTTGGTTTTCGTTTGGTGGGATGGTAGATGTTCAGTAGTTTAGTGGTGGCGCCTAACAGCTTGAGTTCGAAAACTGGAAAGTTGTTGCTACTGGTCAATGATGATTCGATTCTAATACATGCGCTTTTGTGTTTTCTATGACGCAGGTTGTGCGAGTCGCTGTTGGTTTTAGTTGACTCTGTGAAAATAATTTTTGAAAAATCCAATATCGAGAGAAGAAGTCTCCGACCAGTTCAGAGTCCTTGAACAACACAAGTTCAGTAGAATAAACGAATTCCATTTTTACATATTTGAAAAGTTTTGATTCATGCCGCCACAGCAAGTAACCGCTCGCTATTCAGTCGAACGACGTTTGCCACAAAAAGTCCGTTAATTCTGAAGAAACAGCATTTTATCACTTCCAAAATGAATCACCTCCGAAGTTGTGACTGGTGAATATCCTTCGCTAGGCTGATAGCATGTATTGATTTTGCAACGCTTCGCAAGCATATCCTTAGTCAGAGGTCTAATTCTCGGAATCCTAGAATGATGCGAAAGCATCATTACGTTGTTTTTCCTTGTAGGACCTATAATGTTCTGCTGTATGCATACTTTGCAGCGAAAAAAAAAATATATACAACGAGCACCAACACAATCTCATATCCGACCGTCGAGGCAAGCATGAATGAAACGATGGTGTTGGTTTTCATCCCATCAGCAAAGCATGCGTTTGCGATGTTTCTGTCGCGCCATAGCGAGCAATAGCCAATCAGCGACGAGTATGATGTCAACGCTGGCTGCGATGCGATGATGTCTCGTGGCGTTGGCCACAACAAAACGAAAATTTGTTTTTCCTCCTGCATGATGGTGATACGCGAGAGCCGCAAGAATTCTCCTCACAGGGCGCGAAAATGCTTGTGGAAAGAATGTCCTCCCCGTTGGAATGCCTTCACGATGAGTCATTCGTATGATATAAGTTCTGTGGGGGAAATTAAGCACACATCTTAGTTTCTGGAAAGAAGTGTCAGTGGGGACGCGCGGTTGCTGATAATTAACCACAAGGGAACTTTAATACGTGTAGCGAATTTTCCCAGGCTTTTCATATGTTGAATAGGGTAAAGCACTACTTCGGCTAAGTCTCCCATTGTTAGATAATCGTGCAGAACAAGTCAAAGTAATGTCTAATTAGATTAGATATCTTTATTAACGAGACTTCCAGCAAGTAATGTATGATCTTAAAGTTTCAGAACTTGATTAAAAGTACTTAGAATGTGAAATTTATGTATATTTGCCCCGTTTGTTTCGCCAAAGAAGGGCTCTCTTTGAAGGCCGTTTTTTGTCACTTTAATATGCCAAATTGGGCTCCCAAGGCGTTTTAAATTGTTCTTAGCCAAACTAATCTTGAGCTAGGTTTGATATGTGCAAATTTTTACAAAATCTCAATAATTTGTGGCTCCAGCATGCGTGACATACATCAAGTTTCTGTCAAATTTTATTACATTTTTTTCGTTCAAACTTATTTGAAAGATAACGAAGTAAGCTCATTTCCTTACCTATGACTCTACGACACGGGTGTTCCTGATGTCTGTTCCATGGATTCGATTGGCTAGTTGGTAAAATTAGATGATATTGTTTTGTTTTGCCATTTGATTATTACGTTTTCTTTTTTTTTTATGACGTGTGTAATATGAAGAACCCCTTCTTTTTGACCCAATTCACCAGAATACGTTTAGCAAGTTTAAATCAACATAAAGTATATCTAGAGTCTTTATAATTGGGGGAATGTTACAATTGAATACTTTGTTTGTTTATTTACTAACTCTTTAATTAATAACTAAATTATCTTTGCTTACCTCGTTGTACTATTTAGATAATTTGCTAACTAGCTAGACGGAAATTTTATAATGACACTGCAATTAATGAAAGAGAACATTATAATGCCTCATTATAACATTCGACCCATTGAAAAAAAAAAATTGTGGAAGTTTCACAATTATTATACATTGATTGAATTCACTAATTTTTACTACTTTTTTAATTGGGAAACTAGGGAAATTGAAATTAACACTGCATCTGATGACTTAAAAATATAACAAAACTTGTAAGGTAACAAAAACAAACACAGAAAAAGGTAACTAAAACAAACACAAAACCTAAAAACATTCAGGTATACACACACACCCACACTCACGTCTTTTAAATATACTACACACTACCACACACATTGAGGTATAAGCAAATCAACTATAAATACTAGACCTACTGCGATGTTCCCTTGAACTCGACCACTCGACACTGTAGAAGTCCGTAAGTCGCAGACGCAATATGCCTATCCGTCAAGAGGTAAGCTTTTTCAAGTGGAATATAAAATAATTTGCTCCCGTTTACTAGTCTGAAAAAGTGTTACAGTTTTTTTATTTATTATTTTTCAAACGTGATTAAATGAAATGTCATGGTTTATACATTAGCATCCCATGTCGAGTGAACTCGGTGATAAAATCATTCGGTGGTAGACGGATGCGTATATCTAGGCTCATTGGTGACCGCCGACAACAGCACATACAGAGCGATACAATGACGCATTTTGACTAGAAAACTGTGTCTTTATTGGACTCCGAAGTAGGCTACGATCGAACATAGTGCGCCGCACTACAAAGCTACCACCCTCAAGACTTTGAATTGACCGATAGTCCTCTGCGGCCACAAAACGTGAACTATGCTCACGGAGGACTCTTGTGCCCTTGATGTCTTAGAACAGAAGGTGCTTTGTACGATTTACGACCTACGAGCAAGGTGGATTGATCAAGTGAAAGGTGACCCCCAGCAGTCCCCTCGTAGTCTATGGAGACTACGAGGCTGGTGAAGTACAGCCACGAATCGTGTGAATTGAAGATGACTATGACCTCTAAAGTCTTAGCCTGACTGTTTACCAATTTATTTTTGCACCTGTGTGCATTCGTTTTTTTCACGGTGAAATTAACAACTCCTAAGGGTTACGTTTCCGAATCATGGTATCCTTTACAAAGTTGTACTTAAACAAGTTGTCCACCTTGTAGTAATAATTTTTTTTAGTTCTTAACTTTTGCAATTTTTTCTGATGATCATTTTTTTCTCAAAGTAAGAAACAATAAAGTTATAATAAAAAAAAACTCAATTTTTAGAGACACCCTAATTTAAAGCATAAAAATAGCTCTATCATGGTCGAATGAAAAATTGTGTCTTGAGCAAAGTTGCTTGAAATTATATTACCTACAAACTTGTCTTTGACTTCGCCCTTCTATTGTGTTTCGTTCAAAAACAGAGGACAGCGCCGCCCTAGCGGTAAAGTTTGGGACTACAAAATTAACACCACAAGATGGACAACTTGTTTAAATACAGCTTCGTGGAGGACACCATGATTCGGAAACGTAACTCTTAGGAGTGAATAATTTCGCTGTGAAAAAAAGCTCATTCGATCACTGTGTGTCGGTCAAGTTTTGTTCTACTTATTCTCAATTTCTACACACTACTCATTTTCATCATTTGCATTTTTTGTCTCCCTCACCTTTTTTTTCTCTTCAGCTTCACTGCTTGAGTTTCTTTTCTTCAGCTTTTCTTTTTCGCCTATTCTTCTTTAATTTGTATTTGTGAGCTTTCTTGCTTCCGATGTTCTGTCTTCTGCTTCTCTTTTTCTGTTTTTCTTCCACATATCTGCTTCCGTTGCTACTTTTCCTCTCCTCCTCTTCAGTTTTTCTTCTTTCGGGTGTTCTTGTTCCGTTTCTCTCGCTTCCTCCGCTTCTATTCTATTCGAGTATTTCTCCGCATCTATTTTTCTGATTATTTCTTCCACTTCCTTCTGCTGCTTCTTTCTTCCGTTTCCTTTCTTCCACCTTCTATTCCACATCTCGTCTTCCACTCCTCTTCTTGCGCTTTTCTTCTTTTGCTTCTCTGCTTCCGCTTCTCCTTCTTCTTCTTTTCTCTCTGTTTCTCATCTTCAGTTTCTCTTATTCCGCTTCTTCTTATCCGTTTGTCTCTTCACTTCCTTTCTTCCGTTTCTCGTCTTCTGTTTTTCCGCTTCTATTATTCGCTCCACTGCTTTCGATACTTATCTTTCGCATCTATTCTTTCGTTCCTTTTCTTCTGCTTTTTTCTGCTTCTCTTCTTTCACTTCTCTTCATTCATTTCTCTTCTTCTGCTTCTTTTTCTCCTCTTCTTTTATTCCGTTTCTTTTCCTTTGCTAATCTGCACTCGTTTTTCATCTACAGGGCGCTTCTAGTTATCTTCTATTTTTCTTATTTTTTTTTTCTATCTATTCCCTTTTTTTCGTGTCCATTCTTCCACTTCTTTTCTTCCGCTTCTCTTATTTCGTTTCTTCAAATTTCATTAATTTGCTTATGCAATTGGAGCATCCCAGATTCGAACCTAGAACGTTGAGGTTACGGGTCTGTCGACTTGATCACTAGCATATATCGACACTTGTAAAGAGGAAAGCTGGACGTACAGGAACAACGTTGTGCAAAATCAAAATCCATTCATAAGTCTGGCTCATGAAATCCCAAAGTATCGTTCTTAAGTTGGACCTTATTAAATTCTTAAGTTTATTTGCCTGAGTGTATTAAAGAAATCAACTCCACTGGCATGCAGTTGTTGCGTGCCGGCCGTGAATGTGCGCAACCTAATCTCTGTTTGTTTGTTTGTTTGTTTACGACATTTTACACATTCGTGTGCATTTGTGCCGGAAAAGCGGAGTTTTTAGATACAGAGTGGCTGTAGTTGCAGTTTCTTCTTCTCTTCTTAATATTTTCTTTTTTTTCTTTCTCTTCACTTCATTTCAGATATTCTTCGTCATATTCACTATCTTCTTATTTTCTATCAAAGTTGTTTGTATAGACCACTGTTGCGGAGAAAATTGAACATTTGTGCTGTTCGTTCATCTGTGTTGTCCAGGGCATCACGCAGACTAGTTTCGATGTTGTTGCTTCTTCTTTCTGCCCCGTATTTCCTGAACTCTAATATCAGGTGTCGAACATTCAGCACTGTGCCACAACAGTCACAGTTCGGCGGGGGCTATTTTATCAATAGGAATATGTGCGTAAGTCGTATGTGGCCTATCCTCAGACGTGTGAGTTTACTTCTCTAAGCTTCGATTCTCTGAATTCGTACCATTTGTTGCTCCACCAGTTCCTTATGCATTGCTTGATTGCTCTCAGTGTATCTTTCGCTGGGATTGGGACATCGATGGCCAGTGGTCGTCTTGCTTTGTTGGCAAGTCGGCTGGCTTCGGTATTTCCATTGACGCCAGCCTAATCTTGCACTGAACAAAGCTCGGAACAGTTAGAACGAAATACGAAACCCTATCTGACCAACCAACATCCTGCATTATGTAACGAAGAAGACAACGAAAAGCGATTGCTGAAGTTCCTGCATGAAACCAATGTGTATCGAATGAGTAAAGAATGAACATAAAAGTGAGAAGTGGAGGTGAATAAGAAGAAGAAGAAGTAAAATAAGAGGGAACATAAAATGTTTGAGGTGAAACAGATGCAGTAGAAAATGCGGAAAACGTAGTTTTCCATCTTCTTGTTCAATTTTCAGTTTTTCTTCCTCTAGTTCAATTCTTTCGGTTCTCTTTTTTCGTCTCTCTTATTCCGTCTCTCTCCTTCCACTTTCCTTCTTTCGGTTCACTATTTCCGGTTTACTTTTTCCAGTTCACTTTTTCCAGTTCTCTTTTTCTAGATCTCTTCTTCCGGTTCTCTTCTTTTGCCTTTCTTATTTCGCTCTTTTCTTCCGTTTCTCTCATTTTACTTAACAATTCAATCATTTTTACTGTATGTTGATACTATAATTGTTATGTTTGTATTCTCCGTACGTGGAGTAACGATTATGATGTAGAAGGAGATGTTCGCTCGTCATCATAAGGCCATAAGAGTGGACAGTAATGTTTGCTAGGAAAGAAAAAGATGAAGAGATAGTATTGATACTTCCATCAGTGTATAGGAGGTTGTGAAAATTGAATAGAATTATTGAAAATTGAGTGAGGGGCTTGGATATAGCAGTACTCACATCCCCAATGCGGGGTAGGTCAAGGCACCAACGAATGCGCCACCTTGCCAGGCAAAAAATACGCGCCTAATCGTGCTCACGTACTACCAATTACTTGTGATGGTTCTCTGTGTTGTTTGTACACACTCCGTTTGGTTACCTACATGGGAGAGAAGCTATCTCCTTTTGGGTTTATTTTTATACACAACGTCTGTTGGGGAACAAATTTACCTCCGCCTTCGATTGATGGTGCTCCTCAACACTCGCCGGTGGTTGACGTAAACAAACCACAAAACAGCTGTGGGTTACTGTTCACCCAGCAAATTTACGTGCACACTATTCAGGGTTCTTTTCTTCCCTTACAATTAACACTCACGAATTACAAACACGACTAACTACATTTATTCCACTAATTAACCAAATTTATTCCTTAATTAACTAGCGACATTTATTCTCTAATTAGCACATACAACACATTTATTCTAACGAAAATATTCCTAACACCTAACACATAATCGAAATTAATTTGCTACCCGCGCGGCCTTCACACACGATCGGTGGTCTGTTGATATCTGCTCTATTACAAAGAACATCCACTGGTCATCAGCTGACTGCTGTCGCCTGTGCGATGTTTCCGATCGGGTCCATGAGTGACCACTCATGATCGCCGCAGTTCTCACTCTCGCTGGATATCGGTAGCCTCGTCGATGCCGATAGAAACCAACAGCAACGCACGATTCAAGCGCTCTCCATCAGCCTGATCGGTGACCCATATTCTGCTCGGTTCGGTGGTTCACACAAAGTAGGTCACATTTGTGCATCTTAAGTACAGTGGTGTAGTTAGGCGGGGCTACTTCCAAACAACGTCTGATTTTTACTCAAAATTTCCTCTCGTCACTCTGACTTTTTTGCATTTTTTGCATGTCAAGGTGGCGGATTTATTCGTGCCTTGACCTACCCCACATTGGGGATGTGGGGCAAAAAATGCGTCCTTGGTTCGAGTACTGCTATATTGAAGCCCTTCTCTCAATTTTCAATACTACAATTCAATTTTCACAACGTGCCGTACACTGACGGAACTATCAACAGTTTCAGTTCATATTTTTCATTTCTAGCAAATATAACCGTCAACTCTTGGAGCCTAATGGTGAGTAATTATCTCCTTCTACATGTATTTGGATGTTCTTTACAGCTTTGCAATTTTTGATTTTACTTTTTCGTCATCGTGCTTCACTTCTGTTTACACCTCCAGTCCTATTTCTATCAACTTTAGCTCATTTATATTTTCCCTTCGCTTTCCTCTGAATTATCTGCGCTTTTTCCACTTCATCGTTTAACAGCTTCCGTTTCATCAATCTCTTCATAAGTTACTTTCCACTTTCCTTAATCTGCATCCTTTTAATAATCTTCTTGGATTCACTTCCTCTGTATCTTATTTTATTCATTTTTTTTACTACGCCGTATTTTTACTTTCGCTTCTTCGACGTTCTCAATTCTATTGCATCTTCTCCGTTCACTTTTTTCAACAATGTCTTCTTTCTTCCCGTTTTTTTGAAAATTTTCTAACTCACTTTTTTCAACATTAGTTTTCGTTTATTTATTCCCTTCGTTTCCTTAGTAATCTTTGCATTCATATCTTCGACTTTATTTGATTTTCATACGTTTTCTGTTGTTTCTACTACATCTAGTTTCACGTCTGTTTCACTTCCAACACTTTACAGTTACGATTTCTTCTCCTATGTGATCTGGTCGCGATAGGTTGGCGTACGCCATGAGCACTGAAATGGCACCCAAAGACATATTCTGAAATGGTTGGCTATTTTTATTTAATGTCACGTCACATATCTGGCATTGATGCACCGATTTTTCAGATCCTGCCTGGGAGTCTCGAATGCTGGTGCAGTCTGGTGGGCTCTTTCCTGAGTGATATTGATGTGGATTTCCGCTTGTCTGCAACACCTTTCTTAAGCGTTCACTGACATGATGAGCCGTAGCCGTTTATCTTTCTACTTCTTTTCTTTTGTTGATTGCCTTCTCTTTTTCACGCTTCATTTCTTCTGCTTCTCTTCTTCCGCTTCTCTTCTTACACCTCTCTTCTATCGCTTCTCTGCTTCCGTTACTTATCTTCCGTTCCTTTTCTTCCGCTTCATTTTTTCTGCTTCTTTTCTTCTGCTTCTCCTCTTCCACTTCTCTTCTTGCGTGTTTCTTCTCTTCTGCTCTGCTTCTTTTGCATCTCTTTTTCCACTTCGTTTCTTCCGTTATTTTTCTTCTGCTCATCTGCTTCCGTTTCTCTTCTACCCATCTGTTTGTTCTATTTATCTTCTTCTGTTTTTTTTTCGATTCTCTTTTATTATCTCCTGTTTTTTTTAATTCTCTTCTTCCGCTGTTTGTCTTCCACTTCTTTTCTTTAATTTATCTTCTTCCGTTTCTCTTCTTTCACGTCTCTTCCGTTTCTCATATTTCGGTTCAATTTTCTGTTTTTCTTCTTCCGGTTCAATTCTTCTGGTTCTCTTCTTCCGTCACTCTGCTTCCACTTTCCTTCTTCCTTTTTCAATTCCACAATTATTAATTGAGAGCCAGATACCATTTTTGCATTAGTATAAGCGTGTGGCGGAACAATCATATCCTATTACCCAGGGAGTCGAGAAGTTTTCCTCAACGAAAAATTCCTATCCCACACCGGGAATCGAACCCAGCCACCTCATGCATGGTGTTGCTTTTTAGCTGTGCTTTTACCGATTGAGCTAAGGGAGGTCGGTTAATATTTATTTTCTTTTATCCATTTCTTCTTTTCTACGCCATATTTTTTTGCTGGTTCGACGTTTTCAATTCTATTGCATCTTCCTCATTCATTCTTTTCTCTAATGTTTTCTCTCTTCCTGTTTTTTTTGCAAATTTCTTGTTTATTTATTTCGTTCATTTCCTCCGTAATCTTTACTTTCATATCTTATTTTTGTATTTTCCTTCGTTTTCCGCGTTGTCTACTACATTCTAGCATTTTTGGTTACCTTTTCTTTTCATCCGCATTTTCACTTTTTGCTCTTTTTTATCCTTACAAGCTTCGATACACACGGCCATGAATTTAAATTTGAATTTAAGTTTGTTGATTGACTGGAATTGATCCGTTGCCAAATTAGTGCTTTCCCTATTCAAGGTTAATGAGCGTTACATTTTGATTTATTTCTAGTGGATCACTACTTCTGCAACGGCTAGTGTATGGGACTAGAACACATGTTAAAAAATCATGTCGTTGAATGGAACCCAGCTGAGTAAAATCAATGATTGACGGAAATTGGTTCACTGATGAAGTAGTGCTTTCCTCTATTTTTTAAAGCTTATGCTCTCTTCTTTTGACTCATAAAAATCATGTTAATGTTGGTACCCTGAGACCAACACAAGCTAGAGGCCTTTAGGACATAAGAATCAGAGACGAGAAAATCAATTCGATCAAACACACATTTCGTATTTCGTCTTCATTTCGTAGACTTCTTCAGTGTCATGCACTAATAGTCAAGTATTAAAGAAGTCTACACATAAAAAAAGTAGTTTGTTAATTTGATGTCGAAGCAACTTATGTGACCACGTAATTTAATCAATACAAGCAGCATATACACAAACCTTATTTTGATTGATTACTTTCTCGCCGGAATTTGATGTTTATGTTGGCAAACCTATAGAACGGGCAGGTAACATAGCAACTGTTTCCAATGAACGGCTTTAGTTCCACCTTGGACTGACTAGTAAAGAGTGGTTTTCCCACAAGCTAATTCTCAAAGCCTCCTTAGGCAAATCAGAGCCGGATTGCATGTTTATGATTTCGAAGAATCGTCTTTTTCGGATTGGGAACGAAAGCTATGCGCTGCCTTCTGGGAAGTGTTTCCGAATTTTGCACTGAACGTTGATTCTTGGAATGCAAAATTCTCGAAAGCACTTCCATTGTGAAATGCATTTATCCTTGCGCCGTTTGCGTTCATTGAGTAAGGTGGAGGGAGTGGGGGGGATGGAGATGATATCGATTTTTCCTGCAACTGGTTCGGCATTGAACTTGACCGCTTGATGGGAAAAGTTTTGCGCGCTTTCCCTACCATCCCGTATCACATTATATGTACCTATGTGGCTGAGGATGGCGTGATATGATATTAGCTTCCGGTATTTGCTATGGCCGGATATGGTTGTCTGTATTGGTAGAAGTTGGATAATTTATGCATGTCAGTCAGTTGTGAAGATAATTCAAGCTGTCTGGAAGCTCTGATGGGAAAACACCTACATACACACCTCTTTTTTGAGTAATGAATGGAGGTAGTGTATCAATGAGTCATGGATGAAAATTCCCTTTTTCAACTTTGATTGATTTTGGCAATTGCTGCAAAAGTTGAATGGAACTGTCGTCAGTACAACAAGTTCCAAGGAAGTTACTGTTACGATCCATATAAACATTTTTTCATGATTATACAAAGTTCGTAACGAAGGAGGGGTGGGGGGTCTATAACGTTCTTAATGGACATTCCCTTACATTATCATTTCTATCATAAAGCCATTTATTATTGTATATACTTATTGATCTTTCGTTCATTAGATTGACAACCTAGAAGATAACTTCAAGAACTTTGAGCGCGATTATGAAAAAGCATTGACCGAACATACCAAAAGCAATGAAATCTACGAAGCACGTTTAAAGCTCTACCGAACGAAGCTGGAGGAAAGCGAAAGGTTTGGATTTTATTTCAGAACAATCTACAAGAAAATGGGTGCAAACTAATGTCTCTTTTATCTTTGTTCTATCACTGTAGTAAAATCGAGACTGGCGAAATCGACTGCCAATTGCTGAAGGAGTGGAACGTCCGATTGGCCAGTGAGTTAGCTCAAGTAAAAGCAGCCTACCAGAAGACGTACACGTTCCGAGTGAGACATTTCTTCACCAACCTACCCAGGAAACCGGGATTCTACGTGCAATATTTACAGTATCTGCTCGTGCCAGGGACTCCTCTGCCCAGGGCGCCGAGTGAGAAGAGAATATTTCGTGGCATGATAACCGCCTATCCAAATGTTAGTTGTTGATAGGAATGATCTTTTGTTTATTCTTCTATTTTCTGTGATTTTGATGTGTATTTTATTATGAATCATTTTATTAGAATAGATTATGTTTATCTTTCGCCTGTGTTTGACTTATAGGTTGTTGGGGATGAACCGGATTACCTCCTTCGATGGGTGGATCCTCAACACTCGACCGGTTTGGGATTATGCCACGGGAAATTCTCCATTTGACTATCTTCCTGGTTAGTGATTTTCCTTTCTGGTCATTTAATCACACTCACGGCTACCACACATTAAAAAACAAATATATTTGCACTTAAACAAAAACTATATGAACTACATTTATTAAGGCTTAATCAACTAACAACATTTCGACTTAAAAACTAAAACTATACGCTGGACATGCGGAGGCCTTAACCGGTGTTCCGGCGATCGAAATGCGAGATGAGGTTGAACTAACTGATCCTAATACTGCAGGTCATCGTCAGACCGGTGATCGAAGATTGAGGGTGTCCATAGTGAGAGAGGTATCCCACTCTCTTATCACTGCTTTTCACTCATGTTTCTCACATGTTGTCATCGATGACTCCGACAATCTCCCAAATGCTGATACGATGTCTCACTCCTATTGATTGGGCGGGCTATGGCTTGTAAGTGAGCCCGTTGGATAGCAAACATCGATACTGAAGCAAGGACTCATTTTTGTGAGGAACGACAGGGTTGTAGTCTGAGAGGGAAGATGCTGTTCCTCAACATAGATGTAGGTAAATTTCGAATTTTTCAGATACCGTAATACACGATAGCTATAATGGGAATTCAGTGAATCTTCGTTGTAGATTGTTTTAAACAATGAATTATTTCATTAAAAAAACATATTTTCAAATCAAGTACTTGAGATCCTTGAACGGATTCCCAAATTGATTGTATCATATAGATTATTTCATTTGTAGCTCAATTGTTGATGTTACACACTTAGATTTTTTTACAGAAAGCTGTAAAGTTTTACCGAATTCTCAACAGATGAACGTTCGGTTATCCGATTTTACGGATTTCAGTGAAGTTTTACAGATATCTGTAAAAAAATTACTGGATTTCGGAATTTTTTTGCCGAAATCCGTAAAATCGGATTACCGAACGTTCAGCTGTTAAGAATTCGGCACAACTTGACAGATTTCTGTAAAAAAATTGATTTTGAATTACTTTATGTTAAGGGGAGGCAAATTAAGTATCAAGTACGATCACTTTTTACGTGAAGTTATTTTGTTCGGTTTTTGCCGTGATTCGGCTTCACTGTGGAGGCCCTTTGATTTTGGCTTAAAATTGGTTTTAAATTATTTCATTTCAATATAGAAAGGCCCAAAGATTTCGGCACAAAATTGGTTTTAACTTAGTTCACTTAAATTTAAACTTAAATAGACCAAAAGATCAAAGGATAAGCTAAATCTAGTATTTTATTTTCTATTTTATCAAAAAGTGGTCGAGTGAAGTGTTAAGTAAAATTTTCCGAGCTCGGAGAAAATAGGCTAGGTCGAAGTCGATTCTAATTGGACATATCGATGTCATTTGCGACAACTGTCAACCTTGCCATCCTATGACCGCGAGGAATACCAAACTTCCTAAAGTCAACTCTTCAAAAGGTAGGGATAGGCCCACGGAAACACGAACCCATAGAAACACCGAGACAACACAGATCAATAAGCAAAGAGCAGTATAAACCCTAACCAATATTACTTTCAGCCAAATTTTCTAACACAAGGTAAGCAATCAAATGACCACTACAAAATATACTGAATATCCACGGCCTAATATATAACGGGGAAAGGGAGGGACCATCAGGGCACCCAAGTGATACGATTTGGATAGGCAGCATGGGACTGCCTCCTCCCTATTGTTAACATTTCGCGGAACGAGGGCAAGCTCTTCGACCCTATCTATTGAGTTTTTTCTGTCAATCGAGGGCTCGATTCAAATGCGGTGGGTGTGAACTTGCTTTTGGAAGGAGAATCTCTTCCCTATATTCGTGGGTTTGGCGTAAGTGTACCTGCTTACGGGCCCACTCAAACGTTTTGGCCCTTCATATAGGAGCTTGATGATCACAAACAACAATAGAATCTTGATCAATTCGTTTTTCAGATTATTCCACTGCTATGGAAAGTTACCTTGCTACAATAGATGGTAGTATCTCATCATCATAACAATGAATCAAATTACACAGAGAAAAATAAGGTAGTAAATTTAACCCGTGTTGGGGATCAGTATGACTATGGCAGTATAGTAAATTTCAACCGACTATGATCATTGTCAAAACTACCGGTCGTTTTATAGTTGATACTTGATTCAATATGATTTACATGAAATAGTTGATTCAACATATACTCTAATATTGGAATAGTCCATTTTACCATGAGAATAGTCAAAAATGCCATGAACGTGGTGAATGCAACCATGCACATGGTTATTGTTATCATTAAATGCACTAGTCAATTTGACTAAGTGACTATCCGTGCAAATCAAATGGAGAGTCACCTCACTCGAGGCGACAATTGTCACCTCGTATGTGAGAGCGAGTCGTCTCGACTCGCAAGTCATGCAGAATAACCCTGATGGTCTTTTTCATGTTATGCAAACCTGTTTTGGAAGTGTGTGTGTGTGTATTCAATATACACCGATTAATAGACAATGATATTATGGAAGAAATCTGTAGACAACAATCTTTAAAGTAACCTTTGAAAGCAGCTATAAACCGGGAGCTAGAAAACGATAGCTGTAATGCAGATTCAGCAACCCATTTCAGAATGCTTGGAGGCACACGACTATTTTACTTTCATATATTATAAGCCCCGGATGTAAGAATTACCTATATCATTTGGAAAAGGGTACTGCAACGCGTCCAGGCACGTATTTGGTATTATTTGAAGATATTTTTTTTATAATCAGATTGATCTCACCAAAGGCCGTCTCTAAAACAAAACTAGTTTGTTCATTTGTTAAAATTGTCAACATTGATTAGTACCCAAGTAACACACAAAACATCATTATACAATTATTAATAATTGCTTGTTTTATAAATGTTTTATAAATGTATTGCAAAACATGTCTAGTTAAGATCGGTCTGAATCTCTCGTATTCAATACATCAAAATGACTAACGATTGTGCTAAAAATAATTTTCTCTCTGCTGAAAGTGATTTATACTTTATCATTGTTTTTGAAAACATTTTTCCATACATTTATAAAACATGAACAAGACAAGATTTAATGGGTAGTTCTAAATACCGTTGAATGAACATTAAACCATCCATGTTTTGCAAAACGTGTTCTTTTTTCTCATAACGATGAATTTGTTGTACAAGTTTGTGGTTTCACTACCAACGGGAAGCATATCATAGATTCTCAGCGCTTACTTTTCAACAATCAGAGTTGGCTTAGCATAGAAGCTACAAACCTTTAACGCCAAGGATCGGTGTTTGAATCCCATGGATGACCTTGTTATATTTTTGTATGAGATTGGCTTTTTTCCATTTTATGTTTTATAAGGCTTTACTTTTTGCGCTTTTTACGTCATATTAAAGTATGAAATAAAGTATTATAGACTTATATTAATTACCTGTATTAGTCATTTAACAGTTCTTTCAACTTGTTTATTACAACCTGTGTTGCTTGGGTAGTTAATTCCACTTGCGACAAAATAACTGCGATAATTAACGTTGCTAAACCACCTTTAAGATATGCAACAAGCACTCAGGATTCGGTTCACCAGTGCATTTGAAATTTTGTGCATTTGAAATTTTGTATCAGCCTCGCAAGCGCGCATGTGCGTTGGCGTTGTGCTTTGGTTTTGACCCTCAAATCGCCGTTTTCTTCGTTGTACTTGTTTTATTTTGATTGTAAAATTTTGTTTTACTCCACAATCTGCCAGTAATCAAAATCCACCAAAAAAGCTATCAAAAACAAAAAAACATGAGGTGGGTTATACCAGAGATATAACCACGATGTTCACGTAGGACCATTTTGGTGTATAGTAGTTATGGTATCATCAAATTTGTACATATTATAACAACTAATAACTTATTATAATTAACTCATTTATGCATATAAAAAGTTCGTTAATATTAAAATTTGAATCCTAGAGGGTTTGAGCTGTTTAGTGGAATACCTTTAACTAGAAATTAGAAGAAAAATTAGTATTTTCCATTTAATTCCAACTACCTTTGCTTATCATGACAGATACGCGTATTTCTTCTACAATGTGCAGACTTCTTCAGTGTCTCGTACTAAGTCGAGTTATTAGTACGAGACACTGAAGAAGTCTGCACATTGTAGACGAAATACGCGTATCTGTCAAGATAAGCAAAGGTAGTTGGAATTAAATGGAAAATACTAATTTTTCTTCTAATTAAAATTTGTTCATTATTTTACTTTAGACCCGTCCCTTATTATGAAATTGTCTACAAACTGCAAATTCGCCATACAGGGTTGGCTTTAGCTGCCACACGCATAGTTTTCCTCTGGGAGGTTTCAGGTTGCGGTATGACTTTGGAAGCGGATGCCACTGAAATAACTTTTAATAATAGGGGCACTGAAACAACGTGATTAGGTAATACAAACAGCACTGACTTGGTTGATGGTTGTACAAATTCTACCTCAGTTTATTATCATCTAAGACTTTTATACACTCGATAAGGGAACTATCTGTCAATTTCTCTTTCTTTATCTCTTTACACTTTTAAACATGAAATAGCCACGTGGATGTCACTTGCAAAACTTTCGAGCGCTTCCTTCTGGTTTTGAGATGAGCAAACGCAAGCGATGATTTGCTGGCCTGATGCGCAATCGTGAGGAAACAATCAGACACCGACCACAAAGCAAAATAATTTTGCAGCAGAGGGATGTGGCTATTGCGGTATTGAACACGGAATAAAACCTAATGAAATAAAAATAAGAAGAAAATTTGAACCATTTGTTACCCGTTTTTGATGACCCGGAAAGGGAAAACCACATTTCCAACCGGTTCAAATGCAAAATTATATGGTAGCAAAAGTAGCTCATTTTGAGGTTAAAAATTGAAATACTTATACTTATTGCACTCAGGTGAAATATTAATGAAAAAAATTGTAAGTTTTTTCTGATCAAATGGTATTTACATGAAGTCATTCTGTTGAGTCAAACGAGAGCTAATAGCGTATGAAAACATTTCACTTTCGCGTAACGCTCTCATTGCTCAAAATTTTAAAATGTCACCCGGTATAGAAAGAGAAACGTTTGCCTACGTTAAAAAAAAAAAAGGAAATATAACAGTCGATTACTCATTTTGGGAGGGAATCGATTACACTCACCACGCCTTACATAAAACACACGGAGATTTCACGATTTTACTTTTTGTTTAAGTTGAATAACGAAATATCGTCTGATTTTTTTTCGCGAAAACGACGCAGCAAAAGCAAAATACGTTGGTTTCACAGCACGGCTTACTGTGATTTCCTGTGCAAACCTGTTTCGGGAGTTGACCAAAATTATGAAAAAAGCAGAAGTCAATTCTGGCGCTTAATCCGATCAAAACTCAGTCCCATCCCAAGTCATCATTCCTGTCGAAAGCCCAATACCCTAGATCAACATTTTCTGAACATACAGAACCTTAGCCAAGCTATTTTGAGCAATGTTTAAAGTTGCTCAAAAACCCATAAGAGTCCCCGATGAAAGTAGTACCATTAACGAAAAACACGAAAGCCGTTGGTATCGACGGTGTCATCAACCTCGAGTCTCGCGCATCTCGAGTATCCTGCAGTGAGCCTTAACAGATGCTATTCTATTGAACATCTTGAAATTCAGTATAGTAAGCTGCAATACGTCGAAGACCAGGAGGACCCGTGTGATATAATCGTGGTGTGATAATCGACGGAGATAAGTTCGAGGTAGCGGAAGATTTCGTGAACCTCGGATCAGTGATTCATTCATTTTAAATAACGCCTCTTTAAACTGTACGTCTTCTTTCTTTTAACAGGGCACTCCACTAATAAATTATTAACATCTAAATCCGCTCCGCATCCTTGGCAGTAGGCCTTACTACCGTAGATTCGTGGCCCGTGAATGAGTCGGGTATGTCCTATCATCAGCCGAGTCAGAATCATCTGATCTCGAGGGTAAGGCATATCTTCCCACTCTTGTGTCGTATTTTTGATACGCCATAGGAACACTTCTCGGTTGTTATACCGTGATTCCTCGCACGCGTATCGAGAGGTCCGCTTCACCCACCGGGTAGCGTCGCTGTATGGGACAGGTAGGTCCCATAGCTGAGCATGACGACCCTGGTTTGCCAGTTTATCAGCCACTACCAGGTATATCTGTGGGTCCAGAGACCCAGACGAAAGTTAGGTTAGTAAACTGTTGCACCTCCAACAGCCACGGGTGTCCCACCCAGGGATGCCATATTCACAGACATGTCTGTAAATGTGCAGACTTTTCATTATTGCTGCAGCCTTTTTAAACGATGCAGACATTTAGCAGACATTTAATTTAGGAGGCAGACTTTTACAGACATTTGAAATATTTTTTTAAATTTAAAATAAAGGTTTTCTCTGAAATTCAGATTTAAAACGTACGAGGATTTAAACAGTATAGTAGATACGGTAAGAAGCTTTGTCGAAATATTTTAAAATATCGTGAGTATCATAGTTGAAATCCTTGAAGAAACGAAAGCGGTGAGCATAGAGTACAAAAATTATGTTCGTAAAAATTGCCATTTTTTTATGGTAACTGAACATAACTGCCTATTCAAGATATTGTGATTTGGCCTTTTACCATCTTGTTAAAGTCATATAGGAGATTGTTAGTTAGTTAGTAAAGCCATATAGGAGATTGTTAGTTTGAAGTTGTCATGGGTTCCCTTTCCCCCTTGCCTACCACGCACTGTGGTAGCTAGACAAGGGATTGTCTGCTGGATCGGATGCCGCCTTTCAAACATGCCCAACGCTCAATTTCAACTACTTCTATTCAATTTCACAACCTGCCGTGCTCTTACGGGCATATCAAAACATTCTCTTCACATCTGTGATTCTAGCAGAAATTGCTGTCCACTCCTAGGGTTGCATGTTGATAAGAAGGATAAATTCAATTTTCAAACATTAATATGGGCATCGCTAGAGGCTTTTGGCGTGATGCCAGCAAACTAATGCTTGACAAACGTGGTCGGATATTGACTAGGAGCTCGAGTTATTTTCTCGTTTGAATGCTATTACTTTTGTGATCCAAACATTTGCTCTAAAGCCCAGTTGGTTGCCTTTCAGGGACAGAATAACAGTAAAAGTTATGAGCTATTGAAATAAATCTAGAAACTATGAATTTTTCCAAAGTACTACTAAACGCATCATTTCAGTATATCCGTGGATAAGTCCTAGATTCCTAGAAGTATAGAAAGAAAATACCCAGAATTAGGGGCACATCCTGGAAAGCTTCCTCGAAAAAAAAACTCCTCCCATGGTTAGGTAGAAACTTCTCAGAAGTATTGGAAGCAAGCAGTTCAAGCAAGAAGAACCTTCAAAAATTCAGGACCGACCATTACCAAAGTTCAAGATCATACTTACCAGAAGTTCAGGACAGAACTTCCCCAAGAATCAGGAGAGGACTTATCAGAGCTTCAAGAAAGAGGATTTCTTTGAAGTTTGGAACTTTTCAGAGGTTTCAGAGTTCTTCCCTGAAATTCAAGATTGAATTTCCTTGAAGTTCAGAGAAAAACATACCCAAATTTCAGACGGGAACTAACCAGGAAGTGCACTTCCTATAATTTCTCGGAAAATCAGGAAACAAAATCTTCAGGTAGTGCAAGGCAGCGTTTCCAAAGCTCAGAGGAGAACATTTCAAAATTTCAGAATAAGGATTCTATAGAAAGATCAGAATAAATCATTCCAGGAGCATTGGGGGTACTTCCTTCTTATTTGAGTACCAATTTTCCAAAAGTTCCAAAACAAACTTCCTTGAAGTTCTGGAGAAAACTTTTCAAAAGTTCAGAGGTCCAGAATGAAACTTCAAGAACCAATTTTAGGGAATTTGCCAAGAAATTTTGGAGACGGCTTCCGCAAAGTTTCAATAAAAAAATCCTCGCATTTCAGGGTGGGACCAATCAGAAGTTTGGAAAGCATAAGCTCAGGAAAAAACTTCCCCGAATTTCCGGAAGAAACTTACCAACCTTTTTTTTTGAAAAAAAAATCTGTAATGAATTCCTCAAAAGTTTACAAGAGGACTTTTCCAAAGTTCCGAAGAGATCAAAAGTTTAGTTGGAACTACCCAGAAGTGCTAAAGAGCTTCTCTAAAGTTTCGAATCGAACATCTCATCATTTCAGAATGAGAACTTCTTGAAGTTCAGGAAATCCCAAAAGTACAGGCAGATACTTTTGATAAAATCAGGAAGAAACCCTCCAGAAGTGTAGGGGGAACTTTCTCGTAGTTCAAGCAGGAGTTTTTCAAGAATTCAAGAACAAACTTCCCCGAAGTTTGGGAGAATACTCCCCTGCAGTTCAGATGAGAACATCTCAGAAAGAACTTCTCAGAGGTTCAGCAAGAAACTTATAACAACTTTAGAAGATTTTTGAAGAAATTCTGGAGAGTGCTTTCCCAAAGTTTTGCAGAAATTTTCCTCGTAGTTCAGGATGGGACTCATCAGAAGTTAACAAAGTAACTATGTTCAGAAAAAAACTTACCAAATATTTCTGGAAGGTAAGGTTGGGTTCTTAAATGTGAAATAATAAGTGACTTCAAGAAGTTCATGAAGAATTTCGTCTGAGGTTCAGGAGGAAACTTCCCAGAGTTTTAGCACAGAGCCTTGCAGAAGAGTTTAGCTGAGAAGTATAAAAAAATCAAGAAGTGTATCAATATATCCACGAAGTTTTCAAGAGTACTTCCAAAGCTTGGAGAATCTATGTTTATAAAAAAAAAAATGTCTGTCTGTCTGAACCTTATAGATTCAAAAACTAATGAACCGATCAGCCAAAAATTTTATATGGAGGGGTTTTGGAAGCAGGGAAAGGTTTTAATGATATTAAGAGACCGCTTCCTGCCCTGAAAGGGAGGTCTCCCAGACAAATGAAACACATATGTTTAAATCGAAAATGGCAACCCCTCGACTTGATTTACAAAAAAAAAATCCTCTTAGTGCCAGTGTAGTGTTTTTTTACAAATGAAATAAAATTAAAAATTTTGAATTCAACTTTGTAATTTATTTAACGGAAAAAATGGACTGTTTAATTCATTGAAAATTCAATGGTTATTGTTGAACCAATAAGAAGTCTGTTGAATTTATGAAATGAAAATGTTGATTTTAAATTACAAAACTGCAAAGAACCTTGGAATCTTTCTTTTTTAAATCTTCAAGCTTCAGTGCCATTTAAAAAATATGAAACAATAAATTGTGTAAAGTTGCATACAATCCGAGAAATACATACAGAAATGTTTACATAATCACACACCCCCACACCCCCCCCCTCACACACACACACACACACACACACACACACACACACACACACACACACACACACACACACACATATTTTCTTTTCGCATAAACGACGCAGCAAAAACAAAACACGTCAGGACGGCTTGCTGCGATCTCAAATACATACAGAAATGTTTACATAATCACACATATTGCGAAAATGACATAAATCGCTTTCTTATTACATCTTTTCGTTAAAAGAAGACTAATTTAGTAAAAAAATTACAGACTTTTAAAGACATTCCCAGACATTTCAAATTTTTATCACAGATATTTGAAAAAAATATCTGGCATCCCTGGTCCTACCCCAGGGCATATAGACAACTCGCAGAGTCAGAGAACAGTCTGAGTCACATTTGACAACTTGCATGCCGGCAAGAGTGCATAGGCCTCCGCTGAGAAGATACCGCAGATACCGGGTAACCAACCGCAACGGCTTATGGCCCTCCCAGATACTCCGTAGCCAACCTCTTCCTCAATTAACGAGCCGTCCGTAAACAGCAGGTTCAGGCCTTCAAATGTGGAGGCAATTTCCCCGAAGGCCGCTTTCGCAACTTCGGGGTTTGCCCTTGCTCCACATAACTGCCGGATACGCCAATCCACTTTGGGGCGCGTAGAGTCCCATGCCCGTTGCCACAGCCTAGGGACCCGTTAGGTCTCGCCACCACTGTTTTGCCCTACAGGCATGGTAGGTCTGTAGCAAAGAGTGACCTTACCACCAATAGGTCAGAGAGACTCCGCTACAAATACTATAGGCCTCATTATATTGAGGTTCAGTGAGCAGGGATATTCCACCCCTGCCCCATAGCTCCGATCCATAGAGTATCACGGTACGATCATTGCCCGTGCAATCTTAGTCAATGTACAGCGAGAAGCTTAAGAGAGGATCAGAGGTGACGTTAAATAACAGCTGATTCAGAGAAATTGGGAACTCAAGAATACGTGAGCAATAGCTGGAAGTCGTGCCTGAGAGCCTGAGGTCAAGAGGCTGATAAAACCGGACATTAGACGTGTACAAGGCTCGAGGAGGATTTGCAAGCATTTGAGGTGTTTGAACGATGTGTGCTAAGGACTATTAACGCTATGGCGAACACTGTATCCTGAAACTCGCTAAAGCTGGACGTTTACATTGAAACCAATCGGTGCGAAACGCGGAGGTGCGAGTCGAGCATGATGGTTAGACCAAGTGGAGCATCTTGGAAGTATTTTGGCAGTGCAGGACACTCGAGGAACTGTAAGTAGGCGAACCGTTGAACCAGCATAAGCAACTAAGCAAGGAAGTAGTCCATACTTGAAATACAGACAAGGAGATGTGATATTTGAATTAGAACCTCACAACCGTCGATTGGAACATTGGTCTACTGACTGAGGAATTACTATTTGGATGCTTATCGTGTAAATGTCATTGAATGATTATAGAAGAAATTCAGCTTATTATTGGATTGATTTCTGGGACTAAACAATTTTTTGGTTGAACGTTGCCTGCCTGGTTTTTGCAATGAATTGATATTGCACTCTGCACACGGGCCTTTAAAAAGAATCCTATCAAGCAATTGAAAACTGTTTTTTTACCGGGTCAATTTATTGCGCTTATTGGTATTTAATTCTTCGTGTGAGTACATTGAAAAAACAAAATCATAACACTTAAATAAGAAGAGACCTTCTCTGCAGGTTTACGGTAACTACTATTTGTTTTCATTCTGAAGTATCACAGAACCAAGAGTTTGTATTTTGCAACAGATTCTAGTTAGTATCTTCCTATTTTTTAACCAGTTTTTTTCGTTGGAAATATATTTCACGTGGAATGACTTGTTTTGATTTAGTGGTAATTTTCTGATACGTTTCGAGTGATTTTGATCTAATGAGACAGTTTTAACGCTTAATCGTCTAGGAATCATATAACTTCCATCAGTTTGGGTTCCTTACACCGACTAATCGCAGTTTGTTTTTATTTTATCTTATTTATATCAATTTTCTTGAATTTATAAATTCCTACTAGTTTAAGGCGCATCGTCCAAATTTGAGATCTTTCTACAGTTTGCGTCTTCCCCTCACTGACTTCTACTTAGTGTCCAACTTTTTCGAAACTATATCTAAAGCTAAACAATGAGAACAGCGTTGGAGTATAGCAGGGGGGGCATCCATTTCTTCGTCACTGATTTGGCACAAACGCTAGAAAATAATTTTAGAGAACATAACCCTTACACTTGTCTCGATCCATATCCTTTTGGCACCTTTTACGAGAAGTTTGCCATTCTCTTCCACATATTAATATTATGTCGAGCAGATTTTCCATCCAGACGAAGAAAAAAACGCATAGTTTATAATGATTTTGCGCTTTTCGATATATTCTTTGTTGAACTGGAAAGCGGTTCAACTGACTACGGTAGCCGCAAAGGTTTCATTATATTTGATTCTCTACTTGCTCACTTCGAGTTATCGTCTCTGCTATTGTATATTTTTTAAGGTTTTTGCTATTTTGGAAAGTAAATTAAAAATTGTTTAATTCATAGAATTGACGTATTTTTTTTCTTGGTCAGCTAGAACTATTCTAGTACTATCAATATTAAGTACTATCATAAATCAAGGTTTTGTTTTTTGTGCTTTCTGTTGTTTGTTGAGATTTCACAGGCTGTAGCGGATTTGTTTCGTTCCATGCTTGCTTCTTTTGTTCTGAATTAAACCATTCCGAAGCCCTCGGTTCCTTCGCTGGTGGCAAACATCAGGGCTCGTTCGAACTGCTCGTAGCTCTCGTAGTCTGGCAGACAGAGTTGGTTGAAACTGAAAGTGAAACATACCAGGTTAGTCAGTGCTTATTATCATCAAGTTGAGGTTATGATTAAAAAGATTGTTTTTTTAATTTCTATGTTGGATTAATTTCGATCATTTCGATGGTTTGACATCCATAATCTATTGAGTCAAAATCACTAGTTAATGCTCATTTTGATTAGGCCTGTCTAGAATCATTCAAATATATTCAAATTAGCGGGCATTTTTCATGCGATTGTATTTTAGATCCAACTATCATTGGAAAAAATAGTCTGAACCGTAACCACAAGTTTTCCTACTTGTATTTTTTGCCTAGCAACGGTCTGTGAAAAATTTCAGTTGGAAAACATGCAACTTCATGTTTTGGTTCACAGATTAAAAAAAAGAATTGTTTGAATCTAGTCGCGTCTAGTGTGATGGCTAGGTGGAAGAAGCTGATTAGAAAATAAGGTTTTATAGAAATAAAAACGATGAACTTACGGAAAGTTTGTAAGACTAGTGTATTTAGTTCTTGCATTTGTTTGACATTAATTTTATACTTGATATTGTTCTTTCCTTGTATTCTCCTATACGCGGGGTAACGATCTGTGATGGTGTTGTTTTTGAGAAGGAAATAATTTCTCATCACCATGAGGCTCTAGGAGTAGACAGCATTTTTTTTTTTTTTTGCTAGAACAAAGTTGTGAAGAGAAAGTATTGATATTTCCGTTAGCTCACGGCAGGCTGTGAAAATTGAATAGAAGTAGTGGGATGCTTGGCAAAAGTTTGTGTTTCCTGTTTCGGAATAGGGTAGGTAACGACTTAAGCACCCCGAGACCCTATTCCAAGCACGGGGTTAACGTTAACCTACAACGCTCATTTTTTGCAGTATGGTGCTCCATCTAATGAAGCATCATACTACAAAAAATGAGCGTTGTAGGTTAACGTTAACCCCGTGCTTGGAATAGGGTCTCGGGGTGCTTAAGTCGTTACCAACCCTACTACCTCACAATGCCCTCCGGTCAATTTCAAACTAATTCTATTCAATTTTCACAGCCTGGTGATGGTGATGGTGATGGTGATGAGAAATTATTTCCTTCTCAAAAACAACATCATTAATTTTATGGTCTACTCAGGCCTATGGCAAGGACCACTTTTTTAAGCTCAGCAAGCTCAGCTGTCAAAATAGTTTCAACATTGTAAGTTGTGTCTGTTGTTGCTTGTTTTCGTTGTGCGCGTAATACAAAGCAGAAACGTCGCTTTCTGTGGTGTTTCACACCAAAACAAATGATTACACTTCTATTTGACAGCTGACAGCGGGCCCAAATCAATTTGAGCCCAGGACATCCTGTCTACTGTCAATCACTGCTAATGATATAGGCTTGTCAATTGCCTGGGTCTACTTGCAGCCACAACCCCTTTTTTTTTCTTGCGTGGCGGTGCTAAGAGTTTCGAGAAATGTATGTTTTAACCTTTGTTTACTTCCTTGTTTACAAAATCAGATACATCGTTCTGAATAAGTTGGCAATTTGCTTGGAACGTTTGTTTGTGCGCTAGAACCGCTAGAAACGCAATTGATTATCCTCGTGAATAATTGTTGGTTGCTTCTGCTTGTCTCTGAGGTCTTCCAGAATCCGTTTGAGCCAAATAGTCTCTTGATCATCGAAACACAATGCGATATACTCAGACTCTATCGACGAAAGCGATACGGAATATTGCAATGCCGTTCTCCTCGACACCGCAGCTCCTCCCATCAAGAACACATAGCTAGACGTCGATTTTCTGGATTACCGGCCCAGCTGACATCTGTATAACTCGTCTCCACAGAAGATCAAGGACTTCAAAGAGTTTGTCCTGGGCAGCTTCATAAGCAGCTTTAGTTGATCGATTTGATTTACAGCCATCGACGTTGCATGGCTTTATTGGGTCTAGTAGAAGCAATGTAGAGAACCCTATTAGACTTCGATATTCAACATTGTTTGGAAAAAAATCTTCTAGTAAAAACTACCATTTTACCCGACTTTGCCTATTTTCAAAACTACCATGAAATTTCAATCAAATTTATTACGTTTATAGTACACCATTCAATATTTGTGGTATATTTTACAGACCTCATATTGATATCAACCGCACCATGGTTGATCTAATCGCAGGCATGGTAAAAACAAACGCATTTATATGGTCAGGTGGAAATTGTTGATGTTTGCGCTTAGTTTAACCTCCGAAATTGTAGTGTCTACTTCGTCCATTGCCGTAAAATTTTCAAATTTCAAAATTTTGAACGGGGCCCTGGATGTAGCTCCTTAAGTTTACGCTGTTGAAACATTAAGACAGCATTTATGGACTTTCGGATGAAGCGCATCCGTACACGATTGTAGTTAAATCACAACTGCGCTATATTCAATAATCTTTTACCATTTTAGTTCGAGTGTAATTAGTTAGTTGCGTTTGATTTTCTTAGAAATAGACTATATTGGCAGCCCTATTTGAGAAGGCATTTCCGTTTGAGACTGGTTATGGGAAAATGCAGTCTATTAAAATTCTATATATATCGGCCGCGAGTAATCGGCTCCTCCCTCCTAACTTTAGTTTTAAGATAAATGATGTATAAAAGTATGAAAATTTGGCTCTGTGAAGTTAATTCGATTGAGCCTGTACAAATAAATGATTATTAAAAAAAAAAAAATTCTATAGAATTCAGAAACTGATGACATTACTAAAAAATGCTAAGAGCGGCTTCAAACACATGATTCAATTTGTGTCTTGGAAAAGGTTGGTTTAATTCTGCCACACTGTGGTTCCCGAATACACGCTCGAATTTTTGTCCAAAAAAGTACCCCAAGAACAGTTGTTTGAAAACAATGTCTAATATCTCTCTATTTTTCAAAATATTTTCAAAACTTTTTATGTAGTGATGCTTCTGTTGGGCATGGAGATGAATTGGTGTACCAGAGGCTTGACGGACGCCTGTGGAGTTGGATACAGGCGACTCGTGAGGTAGTAAATGCTCTCAAGAACGTGGAGCAGGACAGGAAATTGTTACCCATTGTATCTATATGTACTTTTTTAATAGGTTTGCGTCGACAATCAGTAGAATCGGTTGAACCGTTCGACACGTTGTTTCGTAATATTTTGCTATCGGGCTATTATGTCTATTGTTTCGGTTGCCTATTGTTCGTTGCGCGAGTTCTCGAGTGAGCATGACAAGTTGTGGTCTCAAATAAACCACTGCCCCATTTTGTAAGTGACTCCAGCGGCATCCGCACTGTTTGTTTAGATCGGTCCAAGTTGGCTCTCAGGCGTTGAGATTGATTGCCTTGTTTTCCTAATGAAATACCACTATCACACTCTGTAAGTGGCCCTAATAGCATCGCTACTGTTGGTTTAAATCGGTTCAAAACAGAAATAACTCCTAATTTTTCAATATTTAACTTGACAGCTTATCGTTAACCAAAACGAACCCTGCTGCCACCCAATCCTGTTATCCAAAATCCCAGGGATTTCTCGTGGAAGCGCAGTGGATTCCGTGGCTTCCAATAAAGCGAGTATCACGTCAACATATTCCTACCCTTTCCTTACTTGACCTGCATTCGGGCGGGGCCGGCGTTTGTGATCACCAGTTTTTACACATTGAAGATGTATGTTAGTCCCAAGCATCATCTGTTGGTTCTCTGTGTAATAACAGCTGATCTGACAATAACGGAGTAGCAACCTCGGGCGGTCAATCATTCTCATGCTCATGCTCAAGAACAGTTTTGTTAAAATGCTTTCGCTTAGTCAGTCTTCCATTCTCGCAGTTCACTACAACGTCGTTAATGTAGATCAACAGGTATCTACTATCTTACGATTCTTTTCGCACGTGTATAGGCAGGAATCAACCGTGCTTGGTTTGAACCCTATCTACATGAGTACCTCGTTGACATGGGTGTAACAACATCTAGTGCATTATCGAAGTCCATAGTTGCTCTTCTGTCCACGCTCTTCCAGGTAGGGACCGGGAGATTGCGCCATGTACAGATTGTATCTCCTCGCTGAGATCACCTTGGTATGCAGTCTACACGTCTAGATGTTCCAAGTGCATTTCCCGATGACTTTCTACTAATCACAAAGCTCTCAGCATGGCTTGCTTCGCAAAGTGGCCGTCCACATCCTGAAAATAGTCACCAAGCTCCTAGCTGAAACCTTGACTGACTAGGCGTGCTTTGTATTGAACAGCATTCTCATTATTGCCCAAGAATTGACATCCCAGTGGCAGTTCCCCCAGCTTACAGGTTCCCAACTGTCGATGTGACATGAAAACTTCGTACGTTGTCCTTAACCAGAGATTCTTTTGCGGCAACATCATTGCTTCTTGGTTGTAAGTCCCTCGAATTCAGAGTATTCACTTCTATGATCCATCGAAAGATAGTCGTTTTTTACACTCAGCGAAATAAACTTTCGATATTCATTAGATTGTTTTATGATTATTTGCCAGAGGAATTCAGTATGAATTCCATAAATTTATTTTATAAAATAAAATGATTTTGAAAATATTAAAATATGGATCAACCTGGATTCGAACCTTGAACGTTGAGGTTATGGGTCCAGTGACTTTCCCACTAGTATATATCAACGCTTGTAATGCTTAAAGGCGTACAAGAACTACCTCGTGTGATACAAAATCCATCCATAAGTCAGCCTTATGAAATTCCAAAGTATCGTTCATAAGTTGAAACTTTTGAAATTCTCAAGTTTATTTGCCTGAGTGTATGAAGGTTTTGCTGGTCCAACTTCTTCTTACGTTCATTGGGTACGTGTACAAATGGCGGAGAACCGCACACTTCTATGTGCATGTAGCTTGGTTCTACCCCGTATCACAGCTCGTGGGGCGTCCGTCGGGTGGAAGATGCCGGAATTGATGGATTCCTCGATCTTTTCTGCTGTCTGTGACATCTTGTGTAGCAGGTGTACGGCACAATAGCAGCTAAAATCATCAATCATCGTGATGCTTTACCGATGTCCAGCTTTTCCTTCGTTTTAACATGACATGACAAACGTGACAGCTTACCATAACAACAAGTTGAGCACACCGACTGAATATCACAGTTGACCAGCTGCTAGGTCCTTTCGAGATCATCGCGCACCATCTTGCTAAAGTACTTGGGGTTGCGATACTCCATCGACGATGATGGGAATCCACCCGGTGATTCGCTGTCACTTACGGTGAACGTTCTTGATTAATCGTTAGTTGATACAGGTTTCTATTTCGAAATCCAGCGACAATAGGTTCGCCGTTCTCCTGAATCTGGAAGCCACTCTGATCAAATACCACCTTGTACCCTTGATCAGCATTTTTTCTCACAGACAACAAGTTCTTCGTCGAAACAAGTACGTGCAAACTGTTCATCAGCTTCAAATCGCCGAAAAGACCCGTGCCGTTTTTCGTTTCCAGTCGGCTGTTTCATACTCCACAGTCTTTCATCAGTCATACAATCAGCGACTTCAAGGTCCATGACATCTCCGGTCATACGTGACGGGATCCAAAAACCAAACGTCACTTGCTACTTGTTCGGGCAAAGCGCCCAATGCTGTCTCGCGTATCATCGACGAGCCCCCCAACGCAGCATTTGAATTGGCGACAAGCCTTGAAAGAACAGGTTTCATTTCAATCACGTTGCATCCTGTTTTTTTTTCTTTTCAAACGTATGATAAAAGGTTGTAAACGCTAGTCCAGTCCGGGATTTCCACCGTGAAGTTCAGTGGTGTTTTCAGTCCTTCTGCATTGTTCAGTCCTTCGGTCCGATTTTTAGTCCATCTGCATCTGATTGCGAAAAGTGAACCGTGAAAAATGGCAAAAGCTTCACGAACGGAAGGCATTTTTTGGAACTTGCTAAAAACATCCGCCAAACGCAGAGCAAAGTTGAAGAGGAGCAAACCGATCCGGAGGCGTTCGCAACGGTGTACAACTTTCGGGAACAGTTCTTTTCCTACTACTAGCGCGCAAAAGACATCATCGATCAATATGTGAGCAAAATTCTTTCTATAATTCCTGGATGTGGTAACAGAAGGAGCAGTGAATAAAAGGCTTCAATCGGAGAGGAAATGCTCCAGTGAGCATCCGATCCATTTTTGCGATGAGATTAAAAAAGCGAGTGTGGAGCGTAGACGTGAATTCGCACGGAAGGCAAAGCTATTCTATAACTGTTTGCCTTCGTCACATTCGGTAAAAGTGTGCCACAACGTATCGAAGTTAGTGTGCCACAACGGGGTTTTTTTTTTTTATTTCGTCCTAAGAATGCGATGGTGCAGAATCAACCCGTCGATGGCTCGAGCGATGCGTGCAGTGAACGGAGGAAACCATCAACTCTATAGTGGCACAGGTTCCAATGGTGTCGGCGCCAGAGGTATCGGTTCTATCAACGGTGTTGATCTGTGTAAAAGCATCGGATGGCAAGTTCGTGAAGGTTCGTGCTTTGATCGATTGAGCCAAGAATGGCTACGGTGGCGATACAGTTAAGGTTCAAACATGAACTACTCCGAAAATAATTGTGTTATAATATCAGAAAACACAACGGAAGAAAATGTACGTCAAACTTGCTGCCCTAACCTATTATGGTAATCTAAATAACCGAAAAAGTTCGAATCAAAAGATGTATCGGAATAAGGTGACGTCCAAGCGTATAATTGCTTCATGACTGAAAAAACAGCCTTCTTTCAGCCTCTTTCCATCCACGAAATCGTTAACACACTTCTTGTGATCAAGGTTATCAATATTGTCAATTGCATTTTTCGAAAACTAATTATCGTTTCTTTAAGGAAAAACGGCAAATAAATCAGTAAAATGGAAAGCGCTCACCCGGATTATCAGCAACAACCAGCAAACGTCTACCAATCGGTTAGTTTTCGAAATCCATTCACACCGGATTTTAGTTCTATTCAACACACAAATGATGTTTAGGTATGACTCAGGTCATAAACACAGCATCCATTATCACACGCGACGGTTATTATTGAGATTCTAATAAGGATAAATTTCATCACACACAAAATACTGAAAAAACGTGACAGCTCACCAAAGCCCAACCGTTCGTGGTCAGAGCTTGCTGCGATCCCGTGCTTTGATCGGTTCGGGTTGTCGACAAACTGCGATTGTAGCGGACTTGTGGAAAATCCGTTTTTTTTCTGGATTGGGACAGCAACGAGCAGCAATAACGCGTGAAGTTGTGGAGCTGGTTGTAGTTAATTGTTTCTGTGGGGCCTTCCGTTCGACGATTCGAAGTCGACGCATGTGTATCGCTAAGTGCAGCAAATAAACGATAGGAATCTATGAAAAGGCGCTTCCAACGAGACTTGGAGTTTTGCAGGCAATACTCATACTCATTTCATTAGCGAGTACCTGACACTGGGATTTATTGAGAAGGTACCTACTAGTGAACTTAGCGTGAGTTGCCTGGGAGAAACTTGGATCGGCCTTTTAAGACAGCAGCCTGAATAAGAAAATGGGGTTGTTAAGAAAATTCACCTCGGTACATCATGTCATCAGCCCAAGTGTTGAAGCCTAAGTTGATGAGCTGATGAGCAAATGCCATAAGTTAGCCTCTGTAGGATTTAAAGTTGGATTGGTTGGCTTCAATTCTTCTTATGGGTTTGCCGGAAAATTATGAACCCATGATAATGGTCCTTACGGCGTCCGGTATAAAATCCAAATTTCTGGAAAACCGTGATGATCGAGCAGAGTGTAATCAGTTGCAGAGAAAAAGAAAAGGAAGGCAACTCCATCACCCACCTCGACCCTAAATATCCCACTAATCAAAGCACGGTGATGAAATCTACTTGGTGTTGTATGTCGATGATCTGCTTATCGTCGGAAGAAACATACACAGTATGAAAGGTTGAAGCAACAGTTGTCGCGAAAATTTTAAATATCAGATTGAGGCGAGGTAAAATTCTTCCTGGAACATTGAAGCTTTCGCAATAAGCCAACACTCGGAAGATTCTGAACAGATTTGGGCGGACGGCAACACGATAAAAACGATAAAAAACCTATGGTAAATGGTCTACAGTTGAACAGAGATAGAAACAAAAATCAAAAACCTTAGAGAGAACTCCTGGAACTCTTGATGACCCTGATGTTGTGTGTGCGACCCGATCTTTGCAATTCCATAAGTTACTTAGGCCACTATCACCAGAATCCAGTGGACCATCATTGACAGGCCTTGGATTCCCTTTTTTTCCTTTATTCATTCCTAAACCAACCACCAATCGTTGAAGACGTATTGTCAAGCTATTTCTAAATATACGTTTCTGTTCCTGTTCAACTTGGTCTTTCGTCGGCTCCGAAACTCAGCGTTTTTCAGTAAAAGCTTAGTTGTTTTTCCTTGTCCATAAACGTCGCGTTAATTACTTCGCCTCTGTTGCCCTAAGTGACACGAAACACACAGAATTCTCATACATTCAACCAAGAAATTCGTTATTTCTATTTGATCTCTAATATGACGGAGAAAAATGAAACGTCTTCGCTCAAAAGCACAGCCTACTCTTTTTGAAGACAACATGAATTTGTAGGAGTGTATGTATTCAAAGAAGTTTCGGAAATTTTCTTGAAGACTTGTAATGCAGTCCGAGGAATAACAGAAAGTCGTGGATGAAAAAATATATTCCCCAAATTGACTACTACGATATTATAATTCAAATGGTTGGATGCAATAAAGACAAACAAAAACTCAGGCATGGAGGTTGGAAATCATTTGCCGAAGACAAAGGGTATGTTGAAATTTGTAGCAGAAAAGAAGGATTGCTGACAAAATTTATGAGTCTTTCGGAGGCAAATTCGGAACACAAAATATTTCTCGAAAAGCATTACAAGTCATCAAAGAAGATTGGTTCCACAATTTCTTTGTCTTTAAAAGACCCTTGCATATGTATATTGATTACATATTTATACATTTTGATTTGGATAAAAACTAAATTAGTTTTCTCCACCTTGATAAAGCGAGTAATGGTAATGGTACCGCGTAAAAAAACGCGATATTTCATAAAACGACGTAAAAAAAGTCAAGGAATTAAAAGTTGTATTTCATATGCATATTGAAAGAATATGGTCATAAAAATGTATTGGTGGTGGAAAAACATTGGTCCAGTAACATTGACTGAGGTACGATCTGGATCTAACGTGATTATTTTGAATGCCTTTATTATATACAATTAACATCTTTGCTAAAGACAGCACCTTCCTAGAGCACGATTTGGCAATTTAGATTGCGGCGCCATATTTGCGGCGCAATTTGGAACTAATATGATAATGTCAAGTGGCTATATTTGACATTCTCAACAACTTTACTGAGAACGGCAACTTTCTAAAGCTTCATTTGGATAAGGTATTTTACTGACGATCTGTTATTTCAAAAAACGACGTAAGAAAACCGCGTTATTTAAAAAAAACAACGTAAAAACAGTCAAGTCACAATAGACGTGAAAAAATATTGATGGTTGGTGTTGATTGTACATTTCCCAATTTAGCTTCTGAACAATATAGTTTAGAACAAGAAAAATTGTTGTTTACAGTTTATTATATGTACTACTCCATTCCACAAAAATTGTTTGCTGTCTTTGTAAAAAATCATACGAAATTTTGAGTTTTAATTCCATACCGGCTTTGGACCTGGCTTGGGCTGGCGCTTGAATCTAGTTATGTAGCACAGTATTTGGAGGAAATGCCAACGCAGAGAGGTGGTGATACCTCAAGCTGACCATGCCTGACGAGCATGACAAGCATGTAAATTAGACATAGGAAGCGGAGGGACCGCTTAGGAAACACCATTTTGAGAAATAGAATAGACTTTCCTAAGTAGTTTGTATTAGTAACAGAGTTCACGTTAGTCATTTTCTTTATCAAAGGATCATTGTTTTGACGTAGGACTACGTCTGTGTTTTCAATACTGGGGTACACGTTCGAATTGCGAAAATTTGGAGCGTCACGAAAAATATATAGGTTCTGAACGTTAATAACTAAGTCATTCCACGATTGATTTTCAAAATGTTTGAACCAATCGATCGGAACATTTTCTACGCTTCGATTTAAATATTAAAAACTATTGATTTTTAACATTCAACTATTGACATTAACGCAAATATAAGGTGATGTCTTATAATGCCGCTTTTTCAGAGTAAATTTACCAAATACACAGTACTTTGCTATCACAGACTTCAAATTTAAGTAAGGAACGTCTCACATGCAGCAGTGCACGATATAAAACAGGGACACCTTCAAATTTTCTTCAGTATCGTATTTTATTATTCCAGTATTTCAGTATTTTATTCAGTATCGTTCAAGCGACACGTACGGACGTGTTTTTCGCTATCTCGGTTCGAAGTTTTGTTCCTCGTGTTTCCTTCTCGTTCGCTTTCTCGCGATTGCAGGCCCGGCTCGTGATATTTCGCCAGCTCTTGCCAACTTGCTAGCGTTGGCAAGCCAAAGGGAAACATTGCCAGCGTGTGCAACTTTTTCCGCTCGACCTATTGCCGTCGCAATGGGTCGTAAAAACCAACACGTGGTGACAACCACGCCGGCGGCATCTGCTCCCGCAAGCACACCGAGCTGCCTCAAGCGGCAACGGCATGACGACGCCGATTCATTGGAACCCAATGCCCGATTACTAGCGAGCAATCGGTTTGCTGCGCTCCCGGTACAGGAGGTGCCGATGAAAGTGAAAATCCCACCGCTTTTCACCACGTCCAAAAACATTGCTGCACTCAAAACTGAGCTTGCAGCAATTAAGCTTAATCCACTTTTTAAGCTGTGCAGTACGGGCACAAAGATAATGTGCTCGACTGAAGCTGAGTACCGTGCTGCTGGCGCTCATCTGGTCGCCAAGCAACACGAGTTTTATACTCATGATGTTCCCGGAAACAAGCCGATGAAGGTGATTCTGCGTGGCCTCCCAGATTACACTCCGGAATACGTCTTTGCCGAGCTGCAGGCGGTGTCATTGAAACCTTTGAAGGTATTCGCCATCAGACGCCAGCAGCAAGGAAACCACCGGGACCAACTGTATCTGGTCCATTTGGAGAAGGGTTCCGTCACGATCGACGACCTCAAGAAAATACGGGCCATCTCCAACATCATCATCGAGTGGGACCGGTACCGCCCAAAACAACATGACGTGACACAGTGCGGTAAGTGTCTGGCGTTTGGTCATGGGACCCGAAACTGCCACATGAAGCCCCGGTGTGGAAAGTGTGCCGGAGCGCACACCACCATGGATTGTGCCCCGATGGACGAAGGTGCCTTATCCAAGTGCGCCAACTGTGGTGCTAACCACGAAGGCAGCAACCGAGCCTGTCCCAAACGAGCGGAGTATTTGGCCATCCGCAAGCAGGCGTCAACCAAGTCTCGGCATGGTCAACGCCGCCCGCCACCTCGAATGGATGAGGAGAACTTCCCGGCGCTCCGGTACCAAGTGCCGAATCTACCACCAGTTCCATTGAACCATCGCCAAGCAAACCGCCCGCCACCATCCGTTCAGCAACGATTCGCGGCTGCCGCCACCGCCCCCAACCCAGCTCCTCCTCCAGGCTGGGGCAATTCGAATCGCAGTACCTCCACGCAACCACACGTCGATGGACAGCTCTACGACTCGGAGCAAATGGTCGAGTTCGTTCAAGAGCTCTACCGCCAACTACGTTCCTGCTGCTCCAAGGAGGAACAGCTCAAAGCCGCCACTTCTGTGACGATGAAGTTCCTGTGCAAGCATGGACCATAAACGCACCATCAGCATCGTTAATTGGAATGCTTGTTCCATCCGGAACAAAACGACTGAGCTCGGTGACTTCCTTAACAGGAAGGCCATCGACATCGCCATCGTCACCGAGACACATCTAAAGCCGGAACTGAACATTTTCATCCCTGGATATCGGATTGTACGACTTGATCGTAGTGGCTCTACTGGAGGAGGAGTTGCGATCGCCCTGCGCTACAACATCAACTGCCAACTACTTCCGAGCTTCCAGCTGCAGTCCATCGAAGCCATCGGAGTCGAGATCGAAACTGCTGTCGGCCCTATCACCATCATCGCGGCTTATTGTCCCAAGCAAGCCAGCACCGCTAACGGAACAACAACGGTCCTTCGGAACGACATTCGCAAGCTCACTCGGAGGAAGGGACAATTTATCATCGCCGGTGACCTAAATGCGAAACACGAAACCTGGGGGAACACCCGGCGGAACCGGAACGGAATAATTCTGCAGGAAGACCTGGAAGAGGGACATTACACCGTCCTGGGCCCGGATACTCCCACCCGGTTGAGCAGATCCGGGGTCCATTCAACAATCGACATCTTCCTCACCAACATGGGAAACAACATCGCCCAGCCGATCGTTCACCAGGAGCTCAGCTCGGACCACTATCCGGTGGTGGCTGAAGTTGGGTCCTCGGTCAACCGGCATCGAATCACCAGACGGAACTACCATCGCGCCAGTTGGGAGAGATTCCGACAACATGTTGACGACAACATCAATTTCGACATGCACCTTGATTCCGCTGATGACATCGAGCGGCAGCTGCAGAGCATCGAGCAAGCGATCTCCCTGGCCCGGGAGCAACACGTACCAGTGATTGATCAGGTGAGTGACTCTGTACCCATTGATAGACCCACCAAAGAACTGATTCAATTGCGCAACGCTACCCGACGGCAATACCAGCGAACTGGTTTGCCTACTTTAAAAAGTCATTGCAATCGGATGACTAAAATTATTAAGGCCAGAATGGTGGACCTCAGGAACAACAATTTTTCCGACAAGATCCGCTCTCTCCCAGATTGTGCACAGCCGTTCTGGAAGTTGACAAAAATCTTAAAAACTAAGCCAAGACCCATTCCACCGTTGATCCCACTTGACAGCAATCGCTCCACGGATCGCTTAATTACTCCTGCAGAGAAGGCTGTTGAGATAGGTCAACACTTCGTCAGCTCCCACAATCTTGGACTAAACATCGTCAGTCCACACGAAGCTGCCGTTAGCGAGCTTGTAAACAACATCCATCAAAGTCCCAATGACTTCTCGGAAGAGTTGGAAATCTCAGCTGACGAATTGTTGACCTATATCAAAGCGGCTAAGAACATGAAGGCCCCAGGTTTCGATAATATCATGAACTTGGAGCTCAAGCAATTGAGCCCCCAGTTCTATAACCATCTGGCGATGGTCTTCAACCAATGCCTCCGACTTAGCTACTTCCCCTCGTGTTGGAAGTCAGCCAAAGTCATTCCTATCCAGAAACCTGGGAAAGATTCTTCATGTTCCAAGAGCTATAGGCCCATCAGCCTTCTCTCAGGACTATCAAAACTGTTTGAAAAAGCGATCCACCGTCGGCTTCTTTCATCTGCCGATGAGCTGAACATCTTGCTCGACGAACAATTTGGCTTCCGACGTGGTCGGTCGACAATTCACCAACTAAATCGAGTCAGTAACATCCTCAGACGGAACAAGTCTGTTTCGAAATCATCTGCCATGGCACTTCTCGACATCGAGAAGGCCTTTGATAACGTGTGGCACGATGGCTTGGTGTACAAGCTAAAACGCTACAATCTTCCTATCTTCCTGGTGAAGATAATTAAACATTATTTATCGGACAGAACATTCCGTGTTTCGCTGCAAGGTGCAGTTTCCGATGCACAGGAGATCTCCGCCGGTGTTCCGCAGGGAAGCATACTAGGTCCACTTCTGTTCAACCTATTCACCTCGGACATACCCCCGCTCCCTGAAAATGGATCTCTGTCGTTGTTCGCCGATGATACCGCAGTCGCCCACAATGCACAGTGGGAAAAAACGGACCCAAATTCCCACAGATGAGACGCCGCTGGATTGGCTGCTTGAAATATATCATTTTTTATGGGAAATTTGCCAAAAAATTGATTGGTGCCATTTTCAGCCTGCGCCGAGCCCAGGAAATGGTCTATTTTACCCCATTTACCCCTCAAAATATGTCTTTTTCAGTTGGCATCAATGTTACTACTATCTCCGCTGAATGGATTGCCCGCATAGAATCCTATTTTAAATTAAAATCTCTGGGGAATCGAATGGTGCAAGTGTCATTCAGTTCCGAGCTCGGAAAGTGGCTTATTTTGCCCAATTTCCCCATTAATTTGAGATTTTCTTGTTCGTACTCTTTCAACTACAATCACTGCCAAAGTTTTTGGCTACAAACAGCCTATCTTACGTGAAGAAATCTAAGGAATCGAATGGTATTATTTCCGTTTAGTTGCAGAAGTTTTCAGGGCGCCCCATCTTTCTTGCAAAATAGTTTATAGCTTCTTATACATAAAGAGTACGTTTTAATTATTTTCAGATACGACCTCTAAGTATTTATCGAATGCGCATATACTTTTTTTCATAGTTCTATATTGGTTTTGGCCATTTTAAGACTTCGGAGCAGCCTTGTTTTATTCACATATTTAAGAAGAAGTGGAGCAAAAAAGGGGCTACTTTCCGGTTTCGGAACTGAATGAATCCTGCACAGTAGGGGTTTAATGGGGCAAAATGGACAGTTTCCCGATTCTGTAACTTAACGAAAACAACACCAGTCGATTCCTTAAACTTTTTCACGTAAGATAGGCTGTTTTCAGCTTAAAACTTTGGCAGCGATTGTAGCTGTAAGGGTACGAACAAGAAAATCTCAAATTAATGGGGAAATTGGGCAAAATAAGCCACTTTCCGAACTCGGAACTGAATGAAACTTACACCATTCGATTCCCCAGAGTTTTAAATATGAAATAGGATTCTTTGCAGGCAAACCATTCAGCGGCGGTTGTAGTAACATTGATGCCAACTCAAAAAGACACATTTTGAGGGGTAAATGGGGTAAAATGGACCATTTCCTGGGCTCGGCGCAGGCTGAAAATGGCACGATTCGATTTCTCAGTGTTTTTCACGTACGACATAGTCTTTTTCATGTAGAAAATTCAGCGGCGATTGTAGATATATGAATAAAAGCTTAAAAACACACAAAGATAGGGTTAAATGGGGCAAAATGGACAGTTTATCGATTCTGTATCTAAACGAAAATAACACCATTCGATTTCTTAGACTTTTTCACGTAAGATAGGCTGTTTTCAGCCATAAACTTTGGCAGCGATTGTAGCTGAAAGGGTACGAACAAGAAAATCTCAAAGTAATGGGGAAATAGGGCAAAATAAGCCACTTTCCGAGCTCGGAACTGAATGAAACTTGCACCATTCGATTTCCAAGAGTTTTTAATATGAAATAGGATTCTATGCGGGCAAACCATTCAGCGGAGATTGTAGTAACATTGATGCCAACTCAAAAAGACATATTTTGAGGGGTAAATGGGGTAAAATGGACCATTTCCTGGGCTCGGCGCAGGCTGAAAATGGCACCAATCAATTTTTTGGCAAATTTCCCATAAGAAATGATATATTTCAAGCCTCCAATCCAGCGGCGTCTCATCTGTGGGAATTTGGGTCCGTTTTTTCCCACTGTGCAATGGTAGGGTAATTAGAGCGCTCACAGCAAAACTGCAGCGAAGCCTGAATGTTCTGTCTGAATATTTCACCGAATGGAAGATCTGTATCAATGCGGCGAAGACCCAGGTCATCCTATTTCCACACTCCAACTCTCCCAGACTTGTTCCGCCTGATGATTGTAAAATAAGCCTAAACAATACAACGGTGGAATGGGCCAAATCAGCTGTCTATCTTGGCATTACCATAGACAGCAAGCTTATTTTTAGGGAACAGGTTGACAAAACTGTCACAAAGTGTAACGTTCTGTTGAAGCTACTGTACCCATTGATCAACAGAAGGTCTACATTATCCCTAAAAAACAAGCTTGCTGTCTACAAGCAAATCATACTTCCGGTCATCGAGTACGGCATGCCAATCTGGGAGAGCTGCGCAAAAACACATCACCTGAAACTTCAGCGTGTCCAAAATAAGTTCCTCAGGATGATCCTGAACACCCCTCCGAGGACAAGAACATCTGAGGTCCACCGTCTGGCCGAGATAAAAATGCTCGACGATCGCTTTAGTGAGTCTATCAATCGGTACAGGGCACGCTGCCTGACATCGGATCACCAGATCATTCGGAATCTGGTTCCCCACCCCTAGGATCTTCAAATTGTAGTTTTAGTTGTAGATTAGGTAGGTTATCAAATTTTAAAACTAACAATGCCCCAAGGGCTGAACTGAAAATTTAATGTAAAACACATAACACACTAAACACACCAAACACAGAAAATTAAAAATTAAACAAAGCTGAAGAGCCCAATGGGCTAAAACACTTAAAATGTTAAAATTAGTATGTAAGACAAATGAATTGGAAATATAAAACATGTTAAGTTAAAAAAAAAAAAAAAAAATTTCTTCATTCGCTCGGCAGCCATGGAGCTGTGCAGAGCGGCAATGGGCCAGTACTGCTCTGACAGCTGACGGTTGCAAGTACCCTGCAGAAAAGTACGCGGGCGAGCAACCAGCTAGAATGATGACTCAGCGGCTGTCGCAAGCAAGTGGCTTTTTAATGCAGTCGTGCCAAGCTCGTGGCAAATTTATCAAATCTGGAGGGAAATATGTATGATCCAGTTGGTAGTCATATCACGATATATGCATGTATATGCATAGATACATATGTAGATTATTTCGAAATAGTTACGTAGTCCTACGTCAACTTTGCGTACAACCCCATTGGGCTGTCCCTTATAGTTTTTACATTAATTTCCTTGTATTGCCTATTTTTTTCTTATCAGGTTAATTTCAGGCACATGAGGTTGAAATTTTGTTTAACCGTTGTGTGTTTGACAGAGTACCCGGGTACCTTTTTGGATTTCAATTCGCGATATTTAAATGATTTTTAATCTTAAAAAGTTGAACTCTGCCAGATCCAAGAGAATGAAAGTCAAAATTGATTGCAGGGGTAAACAGAATTTTCGAGCAAGAAGGAAGGGGGGAGGGGTTCCAACTTGTTTCACCCCTTAACAGGCCGACAGGGTACCCGGGTACCCACAAAACTAAAATGCCTACATCTCTGGCAATTTTCAACCGATTTCAACAGATTTTGACTCCTTGGATTGAAAATTTCCTCTTCTATCAAGTCTATTATCACGATGGACCATTTCGAACACTCTAAATTCTAGAAAATCTGGATTTTCACGGGCATGTCCTACTGGCATGATACTGATCGTGGATTTTGGTAAAAATCCAGCAATATGGGTATCAAACTGCTTAAAATTTCTTCAGCAGATTGAGTTTTCTTGTTTTGGGTCCATCGGATGTATGAAACTTCAAGTGGCCAGTCCGGAGTAGGTTTCCTAAGGGTCCGTGGCTGGTCATAGGCATGTTTCAATGGAACCATACCAAAAGGCTGAAGATTTGGTTTGTCTACTCGCATCAATAGCAAATAAGTACCACTCAAACTTACCACGTGTGCGCTGTCGGTAAATTTCCAAATGTGGGTGCCGCCGTGATTTGGAAACGTGGATTCAGCTCCTACAAAATGATCGTATCAATAAATGCTGAAAATTGGTTCAAATTTAAAACAAAATAGATCCTCATAGTTTTACCTGGAAGCCCCCTGGCGGCAGCTGAGAGCATCCCGTCGTGAACTGCAGCAACCGGGCCATTTCCGTTTGGGAAAAGTTTCCCACCGCTGCCCAGAACCAGCCCAGCACCCTTCGGAACTCCGGCGAGCCTCCATTCACGATGTGGTTGGCTCGGAAATCCGCTATCGAATACTCCCCCGTGCCGCAAAGTAATAGCTGTGGATTGTTGGACAGTTTCTATTACAATTCAACTCTGAAAAACAAACAGTCCCCAAATCACCTCCAACTCATTTTCATCGAATATGCTCAGCAGATTATCCGGAATGACTCCGTTCAATCCCTTCAGAAAGCTATCAATCTCCTCTCGTACGTTGTTGCACAGTCGCTGCTGTGCCAAGGCATCCAAATATTGGTTCTTGGTCGCGTTTGTGACCCTCGTTTTGGCCCCATTCGGAATGAGCTCGACGGTTTTCACCAGCTGACCGCTTGTGTCGTAAATTTCCTCCACGAAATAAAGCTCCAGATTTTCACTGTTGTCCAAATCCGTATCCAAGATGTACTTGATCTTGGACAAGTACAGATCCGGGTCGTCCTGCTCAAAGTACTTGTAGTGCACTCGAAGTCCGATAAGCTGTGCGAGGAAGGAACGGGAAAACCGTGCCCTCACCAATTGTCGATAGGTTCCCCCGAGGGCGCTTTCATACAGACATTTTCCAACAACCTTTCCGGCAAATTCGAAGTATTTCAACTTGAGATGTGGAGGTCGAGTTGGATTGGGATGCACGAGTGCTTGTCTTTTATCGTGGAATGTACAGAAAAGACCCCCACGAGGGTCAAACAGGGCACTGCAGATCAACTCGAACCACTCGCGACGCAGTCCTCCCCAGTCGATGCCTAAAAACAAATGGAGAAATATTGGATCAGTTCGAATTAACCGTTGATTCCAAAAGACTTACCCTGTTCGCCTTGGAATGTAACTTCGAAGTTGCCGCACCAATCCGACACGGAGAAGTGTTTGGTCGCTTTCATGCTAGATTCGAGGATCTTATCTCGTTGTACTTTCACTGAAATCTTCTCGTGGTAATAGTTGGAATGGAACTTACGCACCTGTAACGAGTAAGAACAAAAATGAACTCCCATAAGAATGTCATGTGCCGTGGTTCCAGATTGAGCGTACGAGTCTCACTTCGTGGTAGAAAAAGTCCTGTTTGTCTTTGAACGTCTCCGAGCCACCGATGTTCTTGAGCAGGAAATGCGTGAAGGTCGCTGCGATCACATTGCGCTCCTTGGACGCCAGTTCGATCTTCGGTTGACAACCGTCGTCGATGATGAAGAAAGCACCGTGGCTGTTATTCGCCTGGACATTGGACGGTGGTAGGAAGTGGAACTGAAACGAAATGGGGGATTCTCAACGTTCTGCAAAAGGTTTTCCGAGTTGAAGTTCTTACTTTGGTAGAAGGGCATAGCCGAAAAGTGGCGATGCGTTTGGGGATTATTTTGAGGATCATTTCTTTGATGGTGACCTGCTTTGGCCCAACGTAGCAGAGCACCTTCCGTGGCTTGGTCCACCGTTGTTGGCCAAAAACGCCGAATAGTTTTGCTTCGTAGCAAATGTTGTGCTTCCTAGAAGCAATATTCTTATGCACCAGCGTCGTATCGCTGCTGCTCAGGACGATAATATCAAATTCTCCGTTCGGGATCGGATGCGTTTCGTAGCTTATGACCGCCCGTAGGCACACAGGTTCCGGGAACAGAGCGGTCAGGCTGATTCTCGAGTTGACCTTATCGTAGGAAAGCGTGATCGCATTACAGTACTTATCGCTATGATTACCGTAGAGATCGAAAATGTCGATCTTGTAGCCCTTGATGGGATCACAATCGGGCGTGAACTGACACGTATTGCCGTGCTCGTCACGGGGTTCGATGTGCAGGAATGTTGGTGCTCCGGCGCAGCAGACCACAGTACTTGCCGGTCGGATCAGTCTCGATCGACGGGCGTCCATTGGACCTGGTATGAAAGTTTTCAGGAAGGGACTGCCGGCAATGTGACTCGATCCGATCAGTACCGAGATTTTGTACTGTCCAGCCGTTCGGACGGTGAATTTGACCTTGGCAATGTTTGCGTTGTTTGGATCGGTCGGTGATCCTAGCTCACTGATGGTGATGATTTTGCGGGTACCTTCGGTTACTTCCACGAAGAACTGGTCTGTATCACAGATAGGGTAGGCTTGACCATTCCGTTGATGGAAGCGCACCGTAAAGCACATGGTTCCACCGACGATGGCCGGATCTTGCCAGTCCCAGTGGACTTTGCAGTTGGCCGGTAGCAGATACTTGCCAGTTACGTACTGTAGCAGGGAATGTCGGGCTTCCGGTGCCAACGAAGGCTGCGTCATGGCGGCCAGGGTCACCAGACCGGCCACCGACACGGAGACCACCAACATTCCGCCCCATGTCCAAGCGTCCTGATGCTGGCTGGATTTGACCACCGTTGACCAAAGATCGGCCTTCAGAGCTTCCAGGTTGGACTTAGACGTCGGCAGCTTCTGGCGTGCCTGGGACCAGACGGACCAATCCTTGCCCAGTATCTGACTGGCACGGGAGTCCTCCAGCCAGTAAACGTCCTCGAGCGATGTTACCTCAATGGTGACCAGTCTGAAAGAAAGTGAATTGTTAGTAATTTGTTTCTGGAGAGATTGATTATAGTTTTGAATGAGTAGAGTAAATTTCCATCATATTTTCACAACAGGAGGGACGAATTTTAGCTTAAAGTAATAAAGAGATTCAGTTATCTTGAAAACATTTTCGGGATGATAACTATTATTGAAACTAAAAGGAAAATTATTTCATATTCCAAATATTCAGTTCTGGTCGCCTGAACAGAAGAAACCTATGAAAATCTTAACCACTTTTGTAACGTACGACCCTAGAGAGACGCCGCACCTACTTATTTATCCCACTCGCGAGGGGCCACTTCACTAGGACCGTGATTTAGCTGAACCGTGGTCTGGGTTCTATGCATTTTAATAATGCAATCGGCCGGTGATTAAGCAAGTGATTAAGATAAAACATTCCAGTACCCCGTGTTAAGCTTAAAACATATTATTTCGATACTTGTACAGATTTGGTTACCTATAAATGTGCTGTTAGCACCTAGAAGTCCGCGTAAGAAGAAGACAACACCCACAACATCTAAGTTAATCTTATGTTTGATGAAACAGCTTATTATTGTTATAGTACGTTCGCACTACTGCTTATATAACGTGATATAGACTAACTTGATATCAGTATCTATACATCTAGTTTTCACTGAAAATAATGTGCATGGCATTTGATATCAAGATACGCTATATCACCTAATATAGGATGTAATGTGAACGGGGTTTTAGAATAAATTCATAGGAGTATTTAAACCGAGTAACCCAGAGGTGATCGCAGCAAGCTTTGCCCACAAACGGTTGTGTTTTCGATAGCTGTCATGTTTTTTCTGTATTTTTTTTTCTCGGTTGTGGTTGGTGGTTCAAGAATATTTAGTGATGGCACAGGTTTGTACGTTAATTCCATAGGCCTGAGAAGAAACAAAATCAGAAGCATGGCAGAGTATTTAGAAGGCCAGCCAGGAAAGCTGCGGTGGTGTTTTTCGTTTGAATTTGTAGCGCGAGTGGTGTCAGTTCGCAGAAAAACAAATTGATAATGAATTCATTGGGTGTAGGACCGGGTCTCCTCCGGTCGGTGCGGAGGGAATGAGCTTGGAGGTCAATAGCTAAAGAAACGGACATGTTAATAGATCTGAGTAGTAGCGCAGTCAAGGATCAATTTCCCCGTAGCCAAAATTTCAAAAAATATTAACCTTACATTGGAATAATTCTGGCATAATTTATATATCCTGCATATTATTTTAAATGCCCAAAGTTTATTTCCTATGGACCATATTTAAAGTTTGTTGTTAATGTTTAAAACCTATCATGACCATTGACGATTTATTTATGTAATGTTTTCAATAATTTATTGATAATGTGTATATATTTAAGTTCACAAACGTTACATTCTAAGGATCAATTTTACAACGTTAAGGAATGATATTGAACCTTTTATGGAACATTTGCTATATGTTTATGGGTAATCCGTACAATTCTATTGAACATACCCTAGATATATAACGGTACATTTTTGACATTTTATTGCTAAATTGTATATAAATTACGGATCACATTGATAAAGTTTATGGATCATATCCATTTTATTATGGATATTGACCAGAGTTTAATGGGTCATGAATACGTTTTTTATGGAATGAAATTCAATTTTTAATGGATCATTTCTTCAGTTTAAAGGTGCAAACTTAGGGCTGCCAATTATAAGTGGTGTGAGATTGAATTTGAATTTGTTTGCTTTCGTGATATTGTGTTTAGATTTTCCATTTGATTCAGAAGTCATCAAACTGAGCCCTTAATCACTCAAATTGTTGTTTTTTGAACAGTTACATTTCTGTATAAGAAGGACTTTTGAAGTGTCTTGTAGAATAGTCGGTCGCTTTTTTTAAAATCGTCATGTCCTTAAATTAAAATTTTATATATGAGGATTGTAGTGACGTACTGTATTTATCGGTTTTCTCAGGACTATTGTGATGTTGATACATGCCTAAATTTTTGTTTTCAGTGACCAACCGGTGGATGTCAGATATATTTTGTACATACATACATATATATTCTATTCTCTATTCTCTATATATTATATTCTCTTACTATTATTGTGAACACAAATACTAATCTTCCTAGATCAATAATAACTACAACGGCTGAAGTTTTTTGATGGCAGGGTTCACTCTGTTCACAGCTAAGCTGCAGATAAACATGCTATTATAATTAACTGTCATGTCCCTTTTATTATTATTAAATAATGTATTGACTGATTAATTACTATTTAACATAATATCATTATTTAACATCACTGTAGTACATGAAATCCACTACAAATGATTATAGCGATGCAAGAAAACAATACAACACATCAAAATTTTAGATATATTATTCTTTATATGGCGTGCAATTTCAGATCATCCAAAGAATTCTCGAGTTTTGTAAAATAGGTTCCAATTTTTTTTTCGTGTCTATAATATATTTTCTTTTAGCTTCATAATGGACACGCTTTGGATTGCAGCAGGGCAACAATCTTCAGACATGTTTATTTGTTACTAGCTGAACCCGGTGCGTGCGCTGCTACGCTTGCAACTAAATGAAGGAAAATTTAATGTAACTGGCACTTTTATGGGTTTTTTTCGGAATGAGTTTTTTTTTCTTGAATATGCAGGGGTTCAAACTTCTATCAAAGCATGCTTCTTACCCGAGAAATACACATTTTGTGTTTAAGTATACTGGGTAATTCTCATTTTTGGTAGAAAATTGTGTTTCATTAATATGGGAGCCCTCCCTTCCAGAGGGGTTGGTTTCTCAAACCACCATACAATGATTGCCTTCAAAAACCCCCACATGCCAAATTTGGTTCCATTTGCTTGGTTAGTTCTCGAACCATCACACGGGGCTCTTCGATTATAATAAAAATTTGAGTTTCATTTGTTTGAACCCTCCGCCCTTTCAAAAAGGGGAGGGGTCTTGAACCACCATAGAAACATTCTTGCCTTCAAAACCCCCATATGCCAAATTTGATTCGATTTGCTTACTTAGTTCTCGAGTTATGAAGAAATTTGTGTCTCATATGTATCAGAGCCCCCCTTCCTGAGAGAGTAGGGGTCTCAAACAATCATAAGAACCTTCTCCAGCCCCAAAAACCCCTTCATATAAATTTTCACGTTGGTCGGTTCAGAAATTTCCGAGTCTATAAGGGTCTGACAGGCAGACAGACAGACAGAAATTCATTTTTATGTATATAGAAATCTACCCTCCAAAAACCTCCACATGCCAAATTTGGTTCCATTTGCTTGATTTGTTCTCGAGTTATGGTGAAATTCGTATTTTATTTGTATAAGAGACCCCTCTTTCAGTGAGCGAAGGAGTTTCAAACCACAATAGAAACATTTCTTGCCTTCAAAAACCTCTACCTGCCAAATTTGGCTCCATTAACTTAAAAAGTTCTAGAGTTATTCAAAAATTTGTGTTTCATTTGTATGGAAACCCCCTTCCCGCCCCTTCCAGATGGCGGAGGAGTCTTATACTTCCATAGAAACATTTATCTCCTCCAAAAACCTCCACATGCCAAATTGGGTTCCATATGCTTGATTGGTTTTCGAGTTATGCACAAATTTGTGTTTCATTTGTATAAGAGCCCCCCTCTTACAGAGGGCGGAGGGGTCTCGATTTACCTTAGAAACATTTTTTGCCTTCAAAAACCTCCACCTGCCAAATTTGTTTCATTTGTATGGGAGCACCGCCCCCAACCTAACAGAGAGAGAGAGGAGGGGTCTCGAACTATCGTTGAAACTTTTATTGCCTTTAAAATCCCCGCATGCCAAATTTGGTTCCATTTGCTTTATTAGATCTAGAGTTATGAAGAAATTACAGTTTCATTTGTATGACAGCACCCCTTCTAGGAGAGGGGAGGGGTCTCAAACCACCATAAAAACATTTTTCTCCTCCAGAAAACCCCACATGCCAAATGATCAAAGTCAATCATCACCAAATTCATGGCAGCTGTCAGCTGTCAACTGGACCAAAATCAGCGAGAATCCTTCAAAATACAAGGATCAGGTAGGCTTGACAAACCAGCCCGAGGCTGAAAGTCACGTAAATACGAAACAAAACGGATTAGGTAGAAATTGGCTACTTGCTGAGATCATTTACTATTCTAGGGAAGAACACTTCTTCGGCTGTGAACCACTGTTCCGTGAGACAGCTAAGAACAAATATTTGAAATTGGTATATGTGGAATGAACACAAATAAATGTGATTTTACAGGGTGAGTGGTAATTCCTGTCAGTGTGTTTTAATCATATGTAACTTTAGATTTTTCTTTAAGATTGTATTCAAATGTCAACAGGGTTTGCAAGTTTGTTTTGAATTTTCATTGTTTTGAGACAAGTGGTAATCATGGACGCCTAAAGGGAGCTTGTGATAAGACTGTTATTGAAACATTTGAGACCGTGTACTATTTAAAAAAATTTGAAACCACTCTGATTAAAGAAACCGGTGTATGGAAAATACCTTCCAGGCCTGGCTGTAAACGCACTGGCAGGTGTCCGGCCATCAAACGAATAAGAGGGCAAATTCGGCATATTTTGCATATTTTTCCAATCATGATCGGATGACAGCTTACGCACACGACCATGCCGTGGCGATCGTGACATGACCAATGAGCGGTGCCGTTGTTCATTCGCTGCTATTATCGATGCACGAGGAGTTCGCAGAATCGACGGGCGTACTAACATTCCTCCCCGAATGCGCAGTAGGTGCTCCGGAAGCGTATTGATACCCAACGCCTACGTCGAGTACGGCAGGTTTTACTGCGGGTCGTTCATAGATGCCGTGAACAGTTTGAACGGTGGCACTTCTCCCCTGTCCGTCATATCCTAATCTAGTTGCGATAACTTCTCTGAGACAAGCCAGCTGTTACGAGGGTGCTTCGGGTCCACAATGACTTGGATCGGTTACACCTTCATGAACCACTTGGTGCGTCGAGTGATTACAGGAAGATAGTCTCTCAACCACTGACACCAGAATTCATTGGCCATGGTCTGTGACTATTTCCAGTTGTTTTGGAGCACGATGGGATTATCGTTGTATGGCATCCATGGTTTCATCCCGTTTGACGACCCCAACAAGAATTCGTTGGATTGGAATGTCAGTCAGTGGTCGTGAGTTTATAACATTTTCGATTTCCAGCAGTGTACTGTTAAGAATCTCATCTGTTGGAAGTCATCTCCATTGTAACTTATGGAGATTGGACTTAACGCTGCGAGTTAGACGTTCCCATGCGCCACCCATGTGTGGTGAAGCTGGCGGTATAAAGGTCCATTCCGTGTTAGGTGTTGTTAACTCTTGTATAAGCTGTTCTTGATCGATGCACAACAACACTTCTTACAGCTCCCTATTGGTACCATGGAAGTTGGTACCTCGGTCGCTGAAGATAACTGCAGGTATACCTCTCCTGGCCATGATGTTACGGATCAGTAGGCTACACGATTCGGTTGTCAGTGTGTGTGCTAATTCTAAGTAGATGGCGTGGGTTGTGAGTCATGTTGCTAGGACTCCCAATCATTTTTCGGAGCGCTGTCCTACGTTGACGGTCATAGGACGTGATTCTGATGATTGAACCGCTTATGGAAATCAAAGAGGATGAGTCGTGTGATTGGATGCTCGCTTGGGAGTATGATTGGTTGATCGGCATCTCGGGTGACGAACGGGCAAGCTTGCGTACGGCCTCGAACCCTGAGTACATTATGTTCATCTAGAAAGGGGCATTGATGGAAAAGTGAACTTTGCCCAGATATACACTCAGTAACAATTAAAAAGCCGAGCAAAATTTGTCGTGGTCGTTTTTTTTTGTTTTGTTCTGTAGCATTATTTAATATTTAGGAAAAAAGTCCTAGTGTTGCGAAAAAAATTGTTTGATAGCAAAATATCCAAAACAAATTGATTTTTTTTACAGTGCTCGTTTAAATTTATGGTAAATATTGGTACGGTAAGAGCAAACAAGAGCAAAACAAATATGTGAGATACATTAATCATAAATTTCCAACATCGGTCTTCGATCTCCACTTTATTTGATTTACATATAAAATTTGGTGCATTTATTTTTCCGCATTTCAATAATTACATTTGCATTAATAAATATGGACAAAAATGCCAATTTTTCATGAGTTTACCTTCACCCTTACTGACAAAACTACCCATGCTACATCAATCATAGTAACCCATGAGTCAGCAGACAAAATTTGACAGCTCTATCAGTCGAACTCTAACTGTGATGGCAAAAACAGTGAAGCAACTCCATTTAGAAATGTGCGCGTTCAAAGAACGGTACTTTGTGGACGCCGAATACGCCCGTTCCGGCAACTACAACATCTTGGCACAATTAGACAACAATTGGAGCGTCGAAAGAAAGCCCTGTTCCAGACGACCGACAACCCTGAGTGTCAAGAAGCTCCAAAGCATGCTGAAAAGGAAGACCGATGGAAAAGTGGCTACATCGCTGCGTGCGCTTGGCCGGGGGTCGGTTCAACCGGCCAAACAGTGAAAAAGTACCTGACGAACATGAACATATTTACATGTCAGGAAGCGGAAGTCGCGTCCACTGGTTTCAGAGCTGCAGGCAATGACGCAGCGGCAGCGGCTGAATAAGATGGTCAACTCGATTTTCCCGGTGAAAGGCGACGTGGCGGTGGTGATGGACGACGAAACCTATCTCATCCTGGATGGCAACGATTGGCAGGGCACTTTGTATTTTACTTCCCTCACGAAGGTGAAGTTCATTTCACACCAAGTTCCCCAAGAAGGGGCTGCTGTGGCTGACAATCAGCGAGAAAAGGATGTCATAGCCGGTCTTCTTTCGCTCCCGACTGGCCGTGAACGGGGAAATTTATAGTACGAAATGCCTGCCGGAAGTTGCGTCGTTCATCAAGGAATACCATAAGGACGCGGTGTTCTGGTCGGATCTGGCGAATCGTTGTAGGAGATGGAGCTGAATATCTATGTGGTACCCAAGTCGGCAAACCCGCCCAACGTCCCCGACGATTGTTCTGTTACTTGCTGAGCCAAAAACTATTTCCATTATCTTCATGACTACCTAGCCGCTGGTACAACGCTCCTGTTTCGACATCAAACGGAAGCTTCGTCGAACAGCCGATTGCGGGCCGTTTTAAAATTTCCTCAGTTTTTTCTTCAACAATAGACGATGTATTTTTAATTGCAATAAATAAAATCTTCTTCAAGGATGTTTTTTTATGATAAAGGAATTCCAAAATTTTAGTTGCCACCCGTTAGTTTACATTGTAAGCTATTAATCGCAACAACTTAAGGATTTTAGTGCAAAATTCTAGAAATTTTCATTAGTGCGCAAACTTACGACTTTAAGCAAGTTGAAACAATAAGATTCATTCGATGTAAAATACGTTTCCAATGCCATCCACTGGATTTTGGAAGTTAGGACGCTAACATGGCGTTCTTTACATATCGCCATTAATGAAACGACAACAATTACCGGGAACGAGGCCGTAAGGAACTATTCTTCTTCTTGTAACCGACACAGGCATTTGTAAGTGGAAGCTTGTGTGAACAATGTGAAAATTTTATGCAAGGTTACAAGACAATGAATGGTTGCTTCCTTTTTGCTGCCTTTTCCATGGCCTACATGTTTGTGTGCTGCGGTTTACTTCTTCGTTTTATTGCATGTGCCCTTTGCAGTGCGGCAATGAGCGTTGAGACTGCAATTGGGGGCTGTGAGAAGGTGTTTCAGTGATGACAGGATGGAGTTGTGGGTAGGCAATTTCGGGGATAATGCAGGAAAGGCAGTTTAATTGTTGCATTGGCAGAAAACTGGGGATGGGTTGATGGAGTGTAATCGTTTAATTTAATTTGATTTACCTGGAGTAATGGTGCTGCAGTCGATGCTCCTTGAGCCATTCCCGTAGGATCAGCTTCTGTTGCAGGTTGAGGGCAGCACGTTGTAAGCGTTGTTCATCCCCAGGTGGTAACTCCGGTAGCCGATCTGGATCACCACAACTCGAGAGAGTCGATATTCCTGAAAGATAGAAGATAATAATAAATTCCAATGAGTGCTACTACATACAGGCATAGGTTGTGTTTAGCGAGGTATGTCATCTGATTATTTACATAACGGTCTCTTTGTCCTGGATCCCGTACGGTCACGACATAATGTGGCAATTATAAAGGTCAAATGTGGGCGTTACATCTCATGTTTATGTAGATTGGGTGCGTTGCGGTGAGCAGCGCTCGTAAGGCAAAAAACAGCTCTGCTATGCAGAATCTCTGCGGTCAACACGAACTATACAGGAACGTGCGTACCAAGGCTAGTGGCTTTTATTTGCCGTTGTTATGATTATGGCTATAAAATTTAATTTACTTTTTAATAGCTTCCCTCCCATGCACAGAAACTGGCGAGTTAATGCGTAAAAAAGCATCAATTTTCCGTTAATGTATGAAACTGTCAAAAATGGGAGAATGTGAATTTTGAATAATGTGTACCGTGAAATACCCATATTCTGCGCACCTAATGCCCTAATTTTGCGCATTTAACAACATTCCAAACTAATGTTTAGTTGAATATTCTTTGAATTTAGTTTTACATGTAAATAGATGTTGTCCTTTTGTGTATGGAATAAAATATAAAGTTTGACAATCTTGCAATTAACTGTAAAATTTTGGCAAAATGCGCGTAATCAGGCACTGCGTAGAATTAGGGTACTTCACGGTGAATTTTCACCCATTTATTTTCCAATTGCTACGAATCTAAACAGTTAGTATTTTAATACTCATCAATCAGTGAAAAGAAACTTAGGAATATATTCAGTTTCCGGTTAATTTTTTTTAACATGCAATACACGAGGATTTATAATAAAAGTTAATGGACAAAAACTATCATGACACTTGTATGGTTGCAACAAGAACGAATTATCACATACTGACAAAGTAAGCGGTGCTGCCATCACGTACGTGAGTTTTCATTCTGACGTACGGGAGTTTGAATGCTGACTTAATCATAAAGACTGTATTCGATGAAATTTGTCAAGTTTGACGATGTAAATGGTCAAGTTTTGACATCATTGGTTTATTGAACCTCTTCTCCCAACCCAAATGCCAGCACCTTTGCCTTGACCCCTTTCATCAAATTTTGGGCAATGATAGGACCGACATGCTTACTTACTTTTAACCACACTTTCTTTAGTTCAAGTTCATTTTCTATCAGTTTTGGAGTATTAACGTGCTTTGTCTTCATGATTGCCCAACATTTTTCAATTGGGCGAAGTTCCAGAGTATTTGGAGGGTTGACGTCTTTGGGTACAAAAACTACATTATTATCTTTGTACCAGTCTAAGACGGGCCGGGCATAGTGACAAGATGCCAAATCCAGCCAAAACAGTGTCGGGCCATCGTGAGATCTCAAGAAGGGCAGAAGTCGTTTTTGGAGGCCTTCGTCCTTGTAGATTTGTCCGTTGACGGTCCTAGAGGTGATGAAGGGCTGACTCATTTTGCCACATCCGCAGATCGCTTGCCAGACAAGGAATATTTTGGCGAATTTCGACAGTTTCTTCTTCCGTACACTCTGGCATTTGTTTGGTGTCGGCTTTAATGTAGGTCTCATCGTCCATCACAATTCAGAACGGTTTTGTGAGCCACTCCCTGTACAGTTTTCTTGCACGAGTTTTGGCCACCGAGTTCTGTTTATCGCTCCGGTTCGGTGCCTTTTGGACCTTGTACACATGTAATCAAGAACGTTTCATTGTTTTCTGCACAAAACAAACTGAAACTTTTGCTTTCTACGCAATATCAGTGATCGAAATGTTGGGATAACGCTTAAATTGATTGAATACCATCCTGACCTTCTCCGGATTTGATGTGCCACGTTTTTTGCCACTGCCATTTTTCAGCTTGGTTGTCTTACGGTCCTTGAACGTTTTGATCACATAAGGTACGGTTGAATGTGCGATTCCGAGCTGTTTTCCGATCCATCGATGAGAAGCGTTTGGATTTTCGAAGTGAATGCCCAACATTTGTTGGCGCACTATTTGTTCATTCGAAGCCATCACTGAAATCACTCGACCGATTTTCACGAAACTCATTACACAATTGACACAACACAATGAAATACATTCAGTTAAAATTTCAATAATTTTTACCCTCACGCTAAAAAGTTACGAACAATTGCGTGTGTCCAAATTTCATCGAATACAGTCTTTAATGATTTACCATAATTACACTTAGAAAGAGTTTACAATTTAAGTGGTAATTTACTTGAGCGACTTTGAATTTTCAAGAAATTTTCGGAAGACTGGTCCTTATGAATATTTCATGTCAAAATATTATTAATTGCAAAGTTAATACACTACTTTTTAGTGAACAATAGGATATATGTGGATGTATAATGTGCAGCGGCCGGTTACATTTTTCATTGTTACTCACCAAGTATTTGAGCTACAAAGGGCATTTAACTAGTTATTTGCTTGTAAAGATTAGCTTTATAAGACGCTTATTACTTCTAACTACGAAAAACTAAACAACTAACTTTATTAAGACGAAAACTTTCGCGGAATATGGATGTAATGTCGGTCTATAAGCATCAAATTGGGTCTTTTCGTGGATGCAACTTTGTCCCATTTGATAGTTTTTTTTATTCAATGCAATGACCGTGCGATTTTTTTTTCTGATTTTCAGATTTAAAGCAATGCCAGTTGTTTTCACTCTACCCACCATAAAAAAATTCTATACAACTTAAATAACACTGCGTTAAAACACCCAAACTATTTTCACGTATAATTTATCAGCCATTCAATAATAAATACATTTTTATGCACTCTAAACAAATTTTGTTCCTTTGCTTTGTGTTAACACGTGACATTTGAATAATATCACAGAAAAAAATAATTAATTTTAACAAGCGCGTAAAATTTCGCTTCGTTTAATTCCAAACCAAAGGAGGCGTAAACAATGTTTGCATACAACAATGTTTGCAATCTTTCATACAACAGGCTAGATTCAGGTGTTATCTGGCTTATATTTACATGAAATATCCTATAATTTTCTGCCAAATCTAGCATTTCCTTTATGTGCATTAGGAAACATAGAAAATTCAATGTTTCTTTTTATCTGTGATGCATTCGAATCTTATAAATTTCCATTGTAAATTTTACCAGTAACAACATGTTTACTACTTTATTTATAAAACAGGTCACATGTGGGAACACAGAAAAAAATATGTCCCTAACATTAGGTCTACGGTTTTCTTGTTAAATCATTGTTATTTTATCTACACACTACCAAAATGTCATGTAAATTTCTGTTCCCTGAGACCGACACATGCAAGCGTCCTTTTGCACATAAGAATGAGTTGGAAGAGATGAGAAAATAAATCCAATCAAACCCATTTTTTATAGAATTGCGTATGTGTCGGCTTCAGGAGACATAATTTTACACGAAATCTTTGTTTACGTTCCCGGACTTTTTACAAACATGAATTACGTCTCGTGTAAAATTCATAATTTCTAAGTGTGTATGAAAACAATTAGTTTATATCGTATGACTATTGTCTATACATCTAGACTGCAAAACTAGGTTTATTGGGTCAATTTGGCCAATGTTAGATTATCCGAAGATCGTGGTGATAATAAGTTCAGCTTAGTCAGCGAAATAATTATGCCTATAAAGTTGAGGAAATAAAAAGTGCCTTAAAAGTTGAGGAAATAAAAAATTACGCGGAAGAGCATTTCCAGCCAGAAACGCTAAAAAATACATTGATTTTGTCTCGACACTTTCCGGTTTTAATGAAATTTTGTCCATATGTAAGTTTATACCCAAGACAACATTTTTCATTGAAAAAATCATAAAATTTCCTGGACTAATTTCCTATAGGGGCTTATGTATTTTTTTTTGAATCATAACATGTAAACGATTTCTCTGATCAAAATGTCGTCTGAGAAGAAATTGTAGGTTATTAAGTGATCTTAGAGAAAAAAAAATACACTGAAACTAAAAAAAATTAAATTCATGCTAAAAATTATAAAACATTGATTTTTTTGAAGGCACGCCCCCCTTCGAATTTTTTGTATTTTTTTTTATGTGAAGATATGTACTAAAATTTGGTGAAAAGTTAGAGACGGTCACTTCTTTAATATTTAAAGTTTTTGTTATTAAATTTTTATAAATTTTTTGAATTTTGTGAAATTGCGTATTATATAATATAATTTTACCAAAAACAGACGTATTTATTTTGATAAAAATGAATATAACAACTTTTTTCGCAAACCCAGCCGTTCTGAAGTTATTGCGAATTTTATTAAAAGGAAATTTTGTTGTTACAATATTTTCAGCCATTTTCAAATGTTATTCGCGATGTCCACAACAAAATGTATGTTACATGACAGATTATGGAATAAGAAGCAAATTTTTCTCGACTCGCTTGGATTCAAAATAAGTTTGTCATATAATATCGAGACATTCAACAATGGCATCATGGGAATTCATTTATCGCCAATTTCAACAAATAAAATGAGAAGTGCTTCCTATCCCCAGAAGAAAACCTAAGAAATTATGGATGCAGTCAAGCTTCATGACCAAACAAATTTCAACGTCAAGGCTTAGGACTACGTGGTAATAATGAACCAGTTAGAGGAAAAATTGACCGATCCTGAATGAGCTCGCGATCAACAATTTCAAATTTTGTCCATATTGCCAAAGTCTTGGGCTGCGCAAAGAATCGTGGATGAATTCAAAGTCAGCAGATACACTGCAACACAGGTAAGGTTTATGAACATCTTTTAATATAATTTCATGTTATGTTGGAAAAAATAATTTAAAAAAATAATTTATTATTTCAAGCTGAACAATGCATTAGGTCCTAAGTAACATTGAGAGACTCTCTTTGTCGACTTGACTCAGCTTGATTTTTTTACTTGCAGGTTAAAAGATTTAGTCGCCGAAGATGTAATATTATGTAAACCCCGTTCCAAATTAGGATATGGACTGAATACAGATTTAGTACGTAAAGTTGTTCAATTCTACGAAAAAGACGATATCAGCAGAGTTATGCCGGGCCAAAGAGATTATGTCTCTGTAGTGACGAGTGGTGTATGACAAGTAACACTCAAAGAGTCATACTTGCATTTTAATGAAACCCATAAAGATAATTAGGACCCATTAAGATGATGAACTAAGCTTTAGCTAATTCGCAGCCTTACGACCAAAACATTGTAACTACTGTAGTAGTAGTATAATTTTGACGTAAAAGTAGTTAGGTAACTTAGGATGGCTGAAGAGAAGTAGGCCGAAACGCGTTACGCAAAATAGCTGTTTTACTGTTTCATCTCACCGATAAAAACCAACCAAAAAACAAAATAGTACATGCTCACGGTGATTAAACCCAGTCATTAAAAACAGGAAACGCTAGAAGATGGTGAAGTCATAGTTATTTCTGGTTTTTCTGAAAACTACGCATTTGTTCTTCAAGATGAAGTGCAAAGTTATCATTGGAATAATGCATCCATTTTACAAAGAAAACGGTACAGGTTTACCTCGATAGTACGTACATCAACATTCTCACTTCAAATCAAAATTGCATAGAGACTACTTATTGTATCTAAAATCTAATACAAACAAAAGAAAGAACAGACGGTTGCTTTTTATGTTGGTAAATAAAGGTTTTTGATTGAACCAGTAGTTTTTATGCAATTGCGCTTTGAAGTGAGCAAGTTGATGTACGTACTATCGAGGTATACCTGTACACTAAACCACATTAGTTTTGTGATCATTTCTGATAAGCATACTACAGTTGCAGTTCAGCTGTTTATCTCAAAATTATTGGAATATTTAAAATCACAAATTACAATTAAAAAGATGCGATCGGAGGTACTCTTAAGAGAATGGCAACTAGAGCAAGTTCAGCTAAGCAACACGAACATCCTATAACGAATGCTAGACAACTTTTTGTCTGGGCAAATAATCGCAAAAAGGATCATGAAACAAAAATGACATTTTGATATGTTTCCACGGATGAATACAAAGATGCTAAAAAGGAATTCGATCCGATTTATTGTTCTTTGAGAAAATCAAAGTTTTATGTTTTCTAAGCATGAATTTACGAATTTTTCATCTGCACTGTATTTTTCACTTGAAGAAAATTTTATTACCTACAACTTTTTTAAAGACAACATTTTCATCAGATAAGTCGTTCGCGAAAAAAAAATTAAAAAAAAAATTCACATTTTAAATACGCCCTTTTAGAAAATAAGTCCAGGATAATTTTGGATTTTTGTATGGAAAACGTAATATTGGGTAGGAAGTGGCTGGGTAGCTCAGTGGATACCCGTTCTGCTTACTGAGCAGATTGTCGGGAGTTCAATCTCAGGCCCGTCCCCTTCCTTGCCATTTGTCACTAGCCTTTTTCTATCACCACTAGATTTAAAATAAAAAAGCAGTCTACTGCGCCTCATTTCATTGGTCGCATCACTTACTACAGTGCTTCGATGATCTAAAAATAACCTGCCTCACTAACCCAACTATCCTTTCCTTGGCAATTGTAGAGATGCAGTGGTGAGCACCGTACTCTTGCATGATGGTGTTGCTGCTGGTATGGGCGGGAATAATTTATCTATCCCAAAATAAGAATTAGAGCGCTGTCGATAGCTATAACTTTGTGCTCATTAATTAAGCTTGTTCTCATGAGTCAGCATGGCCTAGTGACATCAACTACGGATTCAGAATCGGCACTTTAAAAAAAAATCAGGTTCGAATCCCATGCCAGAAACATTAAAAATACGCTGGAAAACTCCACGTGGTTGCTTTTTTTTTTGTCAATTACATTTCAAGTCGATAAAGTAGGTCTGTCAGTCCTTCATGCAACCAACAGAGAGACGTTTCTTTTTAATTTGTGACCAAATATTCGTAGCTCTTTGTATTGTTTACGTACAATGTACGAATGTTCTATCTGTGTCAAAAAAAGCTTCGTGCCTTTGGCAGTTACGCGTGTGCCATTAACTACGAATGTACCTTAATAATAGGTACAAATCAGTTTCGTTGCAGAAAACAACAAAGGGATTTGTGAGTATTACTTTCGATTTTGTAATATGAACTAAAATTAACTTTCAGTGTGCGATATTGCACGGTTTTTTTTAAAGACATTTTGGGTAGAAACCAACATATGGACAAAATTTCATTCAGATTGGAGAGAGTAGGGTCTAACCGGTTTGCTATTTTGGCTGGAAATGCTCGAAGGTGAACAACTATAAATTGATTAATAATATCTCAATTGCTTTGAAATTCATTGGTCATAGCCACATGATTTTGTTGATTATAACTGAATAAAAGGCATATTTGGTACATAGGCCAAGTGAAGGAGCTAGGCTAACATATCATCCAGCTACCCTATGTTAAAATAAGTCTTTCTATAAAATCCAGCATGCATGGTACTAATAAGAATCTTATGAATTCTATTATTTTTGCGTGTTCCGACAACCATCCAGCGAAAGCGTTTTCACTTAAATGGTATGTGCTTATTTTTTATCCTGATTGCGCAGTTCACTGTGCAATCTTGAAAGCCAAATTACGCTCACTTCACAACAGCAGCTACTCACTCCCGCATACATTTAACCAAAACCGCTTCCCATTAAATTAAATCCATGCACTGCTGCAATGCAATAAAATGGAGCGAAAATTGCTTAACCGTACAAAGGGAGAAAACTAGTGTGTGTACCATTTTTGTATTTTATGAGCGGTATTAAATGCACTCTACTCATTAAATTTCGATCGCCACGTGAGAACTCATTTATGCGTAACCTACTGGTTCTTGGATCGGGGAGTGATTTTAATTGTTATTGCTATGAACACGAGTTTAACACCCCCTTGGCATGGAATTGGAATAGTTTGTTGATTTTTTCCCTTCCTTTCCGTGTACTAATTGCAAGTATGCAAATACGGCAGCTTCCAAGTCCTTCAAACTGCACTCCTAGGAAAGGGTTGAAAGTCACACGTTTATTTTCGTGCGGCTATTTTCCAATGAATTCGGTTCACTTTCTTAAGAACTATGTTAAACATTAGGTAATTACACAACATCTGAATAATGTGTTTTCCCAACATCCAATAGGTAATGTAGTTTTGCTGTCATGCCACCTATGCATATCTGCCCACTCAGCGAGTTGTCAGAATCGACTCAGCAGTTTCCAAAATCAACTCCCAGATCCCATTATTGGTTGATGACTTTCTGGTTTGGCTCGGTGTCAAAAACGGCTTTCTGCACTAATCTATTCTGCACGGTCTGTCACGCCTAGTGTGGCTCGAACCGTAGCCTCCGCTTCCGAGCCCACGATGACACGGTGGCAATGGCAAATGGCAGCAACATCAGCACTCTCTTTAGACAAAATTCAGTGCGGTGATGCTGGTGGAGGCGATAGCGTTGGCGTTTTCCGCCCAATCTAGTTTAAAGAGCACCAGAAATGATAGTGATTAAATAGAAAATATACAGTTCCGTAGGGCAATTGACAGTTACCATGGTGTCGGTTTTTGCTATCTGTGCATCCTGTTCTGCCGTCTGTCGTAGCTTGCTAGATGCAAGGCTCAACTGGGTGAGCGTTTGGAAAAAATATTGACGGCCACATTGACATTGGCAACGAAAGTACTAACGGAAAATATGGCCAGTACATGGGACGAAATGTGGTATCTGTTTAAGCTGCTGCGATAATCCAACTGCAGTGTCGTTTGGGATCGAAAAAAATTGGAAGGCACAAGGTGAATGTCTGTTTTGGGATATCTGCAGTATTTATTCAGTTATGAACGTTGCATCATATGTGTACAGTTTATCTTAGGATGTTGGAAACTAAAGTTTGTGTGTGTTGATAGAGTGCGACACTTCGTAGTTGATATATACAATTCAATATTAGTTGAACGTTTTCGGCCTGAATATTCTCTACTCCTCCATCAAAGCGGTTGTCAAAACTAGAGATGATGTTTAGTAGAGAGACGCGGAGACTGAAACCAAAAGCTCCAATCGAAAGGTCAAACGCGGTTCCAAACGAACAATGATGGCTTCACGGAGAAAAGCATGGATAGTATTGATATTTTTTCAACAAGTTCATTTATTGGTACAGGCTCAATTGAATCAACTTTACAGAGCCAAATTTTCAATTCTATAGGGTTATGTGCCTGATCGGATACTCCCGTTCAAATGTCCTCCGCCCGTTTTCAAACTTGTATCTTTCAATTTCAAAGCCTGCCGTTGCCCTATACGAAACTATCAATACACTTTCTCTTCATGTCTATTCGTTCTAGCAATAAAATTACTGTCTATTCCTAGCGCTTCGCATGGAGATGAGAAATTATCTGCTTCTGCAAACTTCATCAATTCTATATACACTTTTGATTGTTATTTTTGTATTCTCCCCAGCGCGGAAGTAACGATCTTTGATGAAGTTTTTTCAGAAGCAGATAATTTATCATCTCCATGCAAAGCGCTAGGAGCGGACAGTAATTTTATTGCTAGAACAAATAGACATGAAGAGAAAGCGTATTGATAGATCCGTAAGAGAACGGCAGGCTTTTGAAATTGAATAGATGTAAGTTTGAACACGAGCGGAGGGCATTTGAACGGTAGTATGCTAAAAATAAACCCAACAGCGGGAGATAATTTCTCACCCGTGCTAGGCAGTATTAGGAGACGGACAAATCGCTAGAACTAGAAACAAACAATAGGTAGTATAAGAGCACGATCGGTTGCATAACCTTTTGTCAGTCAAGGGGATTTCCCCCCTTGCCTATCCTGCATAGGGTAGTATGACAAAGGGTTATGTGCCTGATCGTATACTACCGTTCAAATGCGCTCCGCTCGTTTTCAAACTTACATCTATTCAATTTCAAAAGCCTGCCGTTCTCTTACGGATCTATCAATACGCTTTCTTTTCATGTCTATTTGTTCTAGCAATAAAATTACTGTCCGCTCCTAGCGCTTTGCATGGAGATGATAAATTATCTGCTTCTGAAAAAACTTCATCAAAGATCGTTACTTCCGCGCTGGGGAGAATACAAAAATAACAATCAAAAGTGTAGAAAGCCCATAATGAGGGAATCCATTAATTCATACTGGTGGGGATCAGTATTTGCACCACTCACCGTCGTTCTCTCCGAGATCTATAAGTTATAGATGACGAGAAGAGCAAATGTGTGAAATAGGCGGTGCATGCTAAAAATAAACCCAACAGCGGGAGATAATTTCTCACCCGTGCTAGGCAGTATTAGGAGACGGACAAATCGCTAGAACTAGAAACAAGCAATAGGTAGTATAAGAGCACGATCGGTTGCATAACCTTTTGTCAGTCAAGGAGTTTCCCCCTTGCCTATCCTGCATAGGGTAGTATGACAAAGGGTTATGTGCCTGATCGTATACTACCGTTCAAATGCCCTCCGCTCGTTTTCAAACTTACATCTATTCAATTTCAAAAGCCTGCCGTTCTCTTACGGATCTATCAATACGCTTTCTCTTCATTGTCTATTTGTTCTAGCAATAAAATTACTGTCCGCTCCTAGCGCTTTGCATGGAGATGATAAATTATCTGCTTCTGAAAAAACTTCATCAATTCTATATACATCAGTTATATTAAAACTAATGTTAGTGGGGTAGAACCAAAAGTAAGTCGCTTGGAACAGTGTGCCAGCCACGATGCCTTACATACTAGACGAACATGTTTCCTAACAGCGGCACTCCGATTTTCAATCCATACCACATGTGTGGCACACTTTTGACAGTTGAGCGTATAGAAATATGAAACCAGCAACCTTGCCAATATGCATTGCCTGGTTGCTAGGCTCAGCAGAAAATAATAATTTGTGCTGTCAACACATCGGCACCTTCGGCACATTACGGGAACTCCCAAAACATTGCAACGCTTGTTGGCATACTCAAAACAAAATAGCACAGGAGAAAAGTGTGCTGAGCGCTCCACCCCTTGGGTAGAACCGATTACTCGCGGTCTTCTCGAGATTAATAGAAGAACAATTTACTGGATGAGAAAATGGGTGGGAATTTAAAGTATGGTTTACATAATACACATATCTTTAATTCTTAACCGTGTACTCAAAACTATAGAACTTTTATTTGCGATAAAAATAAAAATAAATAATTAAAACTTTACTGGTAAATCAAATTACTATTAAATAATATTAGTCGAAAACCCGTTTATGAGTTTCGTGAACTCTTGATCGCTTACAGCCAAGATGTCTCGAACCGGTACATCGGTTTGTCTACCTCGAGCCTGAGGGAATCATAAAGCTCAGATTTGACTCTACGATGCTCGGCACATGCCCAAATTACCCAACACTGTATAAACGAGCGTTCAAGGAATAGTTATTGGACATGAGGCGAGATATCATTCGAATGAAGTCTCGACCCACATCCATTCCCACAGACAATTTTTTTTCGAAACCTTTGGGATGATAGAATGTTGCCATCGCCTCAAATCTCTTTTACTCCCTTTATACTGCCAGCTGACGAGTGACTGATGGTGAAAAACAGCGCCCACCTTTGCAAACGAGCCCGCTCTCTCATTGCCCAGAATCGAACAATGAGAAGAGACCTATACAAAGGTGATGATAAAATAACAAGAAGATAAAGTACTTAGAAGGTTCGGATACTCAATGTGGAATCTCCAGGTGCACTTTGAATCGAACCAGACTCTAAGATATTTATATAACATAGAATGAGTTATTGGTTTACCCCTAATTTAAAGCTTCGGTTGGGTTTCCTAGAAAAAACTATCAACTCAGCTTTCTCCGTAGAGAATTCAATACCTAGCTCTAGAGCCCAAGCAGACAAACTATCTAAGGTATCCCGTGAAGATCATTGCAGATCAACTCCATTGGACCCCGCGTCGGACACTACGCCGTCATCTGCAAGTTGTCTTAAGGTACAGTTGTCATTAAGACAACCATCAATGTCTTTGACATATTATACAAAAGAGGGCTTAAAAATGATCCCTGGGAGAGAAGTATTGATATAGCATGTTAAGCTTTAATGTAAGCTTTCAAATAGTTTTTTTTAAAATTTATAAGTTTGCTCATGAAAAGTAAATCAAATTAGCTGCAAAATGGAGAGTCGTAAAATCGTTATACCAAAAAAATAAAAAAAATATACATATCAAAATTTTAATTTTTGATGCAAATTTGTGAAGAAAAATGTAAATCGCTTGAGGTCACAATACGATATTCGGTGGTTTTGGGACCTAAGTTAGCGGAGACTGGCATGGAGCTCTGGGTCTCAAGACTTTTTTGGATTTTGTCGAGTGTAATGGAAAAGTTTTCCTATGTGGTGCACTGATTTGTGTTAATAAACTATTTCAGCTTTTTCAACATTTCTACTATTTACAAATCCCTAGTAGCACACATGTTGCCATTAAGTTGAGAAAACAGAAATATGCCTATGTTATTCATAATCAAGTTGCTGCAACTAATTATGATTGTGGTGTGTTACTTGGGATGCTATAGTTGACCATTGATCACCATCTATAATTATCATCGATAAGAAGTACTAGAGGATTTTCAGGAGTACTTTTGGGCTGCATTTCTACTGATCTGGCAACACTTTTGTGCTTCTTTCCAAAGAACCAAACCTGCCGTGGAACCAGGTAGTTGAAGTTAAACTACTTCAAGATTTTGCCATTGCGCAGGGGAAAACAACGATGGAATAATTCAAAGAGGCACTAATTCTTTACAGCTCAATCACTGTCAGATGAATGTAACTGTTGAATTTCAAGAATATTTTTCAATTAAATTAAGTATAAATATCAATAAAACTTTTAATAACAGATGAAGCATTTAAAAAAATTTATGTATTCATGACATAGGGATACATACTATATTCAGAAGAATCGAAGAGTAAGTATTACATTTTAAAAATAAATAATATCCAATGATCTAAATTACTAGAAAAACACCTTAAGATTCATTGCAATAAAATATCTATACTATCTGGGATCACCTTTCTTGTAACCTTGAAGCAGATAAAATTTAATTATTATTTATTTTTCAACAATGATTTTAATATGATTATAATAATATGTCCAATCCAAAAATTTCAGCCATTTTCATAAAATTCAAAATTCTTAAAACTTTTAAGAGGAACACATCTTGGAACATATTAAGAGGGAGAGTTAAGTACAAGTTTGCTCAAATTTGTTTTTAATTGATATCAAAATCTCACGATATTCACGTGAACGTCATATTTTATTAAGGTGTAATATATTAAACCAACCCGACCAGAAGCGTATAACATAAACATAACAAAACTGTAACAAACCTTGTTAAGACTAACTGATTAGGATATAAATTTGTCTAAGACATTTACATCTGGATAATTGTATAACATATTTATAACAAATTAATATATATTGCCCTGAGAGGCACAATCTGCGTAAAGAAATAAATTAATTCTAACACTAGCTGATATGATTTTGCTTCATCGTAACGAAACTGTTACAAAGTTTGTTTTGTTTATGTTATATCTGTATGATAGTTTGCTATAATTTTGTTACATCTTGAGGATTTTTTGTTACAGTTTCTGTTATTTTAACAGCATCTGCGATCTGAATTCTAACAACCTCTGTTATAAAAACAGCGTAACTGAATAACAAAACCTGAAATAATTTTGTTGTTTCCTTCTGGTCGGGAAGTCGAATTGTTTGATGTCGACTGCATTTTATAAAATTGATTGGTTAATAAAGGGTGTCCACGATGAAATTGCCACACACAAAATTGATTCGCAAAATTCGAGTTTTCATCCGATTGCCATCAAATTTTCAGGGATTGAGAAATAACTATTAAACTTCATTTTACCATTTAACTCGTATTTTATTTACAGTCCATACGCAAATGCCCGCACCTTGGCCCTAACCCCGGCCATAAGATTCTGCACAACCTGTGAATCAACCGTTTTTTGCATGTAAACCCATACTTTCTTCAGTTCCTCGACTGTCTTCACTACCTTAGGTCGTTTAAAAAGGTGCTGCTTCATAATCGCCCAGTACTTCTCGATGGGGCGGAGCTCCGGAGTGTTGGGAGGGTTGAACATTTTCGGCACGAAATTGACCTTATTGTTGACGGTTGACTTCAGCACGTCCTTGGAGTAGTGGCATGAGGCCAAATCCGGCCAGAAGATTGTTGGGACGTCGTGGGCCTTCAGGAGAGGAAGCAGCCGCTTCTGGAGGCACTCTTTTATGTACACCTGTCCGTTCATCGTGTCCTTGGTCACGAAAGGTGCATTCCGCTTCCCGCACGTGCAGATGGCTTGCCAAACCAGGAATTTCTTCGCAAATTTGGACATCTTCTGAGTGCGGACATGCTCCGGAACGCTGAACTTATCCTTGGCCGTGAAAAACAGGCTGCCGGGGATCTGTCGGCCTTCACATATGTTTCGTCGTCCATGATGCAGCATTCAACTTTCGTCAGCATGTTGAGGTACAACTTCCTGGCACGGGTTTTGGCGGACTTGTTCTGCTTCTCGTCGCGATTAGGGGCCTTTTGTACCTTGAACGTTCGAAGCCCAGCCTTAGTTTTGGCCTTCTGGACAAAACTTCGGCATAGGTGCAGCTTCTTAGCCACATCCCGAACGGAGGCGTTCGGATTTCGGTTGAAGGCCCCAACTACGCGGTTGTGATTTTTGGTGTTGTACGGAATACTTTTTCTTTCACTTCTGGACTTCCGATCGGTGGTCAACCGTTCCTCGAACCGCTTAATCACTCGCGACACCGTGGAATTCGCGATTCCCAACGTTTTAGCGATGGAACGATGCGAGAGATCCTTGTTCTCGTGATGAATGCGCAAGATTTTATCACGCACGAGCTGTTCTTTCGACTCCATTTCCGCGAGTTTTGATCACACACTTTAAAACTTGCAGGATGTAAACAATGCACTATGAACTAAATCCACCCAAATTTTCATTAAATTCTACCCAACGGTTAAAAATTTATAGCAATTTCATAGTGTGGCAATTTCATCATGGACACCCTTTATATAAAAATAAAAAGATACTACATAGTTTGAATGTCACATTTCGTTGTATATATATGAACTCGGTAAAATAATTCTAATTGTTCTAGAATTACTAACCGTCATGACTCTTTTTTCAATAGTGACAATTTGAAGTAATTTTTAAACTCAGAAATTTTTGAACAAATTTTAATGAGATCATTTTTTTCGGTTAACAAAAAAGGCATTGAGATTTAATTTTTCTTCGATTTTTCCGCTGAACAGAACACACTTCAGAATATACTTGGAGCTGGATGGAACGGCTGGTGAGTTGAGGCATTGGCAATATTTTATAAACGAATTCTGCTATCCAGATTTTTGACGTAGGACAACGTATTTGTTTTCTATACTGAAAAATCTAAAAAAATCGCATTGCGACTGTCACGAAAAGTGGTCAGGTTTTGTGTATTAATATCTCAGTCATTTCTCAAAAGATTTCCAAATTTTTCAAACCAATCGATTGGAACTATTTCTACGCATCAATTTCAGTACAGAACAATGTTGGTTTTGGGCCACATACTATTGGAGAATTCATAAATGTTAAGCCTTGCCTTAAATAGTATATTAACTAATTCAGGCTTATGGGGTCATATATGACCCTAAAAGGATAATGTCTGTATAAAATCACATAGACTGAATAAAAGTATACGCTGCCTTCGGCAAATTTGTTTTCCATAAACTTTACTGTCTCTAAAATATTAAAAACATATGGGTTTAAGACTTCATTGATGACCTTATACCTCCTGCATTTGAAGGAGTTCAAGAGGAAAAAAAATAATGCCTTATTAGTAGTGCAAAGCGTTGTTTAATAATATCGTACATATGCATACGTATTATTAAATTCACGTTGATAAACGTTAAATATTTTTATATCTTTCTGAGTGGTTCTAAGTCATCCAAAATGTATTTGAGTAGAAACCATCAGATCTTCAGTTGTAACAGTAGCTTTTAGGGCTATATAAGGTTATGATATGTATTCAAACATATTGAATGAACCTTTTAGCAGGTCAACAGTCATTATTTGATAACTTTGTGATATTCTAGATCATCCAAACTGTCCTTGAGTTTAGAACTTAAGATTTACAGTGGTAATTATAGCTTTTCGGGCTATATAAAGTTACGCTGTGTATTCAACCATATTCAGTGAAAAACATTCATGAGATAAACGGGGATGATCTAGGTCATCCGAACTGTCCTTGAGTTCAGAACATATGATCTACAGTTTTAACAGGAGGTGTTAAGAATGTGCAAAGGGACAATATCTACTTAACAATAATGATTGAATAGCGTGGAAAGTACATAATGCAACAATTTTGGGATATTCTAGATACTCCAAACTGTCTTTAAGTCCATAACGTAGGATCTACTGTTGTAACAGTAGTTTTTTGAGCTATATATGGTGACCATGTGTATTCAAATAAATTTAATGAAGCTTTTGGAAGGTCAACAGTCATTATTTTGTAACTTTGAGATCTCTAGGTAATCCAAGCCATCCTGGAATTCAGAACTTGCAATCTCCGATACAAAGTTACGGCTTGTATTCAACTATATTGAGTGAATGTTTTCAAACGTAAAAATACACAAGAACATAATCTTAGACCTTAAGATAACGCGACAGTTGTAACAGTAAATTTTATGCAATACAAAGTTACAATCAATATTCAAACATATTTAATTGACATTTATAAAGTCAAAAAACATTATAAAGGAATATGACATGATGTAGAAGAAGATGTTCACTCATCACCATGAGGCACCAAGAGTGGACAGTAATATTTTTGCTAGAATGAAAGATATAAAGAGAAAATGTTGATCGTTTCGTTAGTGTACGGCAGGTTAGAAATAGAACAGATGTTTTTGAAATTGAGTGAAAAGGCATGTGTACAATGGTACTCGAACCAAGGACGTCATATTTTGCTTAACATCCCAGTGCGGGGTAGCCTTCCAAACGTCATCTTTTGGCTGTTGAGGTGGCGGATTTGTCCGTGTCTCGACCTACCCCGCAGTGGGATGTTAGGCAAAAGATGACGTCTTTGGTTCGAGTACCACTGGACACATGCCCTTTTGCTCAATTTTCAAACATCTGTTCGATTTCCGATCTGCCGTACACTGACGGAACTTTCAACACTTCCTCTTCATATCTTTCATTCTAGCGAAAACATTACTGTCCACTCTTGGTGCCTCATGGTGATGAGCGAACATCTCCTTCTACATCATAATCGTTACTCCACGCACGGAGAATACAAAAACATAACAATTAAAGTATACAATATGACATGTTCTAGGTCATCCAAACTATCCTTGAGATCAGACAGCTTTCTGGGCTTTCTGAATCATATTCATTGAATGTTTTGGAAGAACAACATACATTATGAGATAATTTTTGGATGTTCTAGGTTATCCAAATATACCTGCAGCTGTAGATTTCTAGTTTTGAATTGTAGCTGAAAATGTACAGCTTTTTGTACTTAGCAAAGTAGCAATATGTATTTGACCAAATCAAGTGAGTCTTTTGAGGTCAGCTGATAAAATGATCTCTGGATGTTCTAGGTCATCAAAACTGCCCTTGACTTCAGAAGTTAGGATCTATAGTCGTAAAGTTAGCTTTAAAATATATGAAAGGTCCCGATCTCACCTATGTTGTAATTGAGTTTGCTTGATTGTCGGGATACGAACAATCAAATCTCGAAGTCAGTAAACACAAATAAGTCCTCAACAATTCGTTTCCACTTTTCTCGACTATTTGGATACCAAAAGAGTAGTCCGCATTTGAAAAAACAGAATCTAACAAAATATTAAAAAAGAAAAGGGACTTGTTTTAAACTTTTACAATCGGTGGTCCGAAAATAGTAACTTTAGTGACCAATTTCCAAAAAATACTGACTTCAGTGACTTATGGATGCAAATAGTGACGTTTCAGTGACTAGACTCATAATAGTGACCAAGTCACTAAAAAGTGACTTGCTACCAGTCCTGCTGCAAGGGAAAAGCAGTACAAAAAAAAACATTGAAGAACTCAGAGAAAATACGAGGCACTGAGGAAGTCTGCTAATAGTAGGCGAAATACGCGTATCCATTAAAGAAAATTATAACGAAAGAAAATAACTCAACCAATTAATAAGTTCTTGAGAGGAGTGCCGTTAAAAAGTTTACACAAATTTAAGTGACTAGGAATTCTGTTATAACCATGGCTTTGGATTCTCATATCGAGTGGACAATTTGTTTACTGATAATTGATACGGATCCGAGAGCAGCCCTATCCTTTTAATTTTGACACCATTTGTTTATTTTCACTCAACTGATAATTCAAAATTTATCACACTACATGCACTTGAGTCCTCCCTAGCTTTCGAATGTTTGGCCTCAATTTTCGAAAATTGGTTCTCCATGAAGGCACATCAAATAACCAAGATCCACTATCCACACTTCACTTTTCGTTCTATGACTGCACTTATTCCCTCTGGTAAACCCCTTGTAGAACTGGCCGAAACGACCCCCAGTCTCAATCACCTTTGGCCAACCGAGTCTGTTTCCATCCAGCATTTGTAACCGGCAAAACGATGAACGACGACGCCGACGATGAAGACGATGAAGATGAGCTGAATGAGGAGGAAGTCGACGACAACGACGATGGGGACAAAGGTAACATCGACGGTCTACTGAAGCGATTGGAGAGACACTATATGACACCACAGACACAAAACAAAACACAGTCGTTCCCGCTCGACTCGTTACTAAAGACTATCCGCTGTCGCCGGTGAAAACTAGCTGACCGCAAAGTTCTTCCATGCTCAGCTCGTTGGTTGGCTGGCGTCATTCCGCTTCCCTATGGGAGTGGATCACCTCGGTTACCCCATATCCCCAGGAGTGATTGTAGTAGATAATGAAATATTCAAAACCACATGAAAGCCACACCGAGTTGAGTTTTTTTTCCTTCGATAAATTGTGCCTGCCGTCTTTCGTACGAATTGAACCTCCCTAATCGACATTTACTGGGGCTTGTCTGTTGGCTTCGTGGTTTGAGAACTGGTCGATTGGTTCATGCTCAGGGATGGCTAGAAGATAGAGTAAGGTGAAATTAACAACTAGTCCAATTAAAAATGCATCCCGTTTACAACTACTACTACTATGCCTTTGATATTATTTGCTTTCGATTACCTTCGTTCCGAGTGATACTGGGCGCTTGATCGATATTTATTTACTACGGGGTTGTGAATTGCCACGTGTAAAGCTGCGAGGGAAGCCTTGTTGAAATGATGGTCTTCCGATCAAATGAGAATGAATTATAGCTGGCTTTGACGATTGAATTGAACTGAATTGGATCATCCTAAGTTGTTGAGCTGCGTCGCGCTTTGGCGGTATAGTGAAAGAGGATAGTTAGAGCGAACTTGACTGTCAATTGACGGCAAGTAGATGCATAGTTGCGCTTTGTTATCAGCGCGCGTCTCCACTGGACTGGCAACGCTTCCCAATACAGTCATAGCTACGGAAAAGCCGTACCTCAATTCCCGTTTCTACAATAATAACATTCGATGAATAGGTATGGATGATAGTAGAAGGAAGAAAAATAACAACAGCAAGAAGAGAAAATGATAAAGGAAAATGTTTGTTGTTAGTAAAAGAGAGTGACAGAAAGCAATGTGCAATTGATTTATGATCGTTATCACCTGAATAATTCGTGAATTTATTAGTACCTATCTAAACTTATTTCTTAGTTAGTATCCTAGTTGAATTCAACTTAAATTTATATGCTCTAACGGTAAGAATTTGTGCTTAAATTTAGTCTGGCTTACAATCTAACTAAAGTGTATTCGTAAATTAGGTTAACCTATACTTTCCGGTCTGCAGTACGGCAACGACCAAAATCATTAGTAGAACCCCTTATAAACAGTTGGTAAGTAGGATACTAGAGCTGAAACCCAGAAAGAAACATTTGAATTAAACCAAAAATTACTTTATCAGGCATTCCAAGTTAAACCTACCGTAAGGTTCGCAATTACTGCCAGGACTATCGGAAACCAGTAAACGTGAGTATCAATCCAATATTAGATGTTGTAGAAAGCTCATGCTTTTGTTATGTTGAACAGGATTTTTATAATCTCCGTTTCCAACTTCGCTGGGATGAAATAAATAGATTATAAACGCGGAAATTGCGTTTTACTTCGGTGTGCCAACACGCTTATTGCATGAGATGAGAACAGTTCACTTAAAAGTTATTTTCTTTTTCTAATTTCGCCAGCTCTCAACACAGTATTCAAGTCGAACTTCAACAGCTAATAATTGAGAGCTTCGTAAGCAAACATGAATGCATAAAAAAATGCAAACACAATGATACTACATGCCCAGGGAAGTCGAGAAAGTTGTCAACTCGAAAAATGCTCTCGGCCGGACCAGGAATCGAACCCGCCATCCCCGGCTTAATAAATTGTGGTCTTGCTGACTGAGTTTCCTGAGACGCCAGAGTTTCTTAGGAGTTATATTGGTCGGAATACTTTCACAGCACATTGAAAACAGTCCTTAGCTACGTCGAACTCGCCTCTCTCGACATCTCAAATGCATACAACCGGGATGCCGGCCGTCCTCAAATAGCTTATCCCATAGGGTCTATCCGGGCACATAATGTACTTCCAATGAAACTTGCTCCAACATCGGAACTTAACTACTTCTCCGACACCTTCAACGAGAAAACTGGCGTCCCACAAGGCTCGGTTATAATCCTCAACCTACTTGTTCGGATGAATGGAAGGCTCCAAGTTGGCATTTTGATCTTTGTCTGCGCGGACCACGTCGTCCTGATGATCGCGAGGAGTACAGTAGTTGTCCTCCCCAAAATTAAACTGGCACAAACTGTGCGGAGCATCGAGAATTGGATCTCAACCATCGATTTTCAGCTATAGGTGGAGAAAAGTGGATTCACACATAAGGCATGCATCGCTATCGTGTATTTGTGATGGTTTTAATTTGTTTATCATAGCATGCTGTGCGTTTGACTGTCATCTTTCGTTTGTTTACTTGTTGGCACGGTTTAAATTCTGCGTTTTCAAAATATTGGGCATTGAAAACGGTGTGAAAATTAAGGTGTTGGAAACATGGCTACGGGAAAACGAAGTTATCATGACGAAGTTGGGGAAATACTGCTCTTTGGATGAACTGCCAGGAAGCGGCAAAAAATCCGGATCTTCCAACCTGCAAGTGGTAGCGCTAATTCAGAAGAACGAAATAAATGTCGATACGTGATTTGGCAAATAAAGTGGGAACCATCGTCTGAATGACTCAACGTATCAAGAAACGGAACAATCTGAAGGCATACAAGAAGCAGAAAATCGACAAAGTGCAGAACAGAAGCAACGCGCAGCAACAAGGACCCGGAAATTGTTTTCGCGAGTTTTGCAGCGACCCGATGCATGTATTTTGATGGACGGCAAGACCTATGTCCAAGAGGACTCAAAAACCCCTCCAGGTTCACAATGCTACACTGTCAGCGTAGGGAATGATGTAAGCGATGCAGACAGGTCGATTCAAGCGGAGAAGTTTGGACGAAAAGTGCTGGTATGGCAAGTAATATGTTCCTGCGGTATGAAGTCTACTTATTTTTACCTTTCTGGAACCTGTTCCTGTTCATGGCGTTCAAATTCGACGAAATATTATGTCTTTGAAGCATCGATGAATGGCAGTGGGTCTCGACAAAGATTAGATAGCCGGTGCTTCCAGGGGCCTGAATTCCTCTACAACAACGAAGTAGATTGGTCGATGAAGCCAAAGGAAGGTGTAGATGAGAGTGACGAGGAGCTGCGAGAGGCGCTCGACATAAGCTATATTATCAAACAAAAGATTTTGGAACCTGATTGGTTTCCATGCTTCGGAGGATTGCTATGGTCGGTGGCGTACGTGCATTATTTAGTTAACAGACTGCGGTCGCTGAATACTACGGTTAACTAGAAAGCGGAAAGAACTTTGTAGTAAATTAATACAGTCTGAAGCAAAATCTACAGCAGAGCTGTATACGGCAAAAGCCGTTTTTCAGCCAACCTGCTAAACAGTCGCCGTTCGCCGACGAATTTGGAGTATTGACTGTAGGCGGTCGAGCAGCTGGAGGGCAGCGCAGGAACTAATCTACGACGCGAGATTCCCCATTGCCCTGCCCAGAAACCATCGGATTACCGAACTATTGTTGGACTAAATTCTGGAGAGTGTGTGCTACACTATGTTGAGTATTAGTATACGACACTGAAGAAGTCTGCACAGACGAAATACCCGTATCTGTCATGATAAGCTATGAAGAACAATCAATATGCAATTAGCGATTTGAAATTGGTTCACTGTTGTAAAACCCCTTGATCCGAATTACACCTTGAAGCCAGCACCTTGCTGTACAATTTTGCGCCTTTGTTTTGATTTGCTGTGTTATTTTGACAGCTTGGGACCGAGCATGGGACCGATTCGCTAGTACTGACTGAGCCAAGAAAAAAATCGTTTTTTTTATGGGACCTATTGGTCTTAGAGTAAGTCTATGCTATAAAGGTAGTTGGAATTAAATGAAAATTACTCATCTTTCTTCTTGTTTTCTAGTTAATTGTTGGACTATTATCATCGGAAATATGGTCTGCGTTATCTAATGCACATGAAAAAAATGCTAGATTTGGCTGAAATTAATGTGGTCTTTCGTATAAATTTATATCACATATCGCTGGAATCAGATCTGTTGTATGCCAGATTGGCAACAATGTTGTATGCTTTATGAAAGATTGCGAATATGAATTTATGTTGTTTACGCTTGATTTAGCTTGAAATTAAACGAGGGTAAATTTTACGCGGCTGCTAAAATTCATAATTTTTTTTTCTGTGTACGCGTGGAAGTTCGATAAATCAGAAAACGCTGTATATGGGGCAGAGGTTTCAAAGCAAAACCTGTGGTTTCAAAAATTGGGACCGTTTCCAGAGTACGGTTAGCACCAGGTGTACTTCCGTTTACCTGCGTAGGTGTAGACATTTTCGGTAAATATTTGGTAAAAGTAGAATCAAGTGCAACGGGTGGCAACCAAAATTTTGGATTTTTTGCAAGGCCCTTATGCTCAAGAACAAACGAGCTCAGAGAGAAATGAGAGCTTTTATACATCTCTGTTCAATATCATGCACATGAATGGGGCGGCATATAACATAAAAATTTAAATTATAAAACGTATGAAGTTCTGAGATAGTTCAAGCGTTGTCTAAAAATTGTTTGCAAAAGCCCTTCTTTAATAGAAATATTTTTGGCAAATTGCGGTGAAGTGAAATAAAATTTTAAACACATCAACATACATATACAATGAAAATTCAGGTTATTTTTCTGTGTATGTGTAAGCTCTCTCGCTACTCTTTCTGCTAGTATTTTTTGTTTTGTTTTTGTTTGCTCAGTTTTTTTCAAAATCTCGCCGAACCAAGAAGTATTTCGCGAGCGCGTTGAAGAGTTCTACGACTCGACAGAAATCTTGGCAAAAGTATACATACTACCAAAATGTCATGTAAACTTCTGTCCCCTGAGACCGACACATGCAAGCGTCCTTCAGCACATAAGAATGAGTTGAAAGGGATGAGAAAATAAATTCAGTCAAGCACATTTTTCGCCGAATTGTGTATGTATCAGTTACAGGAGGCACAATTTTACACGAAATCTTTCTTTACGTTCCCTGACTTTTTACAAACATAAATTAAGGCTCGTGTAACACATTTTAAAAGCAAATATATTGCGGCTTCGACTGTTTACTATATCCTAAGAACCCCAACAACTACTCGCAATCAAGGTAACGGGAAATCAGCCAAAATCATGGACGTAAAAGGACTTCGTTCTCTTCCTCGTGCCTTTAACAACAAGACTTCTCTGAGCCAATTGGATGTCGCAAAAAAAATTCAACTGTTCTCACCAGTTTATCTGCAAAACATTGAAAAGAGTTGGAAGAAAATGCCGAAAGAAGACAAGAGCTCCAGAATACACTGAGAAACAGATATCGACGCTGAAATCTCAATGCCGCTGGTTGATGAAAATTTATGCCGAAAAATCTTTTTTTTTGAACGACGCAAGTTACTTCTCTTTTTCAAAAACGAACATTCTCGAAAACGATCTATTCCTTGTATAGTAAACAAAAAATAAAAGCGTAAAAATAAGTTTGAAAGTGAGGTATTTCTAAGCCATGGTTCAAGATGTCTGGTTTGGCTATCAATCAAGAAATGGGTAATGTGTACCAGAACGAATGTTTGAAGAAAATTTCGATCCCGTTTCTACAAAAACATCATGCAGATAGACAAAACGTGTTTTGGCCGGTTGAAGCGCAATCGCTCCTAAATACCTAATAGACCCCATTTGTATCCAAAAACCACAACATGACCAACCTGCCTCAGTGTCGCCCAATCGAAGATATTCGGCATTATACACGGCACGGCACTAAATGGTTGATCCGCGAAACTCCACTGACTGAGTATTGCGTATTGTATGCATGAGCATGATTGACCGTCCGATGGTGCTACTCCGTTATTGCCAGATAAGCTGTTATAATACAGAGAACCAATAGACGATGTTTGGGACGCTTGGGGATCGTTTTGGGAGACGATAAACTGAATTCACGCAACGCCACATACGGAACTAAACCAACACCATTTCTAGCTACCAGGACCCTAAAATAGTTTGCAATCGATGAACGATTTCCTTTAGCGGCCGTTGTTGTGACCGAGGATACATACATGGATGATGTTATAACAAGGGCAGATGATATTGAAAGGGGATAAATGAATGAAGGATGAAATTATGAAGGCAGGGGGTTTCCATCTACGGAAATGTGCATCGAAATGTACGAAGGTTTTGAAAGGAATCCTCAGGAAATGTTTTGTGAAGAACTTCTCTGATCACTATCAAGGGAATCCGCTTTCTTTATTTAATCTACATTCTTCACCACTTTAAGTTGTTTTATAATGGCTCAGTATTTTTCAATTGGGCGCAGTTCTGAAGTCTCTGTGGGGTTCAGATCTTTCGGCATGAAATCGACATCATTCGCCTTATACTACTCCACGTACTTTATGTAGTGGCATGATGACAAATCTTGCCAGAAGATTGTTAGACCTTCGTTAGCCTTCAGGAGAGGGAGAAGCCACTTTTGGACACATGCTTTCAAATATACCTGTCCATTCCTGGTGCTTTCGGTATGGATGATGCCGTTCCTGGTGCTGTCGGTAACGTAAGGTGTACTCCGCTTTCCTCAAATACAAATCGCTTGCCTAATTCAGAACTTCTTAGCGAACTTCTACATCTTCTGTGTCCGGAGGTTCTCGGGAACATCACACGTACCCTTGGCAGTCACATACAGGTTTCCTGGAATCTGGTTGTAGTCCGCCTTTACATAAAGCTCGATTCAAAGTAAATGTGATTGCACGGTTTAACGCACCACCGTGTTCCTGGTGGTCGGAGCAAAGAACGTTTGACAGGCATTTGTTGATGTTTTATTGACAAAAAAATTTAGGAAAAGTTTTTCTCGATTGATCGACGCATCTAGAAATTACGGATCATGGAACTTGAGAAAAGAAAATTAATTTTGCACAAACATCTAGGGAATCCTTCGTGGTCTGCTTCGAAAATAGCAAAAGTGTTATAATTTCCAAAGTCAGTGGTTTGTCTTGTAATCAAACGCTACAAGGATACTCTGTTGATGTGTGGATGCGCTGTGCTCTATCATAAAAGTGGCACTAGGGGCAAAGAGCTGAGGTGAAAGGTGTTGAGGTACGGGAAAGGCAACCCAGGTGTCTCCAGATTTGGCAAAGAAAAACGATACCAACTTATCCACCGTCCGTAACATCCTTTCAAGAGAAGGATATAAGTCTTTATGCGGTTATTAAAACGATTGTAAAACGAACGAGTTTTGACGAAATTTGATGGTTAATTGGGTTATAAACAAATCCCCTGGACGAAAACTTTACCTGCCAACTAATCGTGGGGATGTTCCCTTCAGGAATAAATTTGTTTTTGCTGATAAGGTTGCTCGGAAACTTATGATTTGCCAAGGAATCAGCAGTTGTGGCCTTAAAACCAAGGTTTTCATCACATCTCACACAATGACGTTGAAGGTTTACATTAAGGAATGTCTGAAAAAGCGGATTTTACCCTTCATTCGATAACACAAGACCAATGTTTTGTTTTGGCTGGATCTAGCCAGCTGCCACTACTCTAAGGAGGTACTAGAATGGTATGCTGCAAACGATCTTAATTTTGTCGCCAAAGAGATTGATCCTTCGAATTGTCCTGAGTTCAGGCCGATCAACAAATATTGGGCAATTGTCAAGCGAAAACTTCGAGGATGCGGTAAAGTGACTTATGCACAACAAATGCGTTTAAAGTGGAATAAGTTCACCACATTGATAGGCTGAATAAATACCCCTTTGTTTGACGTTTTGATCAACCGTGTATGTTGTTTAATTTTTGAATTATGATCACTTGAATGCGTCCAAATTTACTTTGAATCGGGCTTTATATCTCGTCATCCATTACATCTCACCGGGCACCAGCTGTATTATTTTTCACATTCAGATTTTCATAATAATTTTCAATAAATATTCAACAAATCCGCCGTAATTGCATGAACGGATGGCCATGGCGCCATCATGGCGTGCGTGCGTGTGACGGCTCGGTTTAGTTCCAGACTATCAAGTCCTAGTGCGTAGGCCGAGTAAGAGGCGAAATTTGCGAAACAAAATCATTTCCGCAGTCAAGGCCGCAGACAAAAAAAAATCGATTTCGAAAGTTTATCATCAACCGAACTTGTCGGAATGAACCCCATAAATAGTCTAACGGTTAAGCTTTTGTTTTGGGCTGCTTATTCTGAGCTACTACAGCAACGCAAGTGATTTCATTTTCCGTGGATGAACCTTATCTAGATGCGGGATATGTCAGCATAAATCACAGCAAGCTACGCTGTTTCCATGGATAGCACTCGCAGTGTCGGTTGGTGGCATTTGACTCTGAATGTTTTGTTTCGTGTTCTGGATGTGTGCAAGTGAAGTAATAAAATTAAGCGCATCGTTGCCTCCTCTTGTACTACTGCAATGACAGTGGAAGTGGATTTCTAACCAGTGCTTCGGAGTTACGTTCTTCCAAGAGGGATTACGGAAGATCATCCAAAATTATGAGAACATTTTCCGATTGTGTGTTCAATTGACTTTTTTTTAGGTTATCGCTAGCAATTTGCTTTCATCGTAGATTGCTACACTAAAAAGAAGGAATTGAACCGACACGAATGTGCACCTTCCGTTCGAATCAGCTCGTTTCTGTTTGTCACACCTTTTTTTGTGAACTTTTCGGAATTAATTCAGTTTCCATCGTGTTTTCCTAATTTTCCCCCAAGCCACCTTCCGTTCCGTAAGGCCAACACCGGACAATGACGTAATGCAATTTGAATTTTAAACAATGTTCTACCACGACCACCCACCCCCAACGTTGAAAGTTTCAGCCGGAGCAATTTAATCGCTTATAGCGATTGTCAGGTGGGAAAATGGAAAGAGGAAAGTGACGGAATCAAGCTGAATAACATAGTTGGCTTTTACTTCTGTGGGGTATTTCATAAATAAGTGATACACCATGGTTTACTGGGAATGTGTCGCTTCTGTGTTGTCCCGTTGTCGTTATCCGGGTGGATTGTTGGCATAAAGCAAGGCTTGCTTTGTTTGAGCAGGAGTGGGGTGGGTTGTTCGATAACGGACAGACGAACACGAGTTCGGCTGACGAATTTATTGAACGCGACTCATTTCTCCTCTGGGTGTCCTTAAATATCAAATTTATGGATTTGGTTTGGAGCTTTCTTTTATTTTTATTTTTCCTTTCCCAGCGTCGTCAAGCTTCGGGATATACTCAAAAGTGTTCCTTTTCAGCTATTTTTGTGTGGCCCACAAAGCATTACATAAATAGAAGCGGGGAAAGGAGATGAGAGCATCCTGCTCACGTAAGGTAGCTCAATTTGGGATTTTATTGATTTCGATGAAAATAGTTGAATGGAATTGAACAATGGAATGCGGAAACGTGGTTTAATAGGAACGAAATTCAAAGATAAGTCGATTGTGTAACAGTATATGTTTTCCATTTCATTTAATGATAATGAGTAGAAAAAACTCGAAAGGTCAAACGTGACGCAACGAAATGAAATGTAAACAAATATTTTATTTCCTGCTCATTTTACGACTACCATTTCTCTTTTATTCTTTCTCGCGTTAAACCATATTTCTTTTGTCTGGTTTGATCATCTCGCAAACGTAGCAAACTTTGTGATGGCATAATTTACTTTCTGTAAAAAATAATTTTCCGAGAATTTTGACTGTTGATTTGCCCGTGAAACTATTCCAATTTCACGTCGAGGTCATAAAACAGCGGTTATAGCTTGCACGGCAGGCGGAAACTAGAGCCGGTAGCGCCAAAACGTCTCCCGGCTTAAGATTAAACCGTGCTCAGCTGGCGCCAAGATAAGAAGACGGGTTCATCACGTGAAAGGTCAGGCAGGTTTCATTTTCCAATGCCACGCAGCAGTGGATTTAATGGGAGCTTTTCTGCCGCCAAAGGTCATCCGGGTAAAATTTCCTGCCCACGAACGAGCGAACGAGCGAAAGAACGAACGAGCTTGCTTTGGTAGCCACTATCATTATGAAACTTGCTTAAGGTTGAAGGATTCATCATCATTTTTCCGTCATCATCAAAAATTCTAAAGCAGTTTTTTCGTTTGATATTAAAATTCTGGAAATGAAAATGTATTCACTGTGGTCCGCTTGGCAAGTAGAATACAGTGAATACATTTTCATGAACTATGTTTTGATTTTGAACGAAAAAACTGCTTTTGAATTTTTGATGATGCCTAAAAATTTGATGATGAATCCTTCAGCCTTAATCGTCATTAAACAAAATTCTCGCTGAGCATCGTCCGGGTGGCGGCAATAAATGGAGCGATTTCGTGTGTTGATAAGATCATAGCAGTCCAGGAAAAAGTATGTCTATCTATCACGAAAAAAGATGGAACTGTTCTGTTCATTCGTTTCCATCGAACCGATGCGTCAATATTTGCAGTTGATGACTTTTATCCTTGGAGAAGCCTCCGCAAACGGTCTTAATAACTTCCGGTCTGTTTCTTTTACCGCATAAATGTTGTTGATTTTGTTTTTCCTTTTTCGCTTCAGCTTCATGCCAACCGTCATTCGTGTGAAGTGCTACCCGATAAGGACGATTTCCGCTCCCTTTTCATCGTAGCAAGTCTTGCTTTTTAGAAGGTTGCCAAAGCGAAGAAGGCGTGAACAATTTTCCTTACTAAAAAGCTTACAAATGTTGTGCTCTTTGAGTTGATGTTATTAGTAACCTCTTGTCGTTTCCCTCCTCCGTGTGTAGGTGTTTGTACTGATGCAATCCGTTGAACATATTTGATTTTTTTTTCTCACTCGCTTATCGGTAACATTATACCGCTCGTGAGTGGAAAAAAAAATGGCTTCTCCTTAAATGGCAATAAACGGTTTTCCGCGTGCGAGTTGGGAATTTTTATCAAGCAAATGGGCAAGCTAGTTTTCGCTTTTCGTGCCATACTCGAATGCCATTTAACAGTAATATTCAAATGCCAGAAACTCTACGTCCCTTTCCGTATGGACGAGCGTGAAAGGATGATTGGACCGGTGTATTGCAGGATTTATTTGCATAAATTTTCTCAATGAATCGGCGTGATTTTATGACCGGTTCGTGATCAGCGTGACGAGTAAGATTTGAAAAATGTAAGTTATAGGATAGAACGTTACTTCGTCGTGATCGGTAATTTCCGTTCCATCAAGCAGAAAACGTCCACAATATTGATTGGTTTGGCATGCACCAATCAATCTGACGTTTAGTTCGATGCATCAACTCATTATGTTTAAAGACAAGGAGCGTTCCGGACGAACCCACTTCCTCTACCATCACTTAAGATTGGATTCGGAAAATATGCCACACTTTGTAATGGGTGTAACTTTTTATCGCGTGGGTAAAAATTAATGAAATTTTGAGTAATACTAGGTTAGAGTGTTATGTTTATGTGTGCAAAATCACGATCTGTCAAGTAGTTTTCAAGATGCATTCGAAACAAGAAGAGCCAGCAAATCTAGGGCGCCGTGATCGATAATCCTGGTCAGTCGCACAGATGGATCGGCTAAAGGCTTGGAATCCACCATTTCACCGTGTCCCGCGTTGTGAAGATGTTCCAGGAGACGAAGACCATCGAGCGGCGCACTGGAAGCGGCCGAAAACCGAAAACGGAATACCTAGAGAAGGCGCGGAAGATAAGGCAGTACTTTCTCGGTTATTATTATTGTTTATTACAGTCAACAGGTAAAATATTTGCCCCAATGACCGGCATCTTAAAACTGACATCACAAAACTACAAAATTAATCAAATTAACAAAAAATACGTCTAAAACTACACTTATTTGTTTCCCTATGTACATTAAAATCAAATACAAAGTAACAACTATTGAAAAGACGACTCATGCTGCGTATTGGCTCATGGAGCCCATAGTTGGTTCTTGCCGCGGGAAGGCTCAGGAATGCATGTGCGCGTAGATTACGGCGGCGTATGTTGATGTCCAACATGCTGAGCAGTCTCGAACAATCAATGTTCCCTTGCAAGAGATCGCCAATAAAACATGCTTTTGCCACGTTACGCCTTCCATCAAGTGGTTGAAGGTTGATGAGCTGGCACCGACTGCTATAGCTGGGTAGATTTAACGGGTCTCTCCACCTGAGATGACGTAGGGCAAATCGAATGAATTTCCGCTGGATTGCCTCAACACGCTGGATTTCATTCTGGTAATATGGAGACCAGACAACCGAACAATATTCCAGAATAGGGCGAACGATTGCGCAGTAAAGCGATTTCAAGCAATAAACATCCTTAAATTTTTTGGCACTTTAAGAATAACCGGAACCTTTCCACCCGAGACGTGGCCAAAAAGGTCAATCCGTCGAAGTGATTCGTCCAACAGACCATGAAGCGGGCTGGGTTACGTGTATTCAAGGTCAGGAAGGCGCCAAACCGGACTGACAAGCAAAACACGGTGGCTGTACCGTGAGTGGCTGGTCAAGCCAGACTGTCTCGACATGGACGACGAGACATATATCAAGGCGGACGCCAAACAAATCCCCGGCTTCGAGTTTTTTGTAGATACGTTCCGGAAAAGTACCGAAAAAGAAAGATGGACAAATTCGCGAAGAAGTACCTGTTGTGACAGGCGATCTGCGACTGCGGACGGTACAGCAAGCCGTTCGTTACAACCGGTAATATAAACGGGCAGATTTATCGAGAGGAATGCAGGGCTGGTAGTAGATTTATGAATAAATAATAGTGACTTTAGTGACTAAAATAATAAAAATAGTGACCAAATAGTGACCAAAAAGTGATTTCCAAATTTTTGTATTTTTTAAAGCTTTTATACATTTGATTTATAAGTACAGTAAAAATTAATAAAGTAGCCACCCCTGTTTTCAAAAATGCATAAAACTGCTGCGCAAAATGAGTTTCTGAGTTTTTTTTTGTTGTAAAAAGCCTGTAATCAAGCAACTTTTTTTCTCCACAGCCTTTATCCGCAGCTCAATTTTGCGAAGACAAGTCTATATGCACGATCGAAACGCCTTCCAGCATGGCCTGTGCTAGAACTACTTCTGACATATCTTGATTCTCAATCCCTATTTTTGAGCCGTAGCCATGTAAGCTGTTTTCACTACCTTAATCACCTTAGGATATTTAAGCTCACCTACAGCCATTTTCTTAGTAAACAACTGGTTCAAATACTCCTCAATTCTGCACTCTGTTGTCAAGGTCAGCGCCTATACTCAAAAAAATCGACACGTTATTTCCACGTGAAATTTCACGTAACGTTCACCTGAACACGTAATCTATTCTTCTTCAGTAAAATCATGTGAACATTACGTGCCAGTGAATTGTACGTGAAAAATCACGGTACATTTATGTGGTTTTCACGTAGAATGTGGAATTACGTAGAAATCACGTAGTTCTTACGTGAATTTTCCGTGTTTATTACTGGTTTAAGCAATGGACTAAAATTACGTGCGTTTATCGCGGAAACTACGTGACGATTTTTTTGAGTGTAGCATTTTAGCAAGTTCACACAGACTGAATAAAAATGTACACTGTCATGGGCAAATTTGTTTTCCATCCATTTTTCTCTCTGTAAAAAATAAAAAGCATATGAGTTTAGGACCTAATTGACAACCTAGAACCAGGAAGAAAAAATATATACCTTATTGATAGTGTAAGGCGTTGTTGTAGAATATTGTACATATACATACGTATTGTAAGATTCGCGTTGATATACGTTATATAGTTTTGTATCTTTCTGAGAGGTTTTATCCAAAATGTAATTGAGTTCGAAACTTCAGATCTGCAGTTGTAACAGTAGTATTTTATGATACTACAGTTATGATATGTTTTCAAACTTATTGAATGAACATTTTGGAAAGAAAGTCATTATTTGATAACTTTATGATGTTCTAGGTCATCCAAACTGTCCTTGAGTTCAGAATTAAAGATTTACAGTAGTAACTATAGCTTTTTGGGCTATACAAAGTTACGTTACGTAATCAACCATATTCAGTAAATATTTTCGAGCGTAAAAAAACTCATGAAATAAACGGGGATGATGTGACCAAATAGTCCTTGAGTGCAGATAATATGATCAACAGTTGTAACAGTCGTTTTTTGAGCTATATATGGTAACCATATGTATTTAAACATATTCAATGAACCTTTTGGAACGTCAACAGTCATTATTTTATAACTTTGAGATCCTCTAGGTACTCTAAACGGTACTGGTTCAAAACTTGAAATCTGCGATAGTAATAGTAGTTTTTTGGGCTATACAAAGTTAAGTCACGTATTCAAGTGTATTCATTGAATATTTTCGAATGTAAAAATACACAAGAAGAGATTCTTGGAATGATCTAGGTGATTCAAACTCAAACCTTAAGATTCACAGTTGTAACAGTAAATTTTAGGCAATACAAAGTTACAAAAAATATTCAAACATATTCAATTAACATTCTTAAAGTCAAAACACATTATAAATCAAAGTGACATGTTATCCAAACTATCCTTGAGATCAGAACATACAGTTTTAACAAAAGTTGTCTGGGCTATGCAAAGCTACGATGTGAATTGAAACATATTCATTGAATATTTTGGAAGAACATCAGACATTGTGAGATAATCTTCGGATGTTTTAGGTTATCCAAACTTTCCTGGATTTCAAAATATAAACTCTACAGCTGTTGATTTTAAGTTTTGAATTGTAGCTTAACATCTACAGCTTTTTGGACTAAACAAAGTAACAATATGTATTTCACCAAATTAAGTTAGTATTTTTGAAGGTTGACCAATATAATAAGATATCTTGGGATGTTCTAGGTCATCAAAATTGTCCTTAAGTTCAAAATTTCGGGTCTATAGTCGTAAAGTTAGCTTTATAATCTATGAAAGGTTATGGTATGCATTCAAACACATCCAGTGAAGCTCCTGTAAGCTCACCAATCATTATAAGATTATCTTGGGATGTTCAGGTTCATAGAAACTGGCGTTGAGTCTAGAACTCAAGATATACGCTAGTAACCGTAGCCTTTTGGGCTTTACAAAGCTACCATAAATATTCAAATATATTCAATTAATATTCTGAAACGTCTACAGATATTATAGGATAACCTTGGTAGTTTCAGGTCATTCAAACTGTCCTTCAAAACTTAAGGTCTTCAATTGTAACAATAGCTTTATGGGCTAGGGCTATACAAAGTTAAGCTCGTTTGTTTGGCATAGAATATCCCAAGATTATGTCATAATGTAAGATGGCCATTCAGGCGGGACAGCGTTTGCCAGGGTATCTAGTTTTTTGTGTATATTTTTCGACTTTATATAGTGAGGCCAGATCGCTTAATTTGGTTGACTACTGTACAACAGCTACAAGTGATTTTTTTTAAACTTTTTACAATCGGCGGTATGAAAATAGTGACTTTAGTGACCATTTTCCGAAAAATAGTAACTTTAGTGACTTTTGAATGCAAATAGTGACTTTTTAGTGACTAGACTCAAAATAGTGACCAAGACACTAAAAATTGACCTGCTACCAGCCCTGGGAATGCTTGCAGAAGCGCTTGCTGCCCTTCCTCCGCGATTGGTACGAAGCGAAGGACGTTAATGTGGTCCCGAAGCCGCCAAATATACCAGAACTTCGTCCGATCTAAAAGTTTTGGGCGATAATGAAGAAGAAGATGAAGAAAAGCGGAAAAACATTCAAAACCGATGAAGCTTTAAAGAAAAACTGGGAGAAATTGTGTAAGGAAGATGGACAAAGCCTTGCCCAAGATCTCATGAGCAGTGTTAAGAGAAATGTACGAGCATTCAGCTTGGAGGAGGAAATTCAATAAATAAATTATAACAAAACATAGCTAATATATAGTTATTTTATCCCTGAAAATTTGAGAAGTATCCAATTTCAAATGAATTTTTGGTGATCATTTTTGTGAGTCTATTTTTTTCGAGTCCAGTCTTTAGTCTAACGAAGAAAAGTCAAATAAATTGCAATTGAATGAAAATATAAATCGTAGAACGGAATTGGGCTTAAGAAGAGGTGGTAGATTTTTCTCAAAAATTTATTTCTTACTGCCAAATCTTATTTATGGAAAGCATAATATATTAGAATGTTATCTGTTATAAAGTGTCCGAAATTTTGTTTTGATTTTTGTATCATAACACGACCGTTGAAGGTCTAACAGAAATGCAAACAAATCTTTTTCTTCACATCTATTTTCGTCAAGAACATTCTTTACACTTTTGTAATAATAGATTTAAATTACAACCTCCCGCTCAAACTTTTGGACTCCTGGTTTGGAAAAACTTTTCTCCTCTGGTTTTGTAAGCTTTTGTCCACTTCTTCTTGAAATTTCGAACCGATTTTGACTCTCCGCCATTTTCCCGACAATTTTCCTTCATTATTGCCCAAAATTGAATGTCACGAGGTACCACAATGACATTCGTACCATTTCTTCGTCACTGCTTAGTACTGGCCAATTCGGGCCAAAACAGGATGTTTTGAGATAGCTGCTTTAGAAGTGGCAATCGGTGTTTTTGGATTGATTCGACCCTAGCAACCCAGATCGATTGATACGGACACCAAACCACAGTATTGGATGCCAGGATCAACCGCTTGAGAGCACAACAAAGAGATCGAAGGCATAGGGGGTCACGGAATTCATTTGCTCTTTTAAAGATGAATCCCAGCTGTCGCTTTGATCTTGAGATAATATTGTAGAATCGATGTTTTTGATAAGTTTACGTCAAAAGAACCCTTGTTTGTTTATGTCAGTTCATTTTTCCACAACGATTTCAATATTCGTTAGCAAAGGTCTACGCCAAGCCCTACACCATGGTCTGCGCTAAGGTCTATTTTCACGACTTCACTGAGCTTAGAACATCATTGTGATTGTCAGATAACATACAACTTCTGCTTTGGTATTGGCATATAGTTTTTTTTCCAATCGACCGTTCAAATTTCATACACTTTTTATTCAGTGTAGTTTTTTCAATTATTTTATGGAACGCTTCAACGTTTCAATTATACACTCAATAAATAATTCTTGTTTTATTCAAAGTTTTGCACTTTACTTCTGAAAAGTGTTTATTTTTCATTAAATTGATTGTAAAATTGTGTACAACGCAAGCTCTTCGTTTGATTTGAAAGTGTTATGTTTCGGTTTAGTGTGTAAATTTAAAAGTGATTTCTTTTTCAATTCAAATGATAGAACTGTCAAAGCCACCAACACAAAGCAAACCGTCGTCGTCGTTTGAAATTTTCAAATGTTGTCCGTGTCCGCATCTACTGCATTCTCCGTTGCTCTCGTCCGCTTTCGTACGCGTTGTGTGAAAAACACTTTTCAAAAACAAACACTTTTACGAGCGAGTTAGTAGAACGATTGTAATTGGAAAACTAGGAAAACTTAAATTAACACTACACTTGATCACCTTTTCTAAAAAAAAGGAATACCCTTTTTAAATTTTCACTAGTGAACGCGAGCAAATTCCGTTGAATTCGACTAGGTGAATACAGTGCGTTCAATGAAGAAAATGGCGAAGGAACACAGGATCAGCAACCGGAGGAAAAGCCGAAGGAGCGAAGTCGAGGGTAAGGAAAAAATCTCACATGATTGCGAACCGCATTCGGGAGTTACGAGTCGATCGATGAAAAAAAATCTTGAACTACCTCAAGCGATACAATTCGGTAGTAATGTTCACCGCGGAGAACAAGTTTACCGTCGATCCCGTATAAAATTCCAGGACCGATCGCTATATTAGTTCTCTTCGGATAAAAGCCGTGGTCAACTAGCATGAAAACGTATATCTGACCAAATATCCTGGTGCTTGAGTTGGTGGCTTCCTAGGGCAAAAAAAAAACCGGTGTTCATTTAAGAAGGTGACAGTGTAAACACATTGGGATTTTAAGTAAGTATGTTTTTCCGTGGATCAAAGAGCAGTACGGCCAGATGCCAAATGTTGTATTTTAACAAGATGGGACTTCATGCAACACATCGAACCGCAGTCAGAAGTAGTTGCAGGAACATCTGCCGTTCTGGGCAAAGGACATGTGGCCGCCATCCAACTCCGCTGTTAAGCCGCTGGATTACTCAGTATGGCGCGTCAAGACGGCCAAGGCCAACTGTGATCAACAAGGATGTGTACGAGAAAGAATGTCTGTAAACGCAGTTTATAAGAATCAGCTCACCAGCTCACCAGTTTGGGCCGATTGGACTCTTGTCGCTATGCAAAATCTGTCCTGAAATGGTATACGGCACAGGAGGGTAAAAAACGTGCAAACATCGTCGAATAGAAAAATATTGAACTCTGGTTAAGCAATTATTTATGACACAGTTAACCGAAAGATCTATAGAAAATCATGGACGAGAACAGCTTTCCGGGGACGTTGACCCGACTAAATAAGGCTACGATGGAACCCAGAGCTGTGTGAGGATATCGGGTTCATTCTAATCCCATAAATGGGCTTTGCAATGCAATCTCTTGCCTGCTGTAAAATATTGCTCCTGAAGGTATGAGACGAGCGGCGTTCGACATGCGGGGCACAATTCTCAACAGATCCAGTCAATTTATCTGCTTTGCCGAGGACGTGCACATTGTCGGCAGAACATTTGAGGTGGTGGCAGAGCAGCACACCTGTGCGAAGCAGTGACGCTTGAACTGAAGATAAATACGTCCAAAACGAAGTACACGCTGGCATGAAGAACCGAGTACGACAGGGACAGGCAGCAGTGTAACGATCGACGGAGTTCGAGGTAGTCGACGAATTTGTCTATCTCGACTCACTTGTACTGCAGTCAAGCAAACTTAGGCCCCTACGAAGTGTATCCAGTACAAAAGACGTGGATAATGCTTGAGGAGGACTTGAAAGCACTAGGAGTTTTTGAGTTTCGACGAGTATAAGGAACCATAGTTTTTGTGACGGGATCGAAAATCTGCATACAGACTCCTGAACAATTCAGGGTGTGTGGATGGCGACGCCAACTCATCGACCCATTAAAAGCCCAACCGTGCCTCTAGACTTGGTGCTCCTCCGGAACTACCTTTCGGTATTACTTCGGGGGAACAAGACGGAGTGTGGAGGCCATGAGCTCACAAAATTAAGGGTGGTCAAATTTGAAGGCATACGCTGGGCAGGACATCTTCCGAGAATGCCGGACAACTTTGCTGCGAAAATGATGTTCGATGGGAAACCGGTTTGCACAGGAAGCCGAGGTCACATCGTGCAAGATCTTGAGTAAGCGGGAATAAAATTAAAGTTGGATGTAGTGAGTTTGTTGCCTTGCGTGAAAGCAAGACTTCTCTTTCGATGGATTTGACTGGAAATATTTGAGAATTCAAAATGAGATACGATGGGCCGGTTTTTTTTAGAATATATTTATAGGGGTTAATTATGGAAGTCGAGTCGAGCGAAATTGCGCATTACAGAAGCCGACTGAAACTTCGAAATTTTTAAAATTGTCTTTGAAGCACTACAACATTCGGTAATTCAGGACTATAATCAATTTAGTTAACCTTATTGGGACGCTGATCCATTACTGCGATTTGAAGTACTTTTCTGGGAAGTTATTAATTAATATGTGGACAAGTGTCGATATTTATTTCAAAGATGATTCAGAAGAGGGCATTTATTAATTGTCATGAACTAATACGTGATGATACTGGAGCTATTGACAGCACTAATTCTTTAAACATTTAAAACATTCAAATGTTGCTTTACGTCACTTCAACGATGTTATTCGAAGTTTCGTGACCTTCTGGTAAAGCATTCAATCTTTATTCTTAGCTTCTGGTACGCTAAGTGGAATTTTTCAGAACTGATGATTTTTTTTTGAATTTCAGGAAGATTCTCTGAATTTTTTTTTCTCTGAATTCTCAAAAGTTTTTTCATGTATTGATAAATTTTTTGAATTTTTTGTAGTATACTTCTCTGCTAAACTTCAGAGCCTTATTCTGAACTTCTGGAATGTTCGATTCTGAACTTCAGGAAAGCTCTCTAGCACTTATGAGTAGTTCCAACTAAGCCTTTGGAACATTTCTTTCGGAACTTCTGGAGAGTCCTCTCCTGAACTTCAGAGCAGTTTCTTGAAATTTTTGAGAAATTTCTTCTTGAACTCATTGGTAGTGCCTCTCTGGTATGTTTTTTCCAGAAAATTCTGGCAAGTATTTTCCTAAAAATCTCTTAAATTTGTTCTGACTGAATTTCTAAGAAGTCCTCTTCTAAACTTTTGGGATGTTTTCTCCTGAACTTCGGTGAAAATTGTTCCTGAACGTCTGAGCTCAAACTACTAGAAAGAACGCACTATTCTTCCTGTTCTTTGAAAAGGTTTCTTCGTGAACTTTGAAAAATTCTCATTCTGAAATTCTGAAATGTACTCTTCTGAACTTCACGAAAACTCTCTACCATTTCTTGGAAGTTCCAACTAAAATTTTGAGCTGTTCCAACTAAACTTTTGAGATGTTTCATCTGAAACTGCTGAGAAGTCCTTTCCAGAACTTTAGAGAAGTTCGCTCCTGAATTTTTACTACGTGCTGAGCTTTGTGTAAGTTTGCTTAGGTATTTTTGAGTGATTTTAGATGTCGTTCTTCCTTGTTAGTTACCTCCTGAACTTCGGGGAATAGTTTTTGCTGGACTTCTGGGAACTCCATCTTGCATGACTGGAAAAACACCAAAACTGTCCTGTCCTCCTGTCTCTAAACTTCTTCATGAAACTCTGAGAAGTCCACTCCTGATTTTCTGGGAAGTTCTCTCATTAACTTATGATATGATATGGGAAATATGATCTTGAATTTCAAAGATGCTTGGTCATGATTTTTTGGAAATTGATTCTAGTCAGTTTAACTTAGTAACAAAAGAACTTAGATTCGTCCAAAATATCCATGCACTTCATCTTAAGTATCCCCACTTGACGCCGACTGTAACACCCGCCAACCTACTTGAGGAAAGAAAAAGCGAGCTCCATAGATAGGCCATTCAGGAAAGCTTTCAAAGACTTACAAACATCGCTTTTACAGCCGTACTTGTTTAGTGCTAATGCTTCCAGTGATTGTTCTTTGCCGACACCCGATACACACCCACTCGACCATATTCCTCGTGAATGAGTTAAATGCGACCAACCGACGATGACGATGACGACGACAGAGTTGACAAATAAACCAGCGGATGAGTTAATTAATTTTAGGAGAGAATGGATTACTGCTATTCCCTGGAAGGTTAAAGGTGTGTGGTTATGGCCATGGAGTTTACAATGCGATCGGAAAAGAAACTACTGTAGAGGTATAGCATGTATTATGAATTTAATCAATCCAACTTTAGCTAAATTCTGGAAAACAAGAATGCTACTCCACAAAAAATACTCCCATATTTTGAGAAGTTTATATTGTTCATCACTTTTCATGAACATCTCTAGTAGGTAAGATTTGATAGACCCTTTTAGTGTCCTCCTCCCCCCCCGCGTTGCGTGGAATAACAAAGTTTGCGTTGCTAGGAGTATCATAAAAAGTAGGCATTGAACGTAGAACAAACCAGTTTTGTGAATAGTATACTGGTGAAAGGCCGATCAAGAGATGAGCTCCGGATATTTGAAAGTTTCCAATATGGATTACGCTGGTGACAATGATCAGCGGAATCACGACAACTACATTCCGCTTTATCGTGGTCAAAAGTCGAGTTATGAAATTTTATTAAAGTAAACCATCAAAGTTAAAGCTTCGATTTAAAAATCGAATTACATTAGACCTATGAAAAGTGGGAAAAAAGTACCCTGTAGAGTTTTTCCATCAAAGTGGTATACTTCATCAAACAGAACAAAACATTCCCTCTATCACTATCCATTTTATCCAAGGTCAGGTCAAGAAACTGAAATTTGCATACGTACGACAACAGCTTGTAAAAATATGCAGATGAAATATGTGGTGCCACAATCTAACCAAACTATCGCGTATGTTCGACATCTGACAGGCCTCGGATATCCCTCCAAGCGACAAAATAACCAAATTATGTATGCGTGGAGCAAAGATGTCCTCTATTTAGGCATCGTATCCGGATAGAAAAAGATGAACCAGCATATTTTAGCAACTTCTAAATGCAGAAAAAAAGAAACCACAAACATAGCACGTTCGACGTCTATTTACCCACTGAAAACTACATCCACCTCAAGCCGATGTTTGCCAACTAAAAACATAATAGAAAAAATTATCTACCCTACATTCCCCAGTGAAAAAGCATCATCTGTCATTGCTAGTTCACATGATTCGCTCAAAACACGTGCCGAATTTTCTCCCCGTTAAGGTCGGGGTGCAAAACACATAAGAAAGACTCGGGGGCGATTTCCGGACTTTTAAGGCGCCATCCGAGGCCAAAATGATCCCAAGCCATGCAATCGCATTGATCAGTTGTGCAAGAAAGGGAATAAAAATGGAGTGAAGTGAGAAAAAGTGAGCCACCTTGCTTGCTTCCTTCCTCGCCTAGCCAACCGCTTTCCCACGGGCTACTGGCGCTGTCATTTATTGTTCTGCTTCGAGCTGGGGAAAAGTTTGGCATTTTTGTTCGCGTGTCTTTTTGGCAGCAAGCTGCTCAGTGACAAAAAGTTCTTCTCCGGCAGTTTGGATTGAATTCGAAGTTGTTTTCCATGTTTCGGATAAATCATTTCGCGAAAGTTGGCTTTAGTAAGCACTTCTGATGTCAGGTGTACTTTCTGACAAAGACAAATTTCGGGATCGGCTTGAGGCGAGAAGGCTTGGCAAATGGAAGTATTATGACAAATGGGGCTCATTTGTTTCGCCAAGGTTCGAGAATTGACGCAGCCTTGCATTTATGTATTGCACTCGAGGAATATGACTTTTTTTTATTTGTTCGCTATTGTGCGTTCAGAAAATATATATGCCCTGATAAAAACTTTACCATCATCAAGAACGATTCCGTTTTAGGAAGGTTTGGTCATATGTTATAAATTGACTTGAATGTTCAATATTCTCAGACGAATCAAGTCTTCTAAACATCTGCCAAGGCGTTATTTGTCAATGAAAAAGGCGTTCGATAATGTTTGACATGCTAGTCTTGTGTTTATATTGCAACTAAAAGATTAACCAATCTTCCTAGTGAAGATTGGTCCTAAATTATCATTCAGTTTTACAATCTCTCTATTGGGCATTGAGCATCTTATCTCGTCTACAAGGAAGTATTTGTGGGCCCTATTC
>JASCZW010004993.1:0-297533 GCA_034211315.2 Aedes japonicus
TTAAATACAACAAGAAATACACATTACCAATCTAAAGATTAATGACAAACTAAAAGTTTGGTCGTTTACGTCTGCCTTATAAACTGCTAGTAGAGGAGTTTGTAATCATAGCAATCGATGTGTTTTGGCTGATTGTTTCGAGAGCGGATGGATGAAACAAAGCAGCGTGTTGAGGGAATTGACATTTGCAGCAAATCGTGAACTGGCCTATTTAATTTTGCCTTCGCACACATGCACGGAATCGCACTTATAAAATATGGTTAGTTTAAGTACGGATTGCTTTTAGTTTAGTTGGTTTAAGTACGAGCTGAAGAGTCGTGGTGCATTTTAAGCAAGCACTGGTCTTCTTTTTTGCGCTCAACACTCTGCCAATAATCAAATGCCCGATACGAGGCCACTCTATATCGAACTTCAAACTGCTAATAATCATTGATTCACTCGCGACAAAGCGGACAAACGCTCAAACCTAATAATGTATGTCCGGATGTCTCAATACTACCACTAATAAGCACTAAGCTGATGTAACTCCTCTTCCGGGTGCAGGGGCGCAGCACAAAAACCACAAAATGTGGAAATACTACCGACACTCACATATTTCGGGTGGGAATCGATTGTATTCACTACAGGTTTTCCAAGCACGCGGATATTTTATGATTTCACTGTTAGTTAAAGTTAAATTACGAATTATTGTTTGATTTTTTTCGCGAAAACGACGCACCAAAAACAAAACACGTCAGTTTCAAAGCACGGCTTGCTGCGATCTCATGTTTTAACTGCTAACAACTGTATCGAAAATAAGTTGTCCACATATTTTTCTTTCAAATCATCTAAAAAATGATGATTTGTTCAAACAAATGGATCATTATTTGTTTTACGCGATTAAACATTTTGAAAAACTGGATGAAATTAATATTATTTTCTTAAAAATTTGTGAATTTTTGATCGAACACTTTTCATCAAGTTCCGGCCAAGTGTTTTATCACTTCACTTTACTTTGTTTGCCAGGGAGACGACTCCACGACCTGGACCCTACCTATCAACTCATGAATATGAGCCGTGACCAGAAGAAGAGTTGACCAGATATTTTCGCCTCAGAAAAACCACCGCCGTCGACTGGGATTGAACCTAGATCCACTGGGGTGCCAAGTAGCAGTCACGCTTACCACTGCACCACCGACGCTGGCTTTCTGCTACTTATAGGTCTTCAGGTTGTTCCGTTTCTTTATACGTTGAATCATTCCTAGGCTGGCTCCCGCTTTATCGGCCAAATCTCGAATCGACATCGATTTGTTCTTCCGAATGAGCGCTACCACTTTACTATCTAGTTAAGGGTTGGAAGATCTTGGTTTTCTGCTTCTTCCTGGCAGTTTATCCAAAAAACAACTTGGTTATCATGAATTTTACACTCGTGTGAAGAATTCCCAAGCGCTTCGCCAATTGCCGCATAGTTGCACCTTTTTCATGTAGCCATGTGTCTAAAACCATAATTTTCACGTCTTTTTCAATGCGCGACATTTCGGAAACGAAGAATTTAAACCATGCAAACAAGTAAACAAACAAAAGATGACAGTCAAACGTACAGCATCCTGAGATGAACTCAATAAAACCATCACAAATACACGCGAACAGCGCAAATATACGTGTAATTAAAATAGAATCGCTAAGGTTGTTAAAATGGTCCTTTAAAGCCCGATTCAAAGTAAATTTGGACGCATTCAAATGATCATAACTCAAGATTTAAACATCATACACGTAACTAAAAATTAGAAGAAAATTAGTATTTTCCATTTAATCCAACTACCTTGCTTATCTTCGACAGATACGCGTATTTCGTCTACAATGCGTAGACTTCTTCAGTGTCTCGTACTAATAACTCGACTTAGTCGAGTTATTAGTACGAGACACTGAAGAAGTCTACGCATTGTAGACGAAATACGCGTATCTGTCGAAGATAAGCAAAGGTAGTTGGAATTAAATGGAAAATACTAATTTTTCTTCTAATTTCTAGTTACAGGTATTCCACTAAACAGCTCAAACCCTCTAGGATTCATCATACACGGTTGATCAAAACGCTAAACAAAAGGGTATTTATTCAGCAATAAATTATATAAACGATATATTACAAATTATTAGATTTCGACGCAAATTTTTCATTAGGGCCTAACTGACAAACGTAAACAATGGCTTCTTCCTTAAATTTCTCGTGGCACAAAAGCTACCCATGTAAGCCTCCAATTCTATCGGATAGGTGAACTCTTCCTCTTCGAAATGACCGTGGTGGATTGATTAGGCGAGTTTTCAATGACGAGAAATTCGCAGAAAAAGTCATTGTTTACGTTTGTCAGTTAGGCCCTAATGATAAATCTTTGTCGATTTCACCGTTTTGACACTGTACCGGTGAACTTTTTTCCACTTTAAACCCATTTGTTGTGCATTTGTCACTTCTATACTGCATCCTCGAAGTTTTCGCTTGACAATTGCCAATATTTATCGATCAATCTGAACTCAGGGCAAATCGGAGGATTAATCTCTTTGGTGACGAAATTAACATTGTTTGCAGCATACCATTCTAGTACCTCCTAAGAGCAGTGGCAGCTGGCTAGATCCGGCCAAAACCTAACGTTGGTCTTGTGTTGCCGAATGAAGGGTAAAATCCACTTTATATGGCACTCTTTGATGTAATCCTTCGACGTTATTGTGTGAGATGTGATGAAAACCTTGGTTTTAAGGCCACAACTGCAGATTCCTTGCCAAATCATTAGTTTCCGAGCAAACTAATTATCGAAGTCGAGTTATTAGTACGAGACACTGAAAAAGTCTGCACATTGTAGACTAAATACGCGTATTTGTCAAGATAAGCAAAGGTAGTTGGAATTAAATGGAAAATATTAGTTTTTCTTCTAATTTCAGGGACATCCCATCGACCAGTTGCCAGGTAAAATTTTCGTCCGGGGATCTGTTTATAATCCATTTTGACATATGTTTCGTCATCCATTATAATACAGCCATCAAATTTCGTCAACACTCGTTCGTATAGTAATCGTGCTCGGTATTTGGCCACTAAATTTTGTCTCAGGGAGCGATTCGGATGTTTACTGACACAAAAAGACTTATATCCTTCTCTTGAAAGGATGTTACGCATGGTGGAAATGTTAGAATCGTATTTCTTTGCCAAATCACGTATGGAGACACCTGGGTTGCCTTTCACGTAGCTCAACATCTTTCTCCTCAGCTCTTTTCCCTGGTGCCACTTTTATGATAGATGCGCTGTGGTCTATCCACACTCAGAGTATCCTTGTATCGTTTGACTTTGGGAATTTTAACATTTTTGCTATTTTTGTGACAGATCCGAAGGATTCTCTAGATGTTTGTGCACAATAAATTTTCTTCTCTCAAGTACCATGATCCGTAATTTCGAGTTGCGCCAATCAATCGAGAAAAACTTTTCACCAATTTCTTCGTCAATAAAACATCAACAAATGCCTGTCAAATGTTTTTAGTTCCAACCACCAGGGACGCGGTGGTGTATTCAACCGTGCGCCCAGATTTACTTTGAATCGAGCTTTATTAGAAATTCAAATTTAAAACTCATTATTAGGTTGCAAAAGTTTTATTGGATTGTTTATATGCATTATGAATGAATCTTTTTGTTTTTGTACCATTAACTCTATGTATTTTGAGGTAATGTGTCAAAATACTCTGAGTTATTCTGTATTGAAAATGCCATTAAATTCCTCTGACATAAATTATTTCCTAGAACGGATCAGATCGAAACAAAACATTATATACCAAAGAAAACCAGAGCCAAGAATCCTTCCTACAATTTACCATTCCAACGAAAAAAAAATGCTCATTAAAATTTTCAAACATTTGCAACGGATATTTCACACCGATCATTCAAATCCGAGAATGTCACCGCTTTGTTGTTCAAATTGGCATGTCATTCAAAATAATCGTACCGCAAAACCGATGTTTTCCGCCAGCAAACGCTCATCGGAGAGCATTCTTAGAACTGTTCCCGTGACACATGGCAAGCAAATGACAAACATGCCGCGGCCAATCCACTGACCTTTCATCCGGTTTAGCCAGGGCAGAGCGCTGAGCTGATTGCATCACACTTTGCACTCCCACGTCGTCATATCGACACGTTTTGACTTCCTGGATCGTGTGCAGCAAAATGCATGTTTCAGCTGAAATTCACATGTTGTTGACACCGAGCAACAGCACGGGCCAATGGAATAGTGCCGTTTTTTTTTTTGTTTCTAAATGGATGATTTGCAAGAAACACTAAAACAACAACAACAACAACATCAAACTGGCATTTACAAACAGCTCACAGCTCAGTGTATCCGTATCACATAGTTGAGAAAACAGCGGCAGTAAAAGCAGTGCTCGCAGTATCGCAGATCATCGGGTCAGATGGTCAGGAAATCGATTGTTTATGGCTGAACGTGTTTGATATCGACACCGGCCTTAACTGGACGGCTGGATGCTGTCAGGGTTTTTTTTTATTTGACATGCTGTATAGTTGATGAACTGGATTGGCTGGGGAAGGAACCGGTAGTTGTAATCGATGTCGGTTCTAAAGGCACAGCAGGCGATGGGAATTTGCTGACATGATTAACAATCTACGGTCACTTTGACCGGTGGAAACAAATCCATAACGAACCATCTATTTTTCACCATCTAACTTTTCACAACGAACTTTTCGTTTTTTGCTTTGCCGAACGAGCAGCCATTCGTTTTCACTAGAAGTTTTTGCCCATCTATTCCAGTGCGCCCCTTGTGGATAGAAAACGTCATGATTGATCGAGCCCATTTTAACCCCATCCACTTACTCTCAATCAATTAAACACTCGCCGGGCTGAAAGTGCTGTCCGGTGAGAGCAATTCAGATTTTGTGATTTAATAATCGCTTTGATGGAGGAGAGGGATTTTTTTTTGTTTATGACAAAATTGCATTTTCAATTGCATTGCCACCGAACAGATGGTCCCATCAATTGATTATTTATGGGTGGTTTCATTTATTTATTGAATAACGATGCACATTTGCTCAAGTGCACACGAGTTATGGAAATCGGTCGCTCGTGATCATTCAATCATTGTTCAATTATCAAATCACATCGGAATGCACCGGATGGAGATTGTTCGGCGAGGTGAAAGAGCAGATACTGGAAGTATATTTTCCATCTGCCTTGCGACAACACAAACTTCACAACCAATCAATGTGAACTTGGAATTGAAAAAGTTTTCCGCTTTAAGAACGCCACTGGATTCATAATGGTTCGAGAAATGGTCACAATTTCCATCATAAAAGTTGAAATTCCCTCGCTCTCCCGTGGCACTCTTCGATGGTTTCAAATTATGTCGATGCTTTTATCGGCATTTGTTATACTGAATCAAGAAACTGCAGAAAAAAACAAAAAACTCGAAATGATGACCTACAATAAGCTCAACGAGACGACCAGAGAATGAGCATAATAAACAACTGTATCATCTATCATCCGGGGAATTCGCATCCACAGACTGTCGAGAGGAAAACCTGCACACAAAAAGCTGACACAAGAGTCGGTTTCTTCTTTTGTTTTTCGCTACTTGGCAGCTGCCAAAAGGAAAGATTCGATATTTATCTTGTTGATTAACCTCCACCAAGGAGTGCACATTCTCTTTTTTTTCTTCCTTCGGTTGTTCAAACTTTCCCTTGTCTACATGGTGTACATAACACACATCCACCATTCCCTTGGTGAACGAAGAGGATGTAACTTGGAATCAATTTATCTGAAGTGAAAATCTATCAACCGTGGCGAAGACAACTGGCCTACGCGGAAAGTTTGACATTGACACGAAGAACGACAAATGCAGAAAACGTGAACAAATCAAGATCAATAGTTGAAACAAGGTCTCATCAGTGTAAAACTTTGTTAATCGTTTACGGTTTTCAAATACTAGCAAAACTTTCTCCTGCCTCTCCGTTTATCCAAATCGTGTAGTTCAGAAACCAGAGCACCCCTCATCCCTCGGCTCTCTTTTAATTTAGACATTTGCTCTTAGGGCATCTTCAACGGTGGTCTATATTTGGAACAACTTTATACTTGATTTGCATCAGCAAAGCTTGAATAGAACCAGCTAAACTAGACCAACTTCGCGTTCTCCACACCGGTGTTGCATTTTTTGTTGTTTAACCCGCCTGTCATCCTGTCAATTGTTGAACATCAGAGATCAGAATTATTTTTCTAGAGATCGGAGATTTTTCACAATATTTTTGCCATTGGTTTAACCAAATCATTGTAACTGCCAGTAGTGCGTCGTTAGCAGACAACGAGGAATACTTGCTCTTTCGTTTGACAGAAGGTGAGTGTGTGAATGCATGAATTTCATTTAAACGCTAATCTCACGCTAAGAAATCTCTCTGGTTTGAATCATCAAAATATTCTATTGGTAATCAATGCAAGGTTTCTATTTGTTTAAATCTGTAAACAAAATTTCTTATTAACACAAAATTTCATTCAAATCAAACCAATAAAACTATTTAAAGTAATCACCACTGTGTGATATTAATTTAAATTTCATAACTTTCTTCCACATTTCTAATGTAAGTTAAAACATAGTTAATTCTCATTTTTAAAACAGATAATCAACGAGTTATTCTCTTTGCAGAAAACTGGCCTTCCGAATTTGGTTGTCATGGGCTACATATAAGCTAAGAAAAAAAAAATAAAACAATGAAACACGACATTCAGTTCTATGAAGCATGAAATTTTATTCCAATTAAATGGTTTTGTTGTATTAGTTCATCAATGTTTATTATTTCAGCAGGTGCGTTCAGTTGGGTAAAGAAAATATTTGCTTTGAACAATAAAACACGATGTTCAATTCTATAAAACATGAATTTTTATTTCAACTCAAAGGTTTTGTTGAATCAAAGGGTGTTGCGATCAAAATTTGGTTGACTTAAACTTGACGCATTTCCTTTCGTCGTGCATTAACAAATTTTGCACACCCCTCATTTTGAAAATGTGTGCGTGCCTTTATTTTGATTTTGAGATAAGCACTTCAGTTATCAAAATGTCGTCGAAAAAAGAGAAGCAACGCAACAAAATTTTGCACGTGCATGGCGAAAATCTAAACTACTCTCACGCCAAGTTGGCGAAATTGTTGAATGTGGCTAAATCAACTGTTATCAACGAATTAAAAGTGTTCGTTGAACGTTTGTCAACAGTCAGGAGAGCTAGATCGAGGGGAAATCGAAAGTCGGAGGCCACAGCGACGACAAAAGAGTTGCCCGCTGTTTCGAGCGGAACCTCAACCTCTCCATCCGAGATGTCACAAAAAACTGGGAGTGGCGCCTTCAACCGTGAATAGAGCCATAAAACGAGCTGGACTGTCGACTTACAAGAAAGTGGTGACTCCAAATCGCGACGATGAACAAAACACGTCGGCCAAATCACGATCGGGAAAGTTGTCAACGACTGTGCTGACGAAGTTTGATTGCGTGGTACAGGACAATGAAACTTACATCAAGACAGATTTTAAACAGCTTTCATGGACAAGAATTTTACAAGGCAATGGGACGGGGAAAGGTGGCAGATGTTTTTAAGCACATTAAACTGTCAAAGTTCGCGAAGAAATATCTGGTGTGGCAGGCCATCTGAACTTGTGGCTTGAAGAGCAACGTTTACATTGCGACCGGAACCGTTTATTTATCTGAGAGAGTGCCTACATAAACGTCTGCTGCCTTTCCTGAAGCGACACAATTGTTCCGTCCGATTTTAACCGGATTTGACATCTTGCCATTACGGAAAAAAGGCCATGGAGTGGTATGCTGCCAAAAACGTTCAAGTGGTGCCCAAGGACAAGAACCCTCCCTGTTGACAGCTAAATCTGAGTGAGCAAGGTGAGAGAGAGAATGAGGAGAATGAGAAGAAAGTGGCGAACTAGCCCAGGAGGCTGAAAGCCACTTAAATAAAGATAAAAAAAAAAAAAGAATGAGAAGAAGTGATGAGATATAGGTCGACTCAAATGTCAATCAGGAAATGAGATGCAAACCTCACTCGACACTGAAAATATCTTGTCTTTTTTTTTTCTCTATGTTTTATGTTGTTTACGAACCTATATGAAGAAAGGGAATCGTTTTTGTAGTTAGTTTAAGTCCAACGTTCGTAACATTAAGATCGACCAGAAAAAAATATTTAATATGAAAGAGTTGAATAAAGAACGTATTGTAGACCTTGTGTATTGGAAGAATAAAGGTGTTTGAACTGAATAAAGTGTAATTTAAGTGTAAAAGTAGTGTACTTACCTGTCTGATTTGCTGGGAAACACTTACCTTTCGTCACCGTCGTTGTCGCCGTTGTAGCCATTATCGTCGCCGTTGTGCCTGCATGGAAATAGGAGAAACTGGGGCACAACGGAACCGTCAGTTGTGAAGAGCAGAAGATCGTGCAGGTGGAATTAACGATAACAACGCATACGGTAAGGTCACATCATTGTCTCACCTTTAGTTGCATCACTCCCAACACCCAGAGTTCTGCCGAATCGACTCAAAAAGCTGTTGTGAGCGCGAAACAGTTAAAGGCAAACTGGCGTTCTGCGGCGAATAAAGTGGACAAGGAGATTGTGCAAAATCATATGACAGGTGTTATACGAAAGACCCGGCAATTTGTATTCGGTAAAAAGGAAGCTTAACAGAATATTTCTCCTGTGTTCTGTATTAACTGAACTTGAAAAAGAAAAACAATTTGACTTATTAATAAAAACCTTGATAAACTCACTCACGTAACTGTTTGACCTAGTTTTGATCGGAACACCTTTTATTGGTCTATAAAATCAAAATTTAAGGATTTAAAATAGGACTTCTATTTTGAGATGGTATAACTTCTTATTTTTTTAGTGCATTACCAATCCATCAATAAAGCGATTGTTCACTTTGAAGCTTTCATTACCTCTCATTTCCAAGCAATCGGATCCTCAAATTCGCGCGAAATGTTTGTCCAGATTCTGTGCCGGCACGGATTATTCCTCGCGAAACCGAGAATTCGAAAGATGAGAACAGCCAGGGATCCTGTTTAAGCCCCCTTTTGTATAATTTTTATGTCAAAGACATTGATGGTTGTCTAGGTGACAACTGTACGTTGAGACAACTTGCAGATGACGGCGTAGTGTCTGTCACGGGACCCAATGGGGTCGATCTGCAAGGACCCTTACAGGATACCTTAGACAATTTGTCTACTTGGGCTCTAGAACTAGGAACCGAATTCTCTACGGAGAAAACTGAGTTAGTAGTTTTTTCTAGGCATAACCCTGGACAACCGAAGCTTCAAATTTGGGGTAAGCCAATAATTCATTCTATGTCCTTCAAATATCTTGGGGTCTGGTTCAATTCCAAATGCTCCTGGAGATCCAGCGAAAATGCCAGCCAAGGATCAACGTACTTCGAACAATTACCGGGACCTGGTGGGGAGCGCGTCCGCAAGATCTTCTAACGTTGTACCGGACAACGATTTTGTCGATTATGGAATACGGTAGTTTTGGTTTTCAGTCAGCGGCTCGGTCGCACTTCATTAAACTGGAACGTATTCAGTATCGGTGTCTTCGTATCGCGTTAGGTTGCATGCACTCGACTCACACCATGAGTCTTGAAGTGCTGGCTGGCATGTTGCCACTCTCGGATCGGTTTTCAGAATTATCTCTCCAGCTCCTCACCGGGTGTGAAGTTATGAACCCCCAGGTGATCGAATGCTTTGAGAAGCTCCTTGAGTTGAATTCTCAAACCCGCTTCATGACTTTGTACAATTTGAACATAACACAGGATGTCAGCCCTTCGCCGAACATTTCCAATCGTGTATGCTTCTCCGATTTCGACAATTCGGTTCATTTTGATTTATCCATGAAGCAAGAGCTTCGTGGAATCCCAGAGCATCATCGTCCTATGATTGCTCCGGTAATATTTGCTGCAAAATTTGTCCAAGTTGATTCCACTAAATCGTTCTTCACTGACGGATCTTTGATAGAGGAGTCAGCAAGCTTTGGTATATTTAATGAAATTTAAAGCGCCAACCGTAAACTTCAAGCTCCTTGTTCCGTGTATGTCGCTGAATTAGCGGCAATACATTTTACGCTAGAAATGATTGCCTCATTAACACCGGATCAGTACTTCATTTTCACGGATAGTCTCAGATCTATAGAGGCTGTTCGCTCATTGAGCACTCCTCGTATTTTTTCATGAAAATACAGGAGCTTCTAAGTGCTTTATCTTCGCGTTATTTTATCATCACCTTTGTATGACTCCCATATCATTATTCAATTCCGGCAATGAGAAAGCGGACTCGCTTGCGAAAGTGGGTGCTATGGAAGGCGATATTTGTGATCGAAAAATCGCATTCAACGATTATTTTCCTATTTTTCGTCAACAGTCACTTGTCAGCTGGCAGTATAAATGGAGTAGAGGAGATTTGGGGCGATGGCAACATTCTATCATCCCAAAGGTGTCGAAGAAATCTTGGTTTAAGAGGATGGATGTGGGTCGAGACTTCATTCGTGTCATGTCTCGCCTCATGTCCAATCATTATTCTTTGAACGCTCATTAATAGCGGGTTGGGCTGAGCGACAGCAATCTCTGTGAGTGTGGACAAGGCAGATCACGTCATTTGGTCTTGTGCTGAACATCGTGGAATCAGATCGGAGCTTTATGATTCCGTTCGGGCTCGAGGTAGACAACCCAATGTGCCAATTCGAGATATTTATATCATTTGTATATTTGATATCAGACGTTGCGAATCAAAAACAAACCCAAAAAGGAAAGAGTTCCTCTCCCATGTGCGCATCAAAAACAGAGTGCACTGCACACAATATATCGCTAGACAACTATCACAAGCCATCAGTGGTACATGAGCGTCTTCCAAACCGGACATTTTTCCTTATTGAAGTGGCGGACTTAGTCCGTGCTTCAACCTACCCCGCAGTGGGATGTTAGGCAAAAATGGACGTCTTTGGTTCGAGTACCACTGTACACATGCCCTTTTCGCTCAATTTCCTAAATAAAAAACATCTGTTCTATTTCCAACCTGCCACACACTGACGGAACTTTCAACATTTTCTCTTCATATCTATCATTCTAGCAAAAAACATTAATGTTTACTCTTGGTGCCTCATGGTGATGAGCGAACATCTCCTTCTACATCATAATCGTTAATCCACGCTCGGAGAATACATAACATAACAATCAATTTATTAACCTGTATGTTTCTTGTGAGTTTTTTTTTTATCTGTGTATGTGTGTGTTTTTTTATCTTTTTCAAAAAATGTTCAAGTCAAAAGAAAACCATTAATGGTATAGTTATAAGTGTTAAGATAATTTAGAATTTAATTTTAATGTGTTATGTAAACCACACGAGAGACGCGACGCGAGACAGGACACAACACTTATTGTTCTTACAAAACATAAAAAGGGATTTAAATTTACCTTTTTAGTCGACCGGTTTCAGGCTAGATGTTGCCCATCTACAGGACGATGTCCGAAACCGGTCGACTAAAAAGGTAAATTTAAATCCCTTTTTATGTTTTGTAAGAACAATAAGTGTTGTGTCCTGTCTCGCGTCGCGTCTCTCGTGTGTACTAAGTTCTTACGTTAGCACAAGCTACAAAAAATATAGTTATGTAAACCATACTTTAAATTCCCACCCTTTTTCCCATCCGTAATTTATAATTCCTATTAACCTTCAGACGGCCGCGAGTAATCGGTTCTATCCCCCTAACTTTAGTTTTAAGATAAATGATGTATAAAATATGAAAACTGGGCTCTGTAAAGTTGATTCGATTGAGCCTGTACAAACAAATGATTGTTAAAAAAAACTCCAAGCAATCGAAATACTATTTGCCATCATAGTCATAGTCATAGTCATAGTCATAAAATCCACAACAGTCACTAGTCCGGGAGCTTTCCCATTTTAAAATAGTTAGCATTTTCCGAAAATTGCAGTCGCTGTAAAAAAAAACTTTGAGATCCATTTGTAATTCAGCAACTTGAGGTAATGATCAGCATCAGAGAGGAGCAGCACCACTTTCTGTCCAGCGCCAGCATCACCCGTACCAAACCCGGCCACTTTTCAGCTCAAAAGCTGAAATATAACTCATTAATTGGTCTAAAAAAAAAAAAAATCCTATCCACGATTTGGAACACCGTTGAAAATGCCCTAAGTAATCAAAATATACTATTGCACATCGAAAGTTGAAACTACTTTACGCTTAGTTGACAAAATCGCAGTTACTCTATTTTAAGGTAAACTAGAAAATACGTGATCTAACAATCTCCAAAAAGTATATAAAAATTTTAAATCAAAAGTTCAAAAAATTAACGAAGTGACCGCCTAAAACTCTTTACCAGATTTTATAATATAACTTCAAGTCTTTTAAACAATTTTTTTTAGAAAATTCGAAGGGGGGGTTTGAAAAAATTACTGTTTTATGTTTTTTAGCATTAATTTACATATTTTTAGTTTCACTGGACTTTTTTCTTGAAGGCCTACAACTTCTTCTTAGACGACATTTTGATCAGAATAACCGTTTACATGTTATGATGTTTTGAAAACATGAAATTCATGTTTTACAAGCAAATATAGAAAATTTGTCCAGGAAATTTTAAGATTGTTTTATGGAAAATGTTATCTTGGGTAGAAACTTACATATGGACAAAATTTCATTAAAACCGGAAACTGTCTATTTTTTTATGTTTCTGGCAGGAAATGCTCCTTTGGAAAATTACCTCTGGCAAAATACCTTTAGGAAATTATCTCTGCCAACATAGCCTCTGGAAAGTGGACTTTGGGAAATAGCATCTGGAAAATACGGGAAAGCAATAATTTCCCGAAAAAATATTACGAAAAGAATCAACTCAGGAAAATGGCGTCTTGTGAATGGATTGGTTTCAGAAAAGTAATAAATTCCCGAAAACAAGGAAGACAAAGATCTTCAGTGGAAAATTTTCACAATCCGGGAAATGACCTCTGGGAAAAGGACTCCTGGACATGGCGTCTGGGAAATAGTATCAGAAAAATAGTTCCCGTAAAACAATCAATTTCCCGAAAAAAGAAGGACAGATTTCTGCTCTGAAAAATTAGTCATTCCGGAAAATGACCTCCGGGACAAGGTCCCTGAAAAATAATTTCCGGGAAGCATACATTTTCCAAAAAAATGAGGACAGAGATCCGTTTTTGAAAATTCGTTATTTCCGGACAAAGAAGGTGTCCAAAGCCCTAAGAAGTATTTGACTTGGTAATTGTGGTCGAAAATAAAAAAGTTTCGTCTCTACCGGCTTTTATCAATACGGATATGTACGAGAAATAATGTCTGAAAAAGCGATTGCTACTGTTTATCAGAAGCCCTCGAATCTTCAGCTATGTTTTGACCTGATTTGGACTCTTGTCACTATGCGAAATTCGTCCTGGAATGGTACAAGGTACAAGAGGTCAAATACGTGCCAAAAACAGCCAATCCACCAAACTGTCGAGAACTTCGCTCAATAGAAAAGTACTGGGCTCTAGTTAGGCGGAAACTCGCCGAAACTAAGAAGAAAGCAAATTGTACCGATGGTTTCTAGAGAAAATGGAGAATCAACACGGCTGGCGTATCTGACGATACCGTTCGGAACCTGATGACGGTTGTTCCACAGAATGTTTGAGAATGCTGGAGGTAGCTGGGTTCGATTCCCGGTCTGGTCTAGGAATTTTTTGTTAGGGAAAATTTCTCGACTCTTTCGGCATAGGGTATAGTTGTACTTGCCACACAATCATACATATGCAAAAATGGTACCTGGCATAGAAGGCTGCTAATTAATAACTGTGGAAGTGCATTTAGAACACTAAGTTGAGGGCAAGCAATAAGCTAATTGCGAAATCAATAAGCTTAAAACGCTAAGAGAGAGAGAAAGGCTTCATACCATTGTGTTTATTTTTATATTGGCTCCTTGCATGGTTAAAATAGGTACTTAGTTGAATTGTTACCCCTCTTGCTAAAACCACAGAGAACAGACATCCAAGCTAGAGTGCCCTCCGTGTGTAAATTTCTGTAACTGCTATTTTGAAATTACAGCTTGTTTCCGTTAGTTTTGGTGATTCGTATGTTGATGGCGCCACCTGCGCGCCTTGTGATTTGATAGTCTGTCAATTTTAGTTTGGTGAAACCTAGACTAGGCGGCGCTGATTTTCCAACGGTTTGCTTTTAAAAATTTACACAGTAAATTGGGAAAAAAGTGTTCGAGCCTGGATTTCTGTTCTCTGTGCTAAAACTTAACTTTTTACGACGCTATCACACCTGAAAATTTTTCCGTCAAACCTGTTGAAGAGGCCCAGGCTTCTTCTACAGTACTGACTGAAGTACACACAAAAACTCGTTTCACGCTCTATTCAATTTTCATAACGTTTTGTTCGAACTAAACTCCATATAACGAAATTAATTTACGAACCCATCGTTCGTTAGTCCAATATTGAAATAATGATTGCCTTCCTTGGTATTCCGTAAAAAAATATGTATGCCAGCATAGTTAAGTTGTTGGCTATTAACAAAATGTGCTTCGAAAGTCAATATCAGATACCATCACTCCCAGTCTTAATTGCTCCAATTAATGCTAGCAAAGCTTTTCGGAGACTGGCGTTTGCCTTAAAAACAAACCCATATCCAACTACCCCGGCGCTCAACTGAATGGAAATTGTGGGTGCTAATTTAATTTATATCGTGCAATAATTTTCATTCCCATCATCGCCAGTCCGTGCAAACATCTCATCAGGAAAATCTTCGCATATCCGTCCATCTCTGCTCTGTAGGTCTGTTGAATGATGGGAGGCCGCAATCTGTTCTCCTGCAGACGTTTCTGTGTATGATTTAATGAATCGAATGTACGTGCAAGCCTTCGACACAACGAACGATCCCCCATCCCCCTTTGCAACCGAACCCGAGCAGCACGCGTTGTGAAGATGAAGTGAAATTTTCCTACTCTCGTGGCCAAGCAGTTCGCAATTAGATCCCGGCATTCAGTCATAGTATCATGTTTCCTGACCTTCACCTCCGAGCAACCAACCTCCCTGCCTAAGGTACAAAACAAAATCTTGTATACGAAGCATCGGAGCACCTTCCTCTGGATAAGGCTGACGATGCTGATGATGATGATGATGATTACGACGTTGATTCCAGGCCGTTGTGTGTCGGTACGGCTCCGAATTCCTACATTCCTGCAAGTATGAATCTCCGACCGAGCTCCGACTCCGACGGGAAGTCGCTCCTTGTCCTTGTGTGAAGCTGGGTGCATTGCCGTTGCTTCGAGGAAGTCCAGATGCACCAACGGAGGCATCCCTGATTCATATATTCATGACACCATTTGTTTCCCCTCTTTAGAGCTTCCAGGGGATGACTGCTCGGTGACAAGTACCCCATGACCGATGCACACAAGTCAGCCGTTATTCAATTACATCCTGTGTGAAGTGGTGCAAGAATGTGGCGAAGTTGTGTAGATATGCATGAACTATTTTTTAAATGAGTGTGAGGATGGTTAGCGAAATGAAAGCAGCTTGGGCGCCTTTAAGAATAAACAACTTGCATGTTAACAAATAGAGATAAATTATGAGCGACTAGATTTGTATCATTCACTTGTAGCAGGTGCTTTATCGATCGTCCAGGGGGGTTGCGTTGCGTTTGTAACAGATTGCATACTGGCAATAATTATTTAGCATGTCAAAGCCGCTCTTTTCGGTGTACAGCACGAAATACCGAAATTTGTGGCCTTTGTCGTATTCTGGCCGGATTTGGTCTTGGCACATTACGCGAAACGGTCGCTGGAGAAGATGGAGCGTTTGAAGATCTCAGTTACCAACCGGAAAACCGAAAGCGAAGGATCTGTTCGAACAATTCCGTGGCGAAAACCGAATTGTATTTTTTTACCCTTATTACACCAATAGAAGGTTATTAAGATCCCCTGAAAACTCGGCTTTTTATCCAAGGCCCAGAGGCCCGGAACCACCTTTCGGTATTACTTCGGGGAGAGGGCTCTTGTGCTTGTTCAGCACCCACTATGTCTAACTACTTAGGGCTTTAGTAGTAAGGTGGTCCCTGTGACCTGCCTTTGGTCGTTTCGCCATTTTTGTTGGAGATCGAGAAGCGCGTCCCAGACGTCCCGGTCCTGGCACATCCTTGGGACCAAATTGTCTGGAGTCGTGTCGTGACCGCTTACGGCAAACATGCCTGATCTCGCACCGTCGAAGCTAGGACCTGTGAAGAACACATGTTCCGCAGTTTCCTCTACTCTCGCGCACTCGCTGAATGCGGAGGACTGTGCATGCCCATATTTATGCAGGTATTGTATAAAACAGCCGTGGCCAGATCATATCTGCGTTAAGTGGAAGTTCATCTCCCCGTGTCGCCTACCGCCCCACCCGGTTAATTCCGGGATTAGTCGGTGGATCCACCGACCTTTGGTGGAGTTATTCCATTCCCTTTGCCACTTAACCATGGATACGGCTCTAGTGGTCTTGTTCCACGTTGTTCGAAGCACTCTACGTCCTCTTTTATGACCATGCCTATTGGCATCATCCCCGCTAGGACGCAGACCGCGTCGCGTGATACCGTTCGGTAAGCACTAACCACTCTTAGGCACATAAGCCTGTTCGTACTCTCTACTTGCGTAGCTCTTGGTACTCAAGGCGGTGGTCCATGCCGGCCCGCCGTACCTGGGGAGTTTACGCTTACTCCCTTGCACCGCCGAGCTATTCGACATCAAGAGGGATAATTCCGATATAGCCATTGAGGCTTTCTTGAAGCGTAATCGACGTGACTGACAAAGGACAGCTTATCGTCGATCATGACCCCAAGATACCTCAAGAACCTCTTCGATTCTACTGTGCAGTTACCTGCACTGATTGTCGCATCTCTCCACAATGCCAATGGAGTATGAGGCCGTTTCTGGCCTGCCTCTGTATTGTATACCAGTACGCTATTCTGGAAGTAGCTTCCGAGAATCTTGTACAGGTAGCCAGGAACCTGTAGGTGCTGGAGCGAGTTGGCGATGGCCACCCAACTGGCGCTATTGAATGCGTTTTTCACGTCAAGGGTGACCACTGCACAGTATCGTACTCCTCGCCTCTTGCGCTGGATTGCCACCTCAGCCGTCTTGGTGACGGACAGGATGGTATCCACCGTCGACTTCCCTTGCGGAAGCCAAACTGATTATTAGAATGACCGCCTTTACCCTCCGTGTACGTTGTCAGTCTGTTGAGGATTACCCTCTCGAGCACCTTACCCGCTGTATCCAACAGACATATAGGTCTATATGCCGATGGATCTCCTGGTGGCCTCCCTGTCTTTGATAGCAACACAAGGTTCTGAATTTTCCAGGCGTCCGGGAAGACGCCTTCGTCCAGACACTTTTGCATCACCACCCTGAACATTCCGGGATCCAGCAAGATAGCCGTCTTGATGGCCAGGTTCGGGATACCATCCGGTCCCGGCGCTTTGTTCACCTTTAGCGACTTTGATATCGCAATGAGTTCTTCATTTGTCACCGTCGCCTCGTCGCCGGCCCCCGTTGTGCCGTTAGCAATGCCCACGTGGTCACGGGTGTTCGGCGGAGCCGTCCACTCTTCCGTCGCTATGACAGCGTTAAGGTCTGGGATACTGGAATGCTGGTCATGGGACAAATCTACGGCGGCGGGGGGGCATGGACTCGGGTCGTGGCTCGGAAAGAGTCCCTCAACGATCACTTGCAGCAGCTCTGATGAACGCTCGGTTGGAGCCGCCGATCCTCTGGTTTTGGCCATTACTACCCGATAGGCGTCACCCCACGGGTTTGCATTGGCCCTCTGACACAGACCCTCGAAGCAGGCTCGCTTGCTGGCCTTTATCTCCCTCTTTAGTGCGGCCTTCGCGGCAACTAGCGCCCCTCTACGATCGATTCTCTCGGCGTCTGACCGCGCTCTCTGCACCCTCCGTCTTGCGTGGCGACTTGTTCTTCGGAGGTCGGCAATCGATTCCGTCCACCAATACACCGGCGATCTTTCATTCCTCGGTTTGACTTCCCTCGGCATGGTCACATCGCACGCTCGTGTAAGTGTCATAACGAGTCGTTCGCCGCAAGGTTCCTGGGTTTCGCGTAAATTCCGTTCCCTCTCAAGCGCTTCTTTAAAAGTCTCTACATCAAAGTAGGAAGTCCTCCATCTGCGGCCGTATGGAGTGGATGCACCTCCTTCCGCACGCTGCCTTGTATTGTGGACGATACAATATCAAACCGCCAAGTGGTCGCTATGGGTGTAACCATCATCCACCCTCCAATTGCTTATCAGCCCAGGACTGCTGAATGTTATATCGATGATCGATTCCGCTCCGTTTCTATGGTAGGTACTCTTGGTACCCACATTGGCTAGGTCTACATTGAGCCTAGCCAAGGTCTCCAGAAGAATTTGGCCCCTAGGGTTGGTAAGGCGGCTCCCACACTCAAGCGCTCAAGCGTTCACCCCACCTTCTGCACATGTCACTGCGATCTGGGCCTTTGAACTCCCAGGACATGTGCCCTTCTTCTAATATTCATGTTATTTCCCCTTTTTTCTAACTAACATCAACAGGTCTCTAAGCACTATTAATTCGATGTGTAAGTTCTCCGTTTGGCAACTTTGTTAGTAGTCCACATTCTTTCCTTTGGTTGTTGACATGTTTCCAGAAATACTTAGGATCTAATTTCAGCCTATCCTGCACATTTCTCAAATAATTGGCACGACTGTGGCGAGACATCCATTTGTATTCAATGTTGATTCGCAGGTATTTGATTCGCAGTGGAATCCCCTATGCTTAGAAAACAGTCTCAATGCTGCTATTTTTGAAGATTTGAGCTTTCGTAGTGCAGCGGACTGCCTGGTGGATTTCCGGTCTTTGAAGCAGCCCGCTTAGGAACATGGCGATCGATAGCATAGCTCACGATATTGGAGAAGGTCTGAACTACAACGTTGATATCGTCGGTGTCAAGAGTAACATTCCAGTCGATGCTCAACAAAATGCTGTCATAATCAGCTCTCTTGACGTCGTACCTGACGGGATCAGCATTCGTCGGACGCTCAACTTAGAGCGTTAGATGCAAGGCAGGATGCAGAGGAACCGTTTTAACTAAAACGGAAGGAGCAACGGGCATCCTTGGTGCATGTTCAAAGTTGCTGACAAAACAGAGACCGAGAAGCTTGCCATTTTTGTTGGTAAGGTAATTGATTTGTCGCAGAAGATTTGAGTTATAGCTATCGAGCAATCTGAGATTCCCTGCGTGGAATCGAGATGCATTCGGGTCCGGGTACCAGGTCTGGGAAATTAAGATCGCCTATCACTATAATCTCGTCCACAGCATCTGCTTGAGACGATATTGCATATAGCGATTCAGCATGCTTTTTGATTAACGCAACATCACGCGTTTTGTCCGGTGGAAGATATAACACACAAAGGAATAGAGAGTATCCAACTAGCTTGATTTGAACCCAGACTTGTTCGATACTGGCCCAGGATGTATCCTCAATTAGCTGTGCCTTGAAATGCCGATGAACAGGAATGAGTACTTCTCGTCCAGATAAGTTGAAACTGTTGCTAGGGTTCGGAAAACTTCATAACGGATACCAAAAAATTGGCTCGATAGGGTCCGTTCGTCGAGCCATGGAGAACAGAACCTGAGCATGCGAACAGGTATTCATCAATACAAGTGTTCATTCCGCAAGCATTCTGGTAGTAGACCTGTAGATCTGAGATTGCAGGATGGAATCCCACTTCCAAAACCCCGAGTTCAGGTCCAGAGCAAATTGGATGGCTGGAGCACGACGAAGGATTATTGACGACAGGATAATCAATATAGTGGCTAGCGGATGATACTCGATCAATATAGTGACAGGAGCCACCAGAAGGACTGGAAATATAATCGTCTTCAAGGACAGGTCCCGGTTGGCTTGACGATGGCGCTTGTTGATCATCAAGACAAATGTCGGGAGTGCAGATAAAATTTGGAGGCGCATCAGGAAAAGATCGATTGACATAACTCATATACTTGCCTGTAGGTGCAGGCTGGAAGAACCCTTCCAAATCTTCGTAAACAGGGCCGGGGCGACTGCGACGGCAGGAAACAGGACTGGTGAAGATAGCGGCAATTGATGGCTTGACTGTTACGGGCCAGAAGGGGCTTCCAACGGGCCTCGGTGGGTGCGTCCCGGTTGACTTGTCGATGCTGCTGGTTGACGTAGACCAGAACCGGAAACAATGAGGGGCTGCCTGATAGAAGGCACTTGCTTAGCTTCAGGACGGTAGAGCAGGAATTTCTATTTCAGCGCTTGAAAAAATAGTGTAAGGGGAGGTAGCACTGTTTTTATCACCAATTCACCAGAAAACACAACACTAATTTCACACTTTTATGCCGTAGTTGAATTTAACACTCGCGACGTACACAATGACATCCAAACACGCACTTGACGTAAAAGTTTCAGATTAAAAGGGGTAGTAAAATGATTAAAACGAATATTAAAATCACACTAGATGTATCATATAATTGCAAGCAGCCGGTGAGGCCAAAATTCCAAATTAAATTGTAATATCATGAATTACTACAGGAATCAATGGAAATTTGTGTTGTTTTGATAACTTTAATGCTTTATTTTCAACAATCCAAAAATTGTCTTTTTTTTATAATGCAAGCGTTGGAACAACTGTTTTCACACGGAGTACAAATGTAACGATAGCCGATTATAAAAGAGGCTGGCGACAATAGTTACACTTGAGAAGGTTGGTACTTCATGAAACTTTCAAGCCGTTCTGGATAAATCCTTCAACAAACTGCACGATGCTGCAAAAATACGCATAACAGGAGGGATTTTACTTAGATTGTTCAGAATAGGTAAATCCCCCTAGCTACCATGTTCATAGAAATCCTCATTTCATTTTCGGCCCATGTTCCACGGCAGTTCCAACAGAGTTGGGTTCAATTCCATCTCCATCATTGACGAACTCATGTGGCTCATTTAGCAGTCTTTGCTTTAGTATGTCAACTTCTTTACCATCCCAAAACAGGCAACGAACGAATCTGACACCACCATCAGCCTAATTATCACCGCGCCATCGTCACCATCACCATCAGCGCCATCATCAGCAACATCATCATGATCCCAATCGCTTTTCATCCTGTGTACGTATAAAGAAAGCGAAACGAAACCATAACACAGAGCGAATGAAGTGCTAAAGTGACACCTCCTGCCACCTCCTCGAAAGCTAAAGTCACATACCACAAATGAACAACGCTGAAACGGGCAGTATGACACTGGGGAGCGATGGTGTCAAACTGATACCTTAAAATCACCCGACCTGTTCCAGGAAAGCCCAACACGTCGAACCACGAACGCTGGGTGGCATTGCCAAATGGATGGTGAATGGGAGGTGCGAGATAATTTAATATAATGACCTATTGATAGTCGCAAATAGGCAATCGGCCTTTGGTAGGCTTAGCAGTGAGTGCGAAATCAGAAGTGAGATGGCGCCACTTCGGTTAATGTCAAGCACAATGGGCCCTTTAGGCGACGCAAATAGGGTGCAATAATTTAATGAACTGCCTTTTCAGGCAGAGCAAATTGATCCAATCGCGGACTATATTCCAGAAGGGCGAAATGTGTTTTTAAAAACGTATCTTATCTCCAAGCGCTATAAACAAAAACCAACACCTTGATGAGGCTACCTTAATAATAGTTAGCAGCACCAAAACTTTTCAGAAGTTGACATTTATTTCGTCCTTTTGGAAAAAAAAATCGCAAACCTCCATTATCGAGCAAGGTGGGTAGGGGATTTTGTATCATACCTTCACCCTAATCCAGTGCTCTGACACACCGAAATAGGAATTAATTGTCTCTTGAATCATTACAGCATATTGAAGTGAACAAAATGAATGCGAACAACGAAACCAAGCTGAGTGTGCTTGACAATGCCATCATAATAACAGCAGAAATTGGGAAAAAAGAAGCTCGTCAAATCATCGCGTAATTCATTTTCAACAACACGCCGTTCAGGGACTATTTTTTTTTGAGTTAAATATGCTCGGTTAGTTTTTCGCAAATGTTCGTTTTTCGTTCGTTTATTTGCAAACTTCAACTTAAGTAACTTAGCTTCTCCGTATTTGTTTCACTGATTTCGAATTTGTAGTACAACATTATACACACGCAAATAGCTAGAATTGTCTTACCTTTATGTAAAATGCTCAAAATTTGGTTCTATATGTATTGTTCACACTTTAAGTTCTATGTGTATCGTTCACATCCTGTAAGTTTCATTGAATGTTAAGTTTTTGAAATGGAGTTGTAAGAGCAAAGGATCCGCGATGATCATTAATTAATCATTATTCGTCCTTCTCTTGTCATAACTTGCAAGCTCAGGGTTCTATCCACTCAGGGTTGGCAGTTTTTGGTTAAAGAGGGACACACAACTTTATGACCATAAAAAACCAATAACGGACCAGACAGGGACACCCAAACAGTCTTTCCCTGAAGCAATAGGCACGACACAAGGAATAAGCCTAATCATATATTTGAGTCAAGATAAATTTATTTTATATAGGGGGGGGGGGGGGTTCGTTGCGGCTGTTCTGGATCGGTTGGGCCCATGGCAGTGTAGCATTTGAAAGAGAGATAGAAGGCCAGTACGAGCTGGTTACCTTGATGACCCACGAAGACAAGTTTTCTGCTGCTGGGGGTCGTCTATATTAAACACGTTTTCCAATTATGGGATCTCCTCGTCTACGACGGCGGGATAGTGTATTCCCGACTCGGACCTCACCGGCTACCGATACAAAACTCGCCGAACCAATCGGGTTAACGCTGGACATTCCACGTGCTTGTTTACGGGGCCACGGGACTAGACGGATCTCCGAATCACTTCCTCTGGTCTGGGATTCACTATCACCACCAGGAGCTGGGCTACTGATACACCACTTCGTTGAAGTCGGTTCTACGACCAACTGGTCCACTGGATTCGGTTGATCGATCACACTTCACGAATTTCGTTCTCCGTCGAACAGGAATTTTCTTTTATTTAAGTTGTTTTTCTTTTTTTCTTTTTTTTTTTTGATTTTATTTCTGTCGGCCTAATTCCTCCCATGGGGACAATCACCGACGCCAGGGAGACGACTCCACACCTGGACCCAACCTAACGACTCATGACTATAAACCGGGACATACGGCTTTACTTCCCTTCCGAAAGAAGACGTGACCCAAATTTTTTTCGCCTCAGAAAAACCACCGACGTCGACGTCTCTCTCTCTCTCTCTCTCTCTCTCTCTCTCTCTCTCTCTCTCTCTCTCTATCTCTCTCACTCTCACACTCTCACTCTTCCGGATTTTCCCGGTGGAACCATCGAACAAACATTTTTTTATATTTTGACAGCGGTTTTTTATATTTTGATTTTTTTTTGTTTATTTTCCTTCAAAAGCAATGCTTGGCTCGGCTGAGTCAGGTTGTCAAATTTACGAACCGGCCGAGCGAGCAAATTGTCATTTTTCAACCCGGTTACCATGGTGTTGAGTTGTCAAACAGGGTTGGTCGTAGGGGTTAATACATTTTTACAAGAATCCAAATTAATGCGGTCTTTGCCGTCTTTTATTTTTGTTTACATAATATAAACATTCATTTCTATATACATAAATTTAATTATCTTCATGCAAAGATGTACTAGTACACAGGGTTTATTTGTAGGGTTTTATTATTTATGTTAATTTTAATTTATAAACAAATACTTCGTCATCCTCGTCCATAACCTCACTCTTAGCAGAACCGGAAATGTAGGAATTAGGTTGTTCCTCTTCCGGATGGTTCTGTACTAGGTGACGTTTCAACCGCTTGAATGTTATACACCATGCTCTACAAATACGGCATTTGAATGAAACGGCATTCTTTGAACAGGTGTTCGGTTTATGAAATTCCTTTACATGAAATTTAAGCTCTGAAACGTAACCTTCAATGCAAGCCCAACATTCTGAACACTGCAATCCATTAAAGGTTTTTCGCATGTTTTATGATTGTATTCGAAAATATACATAACATCAGACGAATTGTGCTTCTCGAATTAGTTTATTCAAACAATCCGTCTAACAACCAACCTATCAAGCTACTGGAGGCTTTGGTTTAAACTTATCAATGTTCCACGCAAAGATACTAGGAAGTACGATTCTGCTGATGAAATTGAAGCATATTATATTAATATAGTAAATTATCAACGTACCTCTCAGTTTATGGAAGCTTTCTCTATCCAATTTAGCTTCGAGTTATTCCATATTCTACACGTGTTCGTGAACAGCGCACTTTCAACTATACAAAGCGAGCCAAGAGAATGCTAATATATGTTGTATCCATTAATGGGTAGACAAATAATCTTTTGGGAACAGATCGGTTAGGCCGTTCCCAACGCTGAGTTTCATGTTTGTTGCAAAGTGCTTGCCAGTTTTAAATTTTGGAACTGTCAAAATTAAAACAAAAACACGTTAATCGCAATGCCATGCCTTAAAAAATTTGGTCGAACATAATTGCTAAGCAAACCAAAAAAGCACTTATTTGACAGTCATCAGTCATAACAGCTGGCATAACTACAAATAAACCAAATTTAAAACAATGTTGCATCCGTGTTTCAAATCGCAGTGAAAATAGAACAGAACTGTCGAGTTGTAAATCCATTGCAAAAATTTGCTCGAAAAGTAGAATTCCAACACAGCATTGAGAATGCCTTGTTTCAGTTTTAGTTTTAAACTAAAACAGCCCATACAAAGTAGAACAGCGTTGGGATCAGCCTTAAGAGTCCTGACGTAAATTTGACAGAAAACCTATGGGAAAACTGTCAAATTCACGCAAACGCATCCGCAACGTATCAATTGTGGGCCAGCCATTACAGTGTAGTGTGCATGGATGCACGCTTTTCTGAAGCTGCTCATTTTTGAGTCAAAAATAACTCAGTCCTGTGAAAAGTGAAGTTTCCCTGTAATAAAGAGCATGTCTGTATTTAAACTTCAGTAAACGTACCTGTGGAGGAAAATGAGTAAACTTAATTCAGATATTGATATTTAAAATATGGTTGAAACTTCACTAAATTTTTATTAAGAGAATCTTCAAGGGACAGCCCAATGTGGTTTAACGCAAAGGTGGCGTAGCCCGAATAAAAAAAAACATACGTTCTATAGTGCAAAATATACAAAAAAATGGAATTAATTGAAAACATCAAAGAGTACAGTGTTCTTGCTGTGCTATTTTGAACACATATCAACTTTTAAAGCCTACAGTTATATTTCAGTGTAGATTTTGAATTATTTCGTCGATTACTGAAACGTTACACTCAAATGACAGCTGAAACTCTTAACTTTATTTTGTGTTATAACATGTTTTCATTTTTGTTGCATTTAGTAAAATGGCGTTCAATCAAATGGAAGTGCGCAAACGCATTTTGTACGAACGGCAGCAAAATCCGAGTTTACCGGTACGCGATCTTGCCATGACACTGAAACTACCGAAAAGTACCCTGTTATGTGTTTGCAAATGAAAAGATTGGAAGTGGAATAAATTGATAAGTATGCTCCCGACAAATGGACACGAAGGTGATAGTCATTATTGAGGAAAATTCCAATCGTCGAAAATTCCAAAAGTCATTATTGAGGAAAATTCCAATGTGCGAAATGTGTCTCGAAAAGTTGAGATGCCAAAATTATACGTACAAAAAGTGAAGCAAAGGCAAGGACTGATGGCGTACAAAGTGAAAAAGGTGGCCAACCGTAATGACAAGCAAAATTTCCCTGCAAAAAGTCGTGCTAACGAGCTTTCCTCCAATTTTTTGAAAAAGATTTTCTTGTGTCATAATGTACGACAAAACATATGTACTCAAAATCTTTAAACAGCTTCTGGGTCTGGCTTTTTTATATATTTTTAGTATTTTATTTGGCAGGCCATATGTAGTTGTGGTCGAGAGTCTAATAGTTTCGCCTCTACCGGCACCATAAATAACGATGAGTACGAAAAAGAATGTCTGCAAAAGTGGTTGTTTTCGTTAATAAGATGCCACGGCTCTTCTGCTCTGTTTTGGCCGGATTTGGCCTCTATGTCACTATGCGAAATGGTATAAGGTACAAGATGTCAAACGTGCCAAAAACAGCCAATCCACCCAACTGTCCAGAACTTTGCCCAATAGAGAGGTACTGGTAGCTAAGCGGAAACTCTTTGAAACTAAGAAGAAAGCAGATGGTACCAATGATTTCAAGTGAAGATGGAGAATCGCGGGCGTATCTAAGGATACGGAACCTGATGGCGGGTGTTCCACAGAAAGTTCGAGAATTTTACTGAACGAAGGATTGACATCTTAACCGACTCTTTCTAATGTAGATATAACTCTATTATTGTGAAATACACAATCAGTTTTGTTGAACTATTCGTAAATTTATAAATGGCTTTGAATGTATTTATCATAGATATACAACGTTTCAATAAATTTTAACAATTATTTGAAATGTATTGTATGAATACTTGTTTTATTGTATTGCTAAATATATACGGATTTCATCTCAATAGTAGGTATGTGAGAATATATCAAGTGATTGTAAATATGATTCAAAGTATGAAGTTGAATATATGCTAGAGATGATATTTTGCTAATGACTTTGTAATATATCTTTTATTTTTTGTTGATTCATTGTTGGGTGTTAGATATAAGTTACAAGTCTCGGTACAAGGTACGAATATTGACTTAGTTTTGCTATGATACAAATTCAACTGAACGAATGTACATTTTATCGAGAGCAAAAATTCTCATACATTTTTCCAGTGTGCTGTTTGTTTCAACTAGTTGTAAGTCTGTCTTTCTCTGTTAAAAGTACTTCATTTTCCATTGTGATCACTGATGGTTTGTACAACAAATAATTATTTCGATCCGAGAATAGAATTTACGAAATAATTCCAAATATATGATTTCCATTATAATAGATAATAAACGATGAGTACCCTGATTTAAAATTCTTAGCTTTTCCAGGAGAGATTTAGTTTTGCTTAAACAAGAACCGTATGCGTGATAATGTTTGCACTATTGAGCAATGTCAAAAGTCTAAAAAAATCCTCAAAAAAATCGGTTTTCAGGTTTTTTTGTGTATTCAAAAAAGAGATGTTTCCGAAAGTCTTGAACTAGTTTCTAGATGCTGCAATAACGGCCTTCATTTGCTTTCGGACTGCACGGTATGCCTCACCAGGTTCGGGTCAATGTGTCTCTGTGGTTTGCTGTACTCGGGTGGCGTTGAGAACAGACCTTAGCTTTCGTGGTACGCCATACTGAGTAATCCAGCGGATTTAGTTCACGGCTGGATGGCGGCAACATATCCTTCGTCCAGAACAGCAGATGTTCCTTCAACCACTTCTGAGTGCGGTACGAGGTGTTGCACGCAGCCCCATCTTGAAGAAATACAACATTTTGCTTCGGTTCGTACTGCTATCTGATCCACAGAAGAACAAACTTACTTAAAGTCCAGATGTAGACGTCATCGTTTACATTGTCGCCTACTGGAATGAACACTGGACTTTTGATTGTTATTTTTGTATTCTCCCCAGCGCGGAAGTAACGATCTTTGATGAAGTTTTTTCAGAAGCAGATAATTTATCATCTCCATGCAAAGCGCTAGGAGCGGACAGTAATTTTATTGCCAGAACAAATAGACATGAAGAGAAAGTGTATTGATAGATCCGTAAGGGAACGGGAGGCTTTGAAATTGAATAGATGTAAGTTTGAAAACGAGCGGAGGGCATTTGAACGGTAGTATACGATCAGGCACATAACCCTTTGTCATACTACCCTATGCAGGATCGGCAAGGGGGGAACACTGGGTTCATTTTTTTGCCATCGCAAGCCACAAATCCAAACACCATGAAGCTATCAGGATACTTAAGGGAAGGTCTATTGATTATGTTACGCAGTAAGGGGGGAAGGGGGGTTCGGGAAAACGTGATGATCAATACAAAAAAATTCGAAGGTCCATACAAAAAACGTGACAAAGGGGGGGGGGGGTATAAAAAGTCATTTTTTGTGTGACGTCATCAATGGACGTTCCCTAATCAGATATACGTTTTTATGCTTGTCGGTCACATCTTTCACCGGGAAAGAACTAATACAGCATTAAGTTCTTGCGGTAAACAAGATTACAGGATTTTTCCACTTGATGAAGTTCAAGACATCGCTCGACTAGTAGCTTCCGGATGCAGTTGGTAATCATGTGAGTTTTTTCCGTGACCTCGACGTTGCCCCCCTATCTTCCTTGCCATAAAATCGCTGATCCCGTGTTCCTTCACCATTTTCCTCATTAATCGCACTGGATTCGCCCGAATCTTCCTTTTGATGGCAGCCATAACCCCTAGAATCCAAGCTGACCTTGGATGACCTGTGGCCACCTTCGCGGGTAGTTTATCTTTCTTTTCCCGTGGTGCAACTGTCAAACTAAGGAAATCTGTTTTTTTATTCGCAGCCTTATATGATATGATTATAGCTTACGTGCATGCAAAGAAAACCAAGGCATTGTATGCGCAGGTGAAACGGGAACCTAATTTATACGATGCGGCAAACAGTATCACGAATGCTGTATCTATTGACGTTGGGATTACGTCTTTTGTATTTATTCCTGTACACAAAGGTTTTTTTACACGGGGGATACGTTCCACTTTTAAGGTCACTATCGTGTTCGAAAGAAATTCCTTTTTCAATCCCAAACCCATGTTAAATTCCGTTTACAGAAACGGAAAAGTAAAGAATCGAAAAGAAATTTCTGCAGCAGTATCCCTGTAAAGAACGAAAGATAAAATTGGAATTTGTAAGGTTTCCACGCAAACTAATGGGAGCTGTGACTTTTACTTTCGGAAAAATATTCCGCTCGATTATTCTGTAGGTAAAGGTGACATTTCGTTCCATGCAGATCAATTGTCGAAATTCCGCTTGGTAAATTGAACAAAATATGCATAAACATTTTAAATTTCTTCGATTTTTTTATAGTGTTACCTTTTTATACAATGGTCAAGATACAGTTTTGGAAATTTTGAGTATTTATACCAAAATTTGTTGTTTTTTTTTGAAAAACTTTTTGCCTAAAACAGAAAAATTTATTCGAACAAGGTCGATAAGTTGTTCCGTTCTGGAGTTATCACCGAAAAACCATGTAAAAAAAGACCTAAGTGTAAAGGGGCGCCATCCTATAATTTCTGAAAACAAATCATGTATAAATGCAAAAGGCTATTGATCGAAAATTATATCATATTTGCGCCACACTCTGTTTGTTTCACACTGCCAGGGTAGGGTGCCAAATGAAAATCTGAAAAAAGCGACTGCAACTATGTATCGTTACAAAATAAACCATTATAACTTAAGTTATGCTCGAGAGATTTTCAAGATGTTTACATCAATCAATTGGTGAAAATTTTCCGCATATCAATTCAATTATCAAATATTTTCAAAATCAAAAAATCGAAATTAACTATTTTAAACTATTGAAAATAACGAAAATAAAAGGTGATGGCTTATAATTTTGTTTTGCAGGCTGAATACTAAATACACAGAAATTTCCTATCACAGATTTCAAAAGTGAGGTCTCATATGCTGTAATGAACGATATATAATTTTCTCGCAAATTTTCTCATTTGATGTATTTCACAGTATTGAAACTGTGTAGAGTGGCGGAGAACCGGTAAACTAGCAGCTGGCGGTGACAAGTACCCTGGATAGTGCACAGGCGAATTATTAGAAGGTAGCTGATGGCTCAGTATGCCGTTGGCTAGACAGCCATTAGTGATGCAGTCTTGTGCTATGCAGTCGGTTGATCGGGGCCAGTGGTGTATTTGCATAAAAAAGGACCGCGTTGACGTTGCAAAAGCCATGGTTTGCAAGCCCAAATCTGACCCAACATTCTTCAAACGGATCATTGACACTCAATTTAGACATCAAGCGTGTTTCGAAGATTGTATCAAGCGCTGGCATAAGTTCGTTGCGGCCAATAAAGTGTACTCTAAAGAGGACGAAATATATTTTAAAGTTTTAATATGCTGTAGGGAAATTGGTCCAAAACTCGTTTTCCTACGAAAACTACATTTTTCAAATTATTGCACTTTTGTTGGTACGAGCATAACCTCTATCTATCCGGCTAATGATTCGATGTATATATAAATAAAATGATTACCATTTTATTACTGTCATTTTGAAGATTTAAAATACATCATCCAGAAAACCATCAGTTTTACCTTGTTACCTGCTGAAGAAGTGTGTGTGTGTGTGTGTGTGTGTGTGTGTGTGTGTGTGTGTGTGTGTGTGTGTGTGTGTGTGTGTGTGTGTGTGTGTGTGTGTGTGTGTGTGTGTGTGTGTGTGTGTGTGTGTGTGTGTGTGTGTGTGTGTGTGTGTGTGTACAATCTAACACTCATTGGCCGGCAATGGTATTATGGAAGAAATCTGTTTACAACAATCCCTCAAGTGATCATTGGAAGCAGCTTTAATCCGAGAGCTAGAAAGTGATTGCTCTACTGCAGATCCAGCAACCCATTTCAGAATGTCTGGAGAGTCACGCCCACTCCGAGGTTACTTTCACATACAATAAGCCCTGCATGTAAACATTACCGATATCATTTGGATAAGGGCACTGCAACACACTTCCAGAAAAAATCTTAAATTTCCTAACCAGGCACGTATTTGGTTTTATTTAAAAATAAGGTTGACGTTATATAGTTCTAGTCAGATACATCTCACCAATTGCCGCTTCCTTCGTTACACTCTCTTCTTTATTCGTGAACATAAAAATTCTCGACGTTTTTATTCAATTAAAAATTCAATTCTCGTAATTAATTTCATGCACTCCCGACAAAATAAGCGCAAAAACTAACGTGGCCAAACCACCCGTTGTATATGTAAACTGCATAAGAAAACTCTGTACACCACATGGTGAACCAAGGGGTGTCTCACTGATATCGAACGCAGCAAATTTGAATCAGATTGCAGTCACTTCAAAGTGAATAATCTCGATTTCCTAGATTTGCAATTTTCGATCGATCTAGTAGCACAGTCAATTTCATTGTTTTGTTTATCTGCTTGCAACGAAACGGCAATTACGTGATAAAAAGTACTGCATACGATCACTTAGGAACTTAAAGAGAAACTTCTGTGCTAGTTTGGATAACAAATCATCTGCTTCAATGTCTCTACCGGAGCATTCAATCGACAACGTACAAGTGCCGGTAAGTGTTTCTAGTGTATGAGTTATCACCTCGGATCTCGATTAGGTTTTGGAAATAAGTTTCATTGTTATTTTATTCATGCTTATAGAACCGGTTTTGGAATTGCATTCAGAGAGAGATCGATCTAGTACCAGATATAGTAAAAAACCTTCTAGATTTACTGGACTATACGGCTACCAGCTTCTTCGGCGACTTCAGCGAGACTGACGTGACGGGAATCCAGCAGGAGCTGAAAACAGTTGGCCTGCTAAAAGTCAGAAAGCTGCTTGCCCAAGAAAATTGTTCACAAAAACTTGAAGATTTTTTTGGGGTGTATGATGACGATCCTGAGGCATTTATGTTTACAAAAGCCCAGATCAAAAGCATAAAAAGTATTGCTGACGCAATAAAGCGGTCAGGTATCGGTAAATACATCGACAAAAACCAGGATGAGACGCACAACAACAGCAAGAGCAGCAATGAAACAGAGCATGGTTCTAGAACACCGGAGGAGGAAAAAGAAATTATAATTTCCAAACTTCGGGGCTACTACTAGTAATTTATTTTATTTTGTGCTCATGCAGAAATCGTATAACATTTCAACTTTGTTTTTTTAAGCAACGATCAACAGTCGTCCAATGAGGAATTTTCTCAAGGATTCAAGATAGAAATAACTACTGGAGTAGCTGGTACAAAAGTGGCCCATGTTACATGTTTGCTATGTGAAAAAACCATACTGTTGCGTCGACGCTCGACTAGAAACTGGTCGATTTCTAATATGATTGCTAATTTGTCTCTCTTCACCTTATATTATATTGAAAACTCTATAGTAAAAATCTAAAACATCTTAAACGTCGAACGTATAGAAAGATTCAATTTGAGAAAGGCGTTTATTTTATTTTAATATCTTGAACCGCAAAGCAATCACTATCTTTTTTGCTCTACTTTGTGTACGACATGTAAATAGAAACTACCATCTCGTGATTTGTACTATAAAATTCATAGGTACGTGTCTACGGCGTCAACATAATTATAAACTAAACTTAACCTTGAGTGTAAGAGTGAGAGTTGAATAGTACTAGTTAAAAATTTGACCTTGAGCTGTCGTCTGTCGTTGCTGAAAGTCGAGTCGTTGCCAAACACCACTACTGCGTCGCATGTTCTGTGCAGTAATGTGCAACGAATTGAAGTTGATGCAGTCACTTCGAATAATTCGAGTAAGCTTTATTGAATATATTTGATTGAATTCATATGAGACGCCCCTTGTGGTGAACGCATCTGAAATTATGTGGCAGCCTTTCCCGCACGCATGCGCATTGTGTTCGTTTGCTGCTTCTGATAAGCAAATGGCCGTTTTCTACACGCACTGGTCTTCTTTTTTTGCACTTCACACTCGCCAATAATCAAATGCCCGCTATGAGGCAACTCTATATCGAACTTCAAAACTGCTAATACTCATCGACTCCCTCGCGACAAAGCGGACAAACGCTCAAACCTAATAATGTATGTCCGGATGTCTCAATACTACCACTAATAAGCAAAAATAAGCTGCTCTTCAGGGTGCGGGGGCGCAGCTCAAAAAACCACAAAATGTGGAAATACTACCGACACTCACACATTTTGGGTGGGAATCGATTGTATTCACTACAGGTTTCCCAAAGCACGCGGATATTTTATGATTTCACTGTTAGTTAAAGTTAAATTACGAATTATTGTTTGATTTTTTTTTCGCGAAAACGACGCAGCAAAAACAAAACACGTCAGTTTCAAAGCACGGCTTGCTGCGATCGTTTCATGTTACCTGCTGAAGAAGTTTGCTCAAATTATGCCTTTGTGTATTTTGCATTTGTATGCGGGTACCGGAGGGAATTTCTCCATCACCTCCTTCTCATATGCCAGAGAAGAACCAGCCTAATGATGTAAGTCTCTCAAATATAGAAAACCAATCCAATCCCTTCTTCTCACATCTAGGCGAGGGGCGCGCAAGAACATTTGAGTACAGCACACACTTTTTGAAAGTATTAAAAATACGCGTTTAATACGGCTAATTATACTTTGAGTATGTCAGAATACCCACTTGAGACTTTAAATACGCCTTTATTACAATTATATACCTTGAGTGCTCTGAAATACATTTCTATTAAAATTTGAATACTCAAAGTACAGTTAAATACATTTTTAATACTTTAGATTAATTTAAAAACTTTTAAGTACTGATCGATTATTTTGATAACAACTGCAGATTTCGATACTCAAAATACATTCTTATTACAAAGATATGCTTTGAGTACCATAAAATACATTTTAAACTCTTTTCAATAATTTTAAATACCTAAGAAATCCAAATCAATACCTCGAGTACCATTTAGTACATGTGAAGTATTTAAAATCCCCTTAAATATATTTAGACTACAATTTACATCCTAAATAACAAATAAATATATTGGATTACAGTTTAAATACCTCGAGTACAAGTGAGCACATTTTAATTACTTAAAATATTAAACACACAACACACTATTATAAGACCACTCATTTTCACAGAAAACCAGTCAGTTTTTCTATTATGATTCCTATTCCAAATTGGTGTAGTTTAGCGAGAATTTATTTATTAAAAATTTATAACTTGAAAAATGCACTGCATTGACAGAACTCAAGATGGTTGTGTCCAATATTAAATTTACCACATCTAATAAGGTTTCTCTGTTGACCTCGGTTTTGACCCAAGAACATTTCAACTCAATATGAATAGTCCTAATAATAGCGTGTAGGTAGAACCTTGAACATTGATTAAGAACACGCCTGAAACACCCTCTTTTTCATTTGTATTGTCCTTTTTTTTTCTAACGGAAAATTAGATTAGAGCATTAAGTAACATTTACGTGTGAGTAAAAGAGAAAGGAATACAATTCCACTCAATTATTGAGTAGAATGGAACGAGAGTGTAGAACTCTTGAAACACTCAAGTATTTTAAATATATTTGAGTCCTTTTAAATCTCATTAAATACTTTCAGGTACTCAAAATACTCATAAAATACTTTTCAGAACTTTAAATACAATTCAAATACGCTTTGAGTAGCTAAAATATTTTTCAAATACTTTTGGTTTCTCTGAGTTCTTTAAAATACTTTTGATTACTTTAAATATTCTAAAGTGTTTGTAAATACTCTGTAAATCGAGTTAAATCTGGACGTATTTTCAATACGACACACTCAGTAGAATGCTCTGCGTGCCCCTCGCATCTAGGCTAGTTGCCAGAATGTGATATTAAACATTGAGTTAAATTTATTTCACATTTAGATGATCTGAAATCACTATTTCTTTCATGTTTCCTCCAGTCATTTGAGGTTAATCTATGCTTATGATTATATTGTCCACCATCTGGCACTATCATATGCAATAAAAAGCTGTTCAATAGTACTCAACGATTAATAATGCTTCGCTTTTGAGCGGCACCTATGGCATCATTGTTGCTTTTGAGAAAGCCCGTTGTTCCTCTCTACACGGAGAAAATCTAAAATGCTGAAAAGCATATTATATATTCCAATAATTTGGGTTCAAAATATACAAAAACTGCTTGAAACTTATATGAAAACACGTTTTTGGTTTTTTCTTCAAAATTCAAGCCAGTGGAATTTTTTCTCCAGGTATCATTGGTATACGTTTTATCTCTTTGAAATCACTGAAATCCATAGAATCAATATATTTTATGCATTTAAGATAATTATTATTTTCCGTACACACGTGGACGACTTGTGCAAACTTATAAGCGAATTCGTTTTCGATTTAGTTCCAAACTTGATCGGGTACCAAAACTGTGGTCGGCTTGTTTGGTGTGTTCAACGTCAGTGTGTAATGTGTTTAATTTGTAACTCGTATCGGTTTGCACTGACAATAAGTTCGGGTATCGCACCGGGTTCGGGTTCCAACCTAGGCTCAAAAACGAATTCTAAATAATTTTCTTCTCCTGAAAGTGCGTGTATTTTGCATCCAATTCCTCTCCCTGCCTCTGTTTGCATTCGTTGTTTAAAGCTCGCACTGCACGGAGAAAAACAAATATACAAAAAAGCATCAATTCGATCTATCCAGTAATTGGAACGAATAAACTAGGTTTATACATTGATAAAAATAAATCAAATATATGCATTCCAATGCATTTTTCAAATTAATGCCTTCCAATGCATGAATCAAGTGTATGCATTGCAATGCATCTTTCCAATTCATAAATGCAATAAATTTTACAAATTATTTTTTTTTAATTCCTTGATTAACGAAATTTTTAGCCATGGGCTGGTTCATCTACCGTTGTAGTCACTCAAATACCTTTTGGGTATTTTCGTAACTTGTCCGGGGGTGAGATTTGAACTCGTGGCTGTGGCGTGAGATATATGAATGCTACCCAAGTAACCTCGAGGCTGTAATAGCATGCATATATAGGGCATATGCATTACGGCTAGTGCATCATTGAAGTTGGATTAAAGCTGAAAAGGGCCCCACTAAAATCAAACTAATTCTATATCTTTTGTAATGCCATAAGACATTGCTAAAGTAGCATTATTGCATTGTTAATGAATCACTACATTCTTAAGCTAATCTAACGCTTCAATACTTGACGAATGTTGTATTGATGCGATCCGGCATTACCGATGTTGATTTTGGGTTGAATAAGTGCAATAATACAATGCTTGTGGTTACTTGGGTAACCAATACGCCGGGGTCGCCCCACCTGAATTATATAAATTCATAATAAAATAAAATTATGTCCGCTCTACCCACAATTGTGGACTACCCAGACATATGTTGTTGCACTGTTGATGTTAAAAAAAAGTGTGTTCCCAAGAAGCTGCTGCTCTCTGAACTGTGTCCAGAATTTATATTTTTTTAGAATATGTGTTTTTCTTCGTGTACTTCGTTAACCATGGATATAGCGAACGGTATAGGGCATTCCACGAGACAGATGCGATCAGCTGATATTTTTGTTTACCATGATTTTTTGACAGTTCTCAGTTGACCTGACAAATGTTTCTTTTGTATTTATTTTATTTACATTCAGCATCGTTAGCACTTACAAGTTAATAGTGTTAGCGGACCCACACATTTTTTGCTTTCAGGTCTTCTAAGAAACTTCACATGGAATGCCTATTTCTAGACAAAATCGTCAAAAGGTCGAAAGGAACAATTGTAAACAATGACTTAAAACGTAAATTTCCTGGAAATGTCAGGTTGCTCACATCTATATCTACTACCGATGGGATGGTAATAACTCCTTCTATCTGTTGCTGGTGCTATTTTGATTGTGGGAGCAAGCAGATCCCAGAAAAATACGCAAGAGGTCATTGTTTACAAATGTTACTTTCGACCTTTTGACTATTTTGTCTAGAATTGTAATGTAAAGCCTGCTGTCTCTTACATTTGTTTTTTTAGACGAAGCAAGCAAGTTTGTCGTCACAGTCAAGGTGAATTTGATACTTCAGGTGGTCTCAATACTGTATATGAGAATTTCAGCCATGTTTAAACTCAGACTAATACAATCCATATCAAGTAAAATACTGGTCTGGCTGACTGAAGCTGTCTCCTTTACACCTATGCTATAGTGTCTGTGATGTCAAACTCGCAGTTCCATTTTAAAACAAACGAGTAAAGGAGATGATTAGTTTCACACTTCCAGGCCTGTGTTCTATGCCATGGGATATGAAGCGTCAGGCTGCACGGTTTGTTTACCAATATTTCGGGGTGGAAAGTGCACATGCTAATGTATGTAAACAAAACGTTTAGCCCAAACCGTTTACATTCATTTAGAACTCTTCACTCTTAGGCAAAATTGCAATATACAGCTGTGCGTAACACACAGTGTTCCTAACTCTTTCGCTCCACTGCTAAATCACATTTGATACCCCGCTACTACACCCGTCTTCCCAACCAACTGAAGAAAATAGACCACCTGAAGTATTAAATTCACCTTGGTCACAGTCACTTTAACTAACATTTCCGTAGGAGTAAACGAAATAAGAAATACACATTGCCAATCTAAAGAACAAACTAAAAGTTTGGTCGTGTACACTCAGTAGCAAAAAAAAGCCGAGCAAAATGTTGCTTTCAAGAAACGCTATGTTCAAGTTACTGTAACTTTGTCAATTATCTACATCTTTAGCTGAAACTTTCACCACACTATAAACAGTGTATAGACCTCATGTGGTCGAAATTTTATGTTCATCAAGTTTATAAATCTTAAGTTTTCATTACATATGTGAAAAAAGTCATTTTTGGACATACCAATTTCAAAAATCCGTATTTCTGTGAAAAATGTAGATAACATATTTTAAATTTCACAAAAGCCTAAAAATAAATATTAAATAATGTGGACGAAATTTGAACTGTTTCCATCAAGTGGTTTGGACTGCAGCTGGCGTCAAAGTTGACGCACCAACATGAGTATTTCCCTTTTTCACCCGATATTGACCATGCCGAAATATCGGTGCAAAAAAAAAAAAGCCGAGGTGAATTCTTCTAATAATACTGTATAACACTGTATACGTAGTTTTTTCAATCCAATTGATGCTGTATGCCATATTTTGAAGTTCTTCGTGAGTTACACTAGTTATTTTGGTTATCTTAGGTGTAACAAATCATGTGTCTTAATAAGATGAATTCACCTCGGCTGTTTTTTGCACCGATATTTCAGCATGGTCAATATCGGGTGAAAAAGGGAAATACTCATGTTGGTGCGTCAACTTTGACGCCAGCTGCAGTCCAAACCACTTTAAGAAACAGTTCAAATTTCGTCCACATTATTCAATATTTATTTTCAGGCTATTGTGAAATTTAAAATATGTTATCTATATTTTTCACAGAAATACGGATTTTTGAAATTGGTATGTCCAAAAATGACTTTTTTCACATATGTAATGAAAACTTAAGATTTATAAACTTGATGAACATAAAATTTCGACCACATAAGGTCTATACATTTTTTATAGTGTGGTCAAAGTTTCAGCTAAAAATATTGATAATTGACAAAGTTACAGTAGGTTGAACATGGCATTTTTTGGAAGCAAAATTTTGCTCGGCTTTTTTTTTGCTACTGAGTGTACGTCTGTCTCATAACCTGCTACTAGACAAGTTTGAGATCATAGCAATCGATATGTTTTGGTTGATTGTTTTCAAGAGCGGATGGGTAGAACGAAAAAGTTGGTTGAAAAAAAATTAACGTTTGCAGAAAATCGTCAACTGGCCTATTTCATTTTGCCTTCGCACACATGCACGTAATTGTACTCATACAATATTGTTAGTTTTGCGGAGCTGAAGAAAACATTTTCTTGATCGGAGAGCAATTTGCATGCTCTTAATAAGGCTCCACAATCGGGAACTTTATTCCACTGCTTTAAAATTTTCTGAGTCTAATACTCGTTCCTGGAGGTTTGTTCTGATAGATCAGAAGTAAGCAGAGGGATTAACGTCTAAATATTGGTAGTTATGATTATAGATAACATACAGTGTCATCAAATGTCCCAGATGCTTAATAAACTGATTTAAACCTGTACGGTACCCTATCATTTCCTGAATGAGTTCCTGGAACTTTTTCATCAAGGTAGTAGATCAGAAGACTCTGGTTGCAAACACAATTTGTTCGATTGGTCTAAAATTTGGACCAAATGGAGAGTTTGAACCACTAGTGACGTTACTCAGAAGTAGTGTTCAGAATGCACTTCCATTGTCATTAAGTGAGAGCTTTTGATAGTACAATTTTTGACTCACGATTGTGTCACAAGAACAATCATAACCTTTGTCCAGCGAGTCACGAAATTTCCCGCATGGTGTTGCTTTGAACTGCACCTTCACCGACTACTGAACCATGGAAGGACACGATGGAGTCGTGACCTTCGCCCACGGCAATGAGACATAGTCAAAAGAAACCTATGATCATTTTAACAACGGTAACCGATTACATTCGCCCAATGATATGTCTGTTTCCCGTTGGAACTTTGGTGGTACCGGTACCCAGAATAGTTAAAAGCTCAAGCTGCACTCAAAAAAAACATTATTTTTCGCTTTGGCTTATTAATTCCCTACCTCGTAAAACTTTACAATTACATAACAAATATAATTTCTCTCTTTATTGTACCCCGTCCCACGAGTTCCTCCTCAATAGTAAGCATGATGCATACATTTAACGGGGTCGATTCCGTAAAACATCAACATCGAAGTTTGCATTATATCACCACGTGTGAGAAAACGAATAAAAAACAATGAAACCATGGCAGCAACAAAAAAAAATACCAACCTCAGCATTCATTACTGCGCAGCTAATTGTGCTGCCTTGTTTGTAGATACCAGCAACGCATCATTATGAAAAGCGGACAGTGGAACGTAGTAGCCATTGGCACAAACCACAGAAATAGCATTTCCTTCGACGGAAAAAAAAGAGCAATCTTCAGCAAACATTTAATGCTCTACCTTCCTGCCTTTGTTTTCATTTTGAATTTAAGTAACCACAAAAGGTGTCCACCAACTCCTTCCAAACCAGGAAGGGAACGTGAGATGGATACAAAAATTAAGCTCTATTATTTCTGGCCAGAACGTCACAGTTTTGCTCGACATATTTGTTGAATATGAAAACTTTCCAACTTTCGTCATTTCAACTCGAGAGGAAAAGTTGTCCCTCCCACTGGCATAAATGCATTTCCACCATGTTTGCTCGGTGAGTAGATGAAAATAATTTTCCGCTTTGTTTCGGTATTTTCCACTTTAAGTGGTAGTTAAATACGACTCCGGTGTAGCACCGAGCACCGAGGCTGCCTCCTCCAGCCCAGCCCAGCCCAGCCCGGGAGTGAGTTATGCGTTTTTGTGCATGACCAACGGCAGGAACGTGATTCTATTCGATGCACTTTTCTGGTCTGAAATAGAACCCGAACGGTCAGACTGTATCGTTCGCTAATGGGAGATGTATTTTTGGACAGCGAAGTAGGCTATTTTCCGTAAACAATACAAATTGATCGTCAACCTCCGATTGAAAGCCGAGTGCTAGCGGCAGCGAAAATACGATTGTCTTTCATGAATTAAGTTGCTCTCTATGGAAATGGGAGGATTTACCTGTTTTAGGCAATCTAAGCAGTGTTTAACCCTTTTATAGAATTCTTTCTCTTTCGTGCACACATCTGACCTTTTTGCTTGTTTACATTTATTTTCTGCTTGCTGACCTATCGATTACAATCGACAGAATTATCCATAATTGCTTGAAAATGATCTTTTGAAGTGCCAAATTTCTCAAGTGATTGTAACTATTGTCGGCAAACCCACATTTAATCGGCTATCGTTCTATTTTAACGATACGAAATCAGCACTATTTTCAAGTGCATTTGGCTCGTTCGAAGAATAATTCCGCAATCGAAAGATTATCAAATTAAAGCTAAATAATTAAGATATCATGTAGGAATATATTCAGTGGAGTGTTTTGATGGAAAGTTATATTGAATGTGAGGTTTGACAATTGGATGCCGAGAACCAAAAACATTGCCGAAGCCAACATTTCCCTTATGAACTTTACCAAAGAATCAGGTTTGGTGCAAGAAAACGAGATGCCGACGAATGATGAATGAATCTATTTATAACACCACCGGAATAAAAGAAATTTGCTTTATTTTTCTAAATATTTTAAAAGTATTATTCAGTTTTAGCTTTTACAGTCACTGCATGTTCCAGGAAACGCTCACAACTTCGATATGAGGAGGCTCCCGAAGTGTGACTAGTGTGGATTTAACGCTAACGTGGTGGTAAACTTCGATTCCGAATAGTATTTCTATTGCTTGAAATGAAAAGTAATGATCCATGACTAGCATTCGCAAATAAAATCTGTATCCACATTAATCCGGACACCTTGTAACACATTGTAACTTTTGAAATATTGCACGTAGGAATGAAATATTTCACTGTGGTATAGCTGAGAGTCTATGATGAAAAAGACTATGATTGATGTTTACAATTCATGTTTAGTATTCAAGATGGCGACGATAGAAAAACAAGTGCGCGAGCGAATTTTGTACGGGCGTACGGCAAATCCTTACGAAAACATTGGATTTGCCTAAACCCACTGTTCACGGTGTGCTCAAATCATTTTCAAATCAAATCAAATGTGAAAAGGATATTAACGAAAAACCCAAATCTCTCCATTCGAACGGTGGCTCATAAAATAGGGCCTGGTTTTGTCCAAAAATCAAAATAACGTTTGGGACTTAAGTCATATAAAGTAAAAACAGTTCCAAATCGCAACGACAAGCAGAACTTGGCAGCAAAATTAAGGGCTCGACGTTTGTACTGCGATTATTTGACGAAGTTTTCATGCGTTGTTGTGGACGATGAAACTTATGTCCTGGAGAATTTCAAGCTGCTATGGCCAGAAATGCTACACCTGAGAATTTCAGAACGAAGAAGGCATCGAAATTTCCCAAAAAATACCTTGTGTGGCTAGCAATTTGCACGTGTGGCAAAAAGAGTATATCTTTCGTCACTACAAGCACAATCAACAAGGAGATCTATCAGAAAGAGTGTCTGCAGATCCGATTGCTACCCTTCATCAAAAGTCACAAAGAAAAACCTTTGTTCTGGCCCGATTTGGCATCATGCCACTATGTTAAAACTGTGATGGAGTGGTACCAAGCAAATCAAGTGAACATTGTATCAAAAACCTCAAACCCTCCAAATTGCCCAGAGCTACGACCAATCGAGAGATATTGGGCTCTGATGAAACGGAAGCTTTCTGGAAAGAAGCAAGGAATCAAAGACATCAAACACTTCCAGCAAATTTGGACAAAGACGGCTTCTACGATTTCTGAAGAGTCTGTACAAACCCAAATGGACGGAGTTGAGCGCAAAGTTCGAAAATTTTATGCAAATACCGAATAACTATATTTTGTCTTCACGAATTGTTAAAACACATCCCATGAATCTGAAATAAACAACTACGACGGAAATATAATACGAAATTTATGTTTCATTCATATTTTGAGGTGTCCGGAATATTGCGGATACAGACCTTAGCTCATCCAGATACATTTTAGAGAAGCCTGTCATATAGAAACTTTCAGCAGGTTAGCTGGAGATCATGATATCCAGGCTTTACTATTGCAATTTTTATAAGCGTTCTGAGGGAAACCGAAGATATCTTGAAGGTAGATTCATTTCGTATTTCACGGAGGGGAAGTTCGAAAACTCGTTGTTTTTTATATCCAATTGCATATTCTACAGCTTTTGAACAGTCTCGGCAGTTACATGAATTGGTCAACTCTTTGAAAATTATTTTTAGAATTACTATGAACTTCGGGATATCTATGAAGAATGAAGGTGGAAATGTAATGAACTTGACAAAAGTTGATCAAGCTTTTAGTTTCAAGGTAATCATGAAGTTGTCTCACTCTCTTTTGAGAAAAGTTCATTGAACTGCCGAAAAATTCTCAACGTACCTGGAAACTTGGTTGAACTTCCAAAAAGTTTGCTGATCATCCATGGAATAGTAATAACTCTGGAAATAACCGAAACTTTGAGAAGCAGTTTTATCTTCCCAGAAGTTATTTGGACTCCAAGTTAGGACATGTTACATGATAAAAAGCAGAATATCACAAATATTCCAATTATTTACGAGAAATTGTAAAAAAAATCAGCGAAGTTGGTCGATTTCCTAAGCCTTTATTAAGTTGGTGGAATTTCAGTGAAATAAATAGCATTTCCGAGGTGTTGTTAAACCTTCGGGCAAACGAAAGAGCAAGTAATTCACGTTGTTTGCTAACGACGCACTACTGGCAGTAAAAATTACTCCAAACCTGTATTGGTTAAACCAATGCATGGCAAAAAGTTTGCGAAAAATCTGAGATTTCTGATAAAAAAAACTTCTGATCTCTGATGTTGAATCATTGACAGTATGACAGGTGTTGGCGGGTTTAATAGCGAGAAATACAACCCCGATGCGGAGAACGCAAAATTGGTCTATTTTAGCTGGTTGTATTCGAGTTTTGCTGATGCAAATCAAGTATAGAGTTGTTCCAAAAATAGACCACCGCAGAAGATGCCCTAATCATTCCAACACGGTCATTTCGAAGAGGAAGAGTTCACCTATCCGATGGAATTGGAGGCCTACATGGGTTGCCTTTGTGACACGAGAAATTCACGAAAGAAGCCATTGTTTACGTTTTTGCAGTTATGCCCTCATGAAAAATCTTTGTCGAAAAGACAGATTACTGTTTGACATTTTCATATGACAGTTAGTTGCTTTTAAATTGCAAAACGTTGCAATAAGTGAACTTGCAATTGAGAGACGTTGCAATCGCAAAATTGATATTAGCGAATGGTCACTGTATAACTACTGTCAGCAATCCCTCTTTTAATCGGCTACTGTTCTATTTAAACTGTATGTGAACAATATGAAATCTGCACCATTTTCAAGTGCATGTGGTTCGTTTGAAGAATGATTCTGCAACCGAAAGGTTATCAAATCAAAAGCTTAATAATGTGCATATATTCAGTGAAGTGTTTTGGTGGGAAAATATACTGAATGTTAGGTTTGAAAATTGGATGCCGAGAACCAGAAACATTACCCAAGCCAACATTTCCTCTATGGACCTTTACCAAAGAATCAGGTTTGGTGCAAGAAAACGACATGCTGATGGATGATGAAATCTATTTATTTTAGAATACCACCCAGATAAACAAATATTATAGGTTTGTTTTATTTTTTCTAAATATTTTAAATGTATGATACCATTTATTGTTTCATAATTATTAATGTAACTCCCAAGCAACACATCCCTGTTAAAATTGGTTGCAGAAACTTGATTGTGACTTAATTACTTTGACTAATTTGCAACAAGTGTGCTACTAGGGCTGATGCTATATGGGCTAATTTAGTAATGCACCTAATATTTGCGTAAATTATTTTTATATATAATAGGTCGTTAAACACTATTAATGTCAATATTTTAATCACTTCGATAAACAATATGTTCAGGATTGACAAATAGTTCATTTTATAAACTAAATGTTTGAATATTCCTGGATCTTCTTTTAATTTCTGATGAAAATATGTATCCAGTACCATATTGGCCACATTTGAGTTCGTAATTCTGGTGAAGTGTAAGAAGGGTTCAGTCTCACCATCGGTGGATTAATGCGGGTTTTTTAAATAAATATGACGAAATCCAACATATTGCTAAAAAAGTTTTAAATTCCATTAAATTGTTTTTAGAGACTCCATCGTTGCTCTAGATCCTAAAAAAAAATCGGGATCGGGTACTGCAATTGTTTAAATTTGATTAAAATGTCTTGACAAATCTGTTTGAGGCCCAGCATCGAAAAACTGTCAGATTGTTTGTCATATGTCACTGATCTGACAAGACAGAAAATGCTAGTGGAGACACTGGGTAAGGGGAAATTGCTGCGTTGTGTATGTGTTGTGTGTAAAAAAATAATGAATTTTAAAAGACGCGTAAAATTTCCCCTCGTTTAATTCCAAACCAAAGCAAGCGTAAACAACGAAATTGTTTGCAATGTTTCATGCGCTATACAACACTGTTTTTTTTATATTTATTTTCTCATCATCTTCAGCAAAGCTGTACAGACTGAATAAAATAAACTACCCTATCTAACACGAGAATCTTCGGAGGCATCTTTGCAGTGGATGATTTTGACCTAAGACTGTTCGGTGCCTCGGCATCCACAGAAGCTGTCGTTTTCGGGAACTACGGCAGGAACATGAAAGTTTATTTGTTGCAAAAGATGTGTGCAGTCCAAGTCCGGTTACTCAATACATCGAATGCAAACAATCTCTGCAAGTGCATCCTCCGCTGGCTCTAGGGTTATAAGTTGACATCGCGCTGGGCAAATCTGTATACGGAACGGCACAGTTTCGACGAATAAAACCAAGGACGGCAAAAGGTTTAGCGGAAGTTATGGAAATATGTTCGATAAAATTCAGCTTACTATCCATCGTTACTCCTAACTCCTAAAAGATAGGAGCGTAACCAGATTATCTGCCATTCAGGAAATCCTAATCGTTCCAGTTTTTTTAGCGTTAGCTCATGCGGTACCTTGTCGAAGGCTTTGGAAAAATCGTTGTATATACTGTCAACCTTGCATCGCTCTTCAAGACTACTGTTAATCCGAAGTATAAACGCTTTGGAAAAAGTCAGCAAATAGCTTTGCAGATTCAGTATTTAGAGTCGTGAGAAGTGGCATCACCAATCGAGATTTCTGCGGCATTTTTAATTGGACGCTCCCATATTTTTAATGAAGTTCGAGAGAGATGCCGGATTGGCCTTCACATCACCCTGAATTTGAAATACATACTCAGCCAATCCACCAAACTGTCCAGAACTTCGTCCAGTATAGAAGTACTGGGCTCTAGTTAAGCGGACACTCTTCGAAACTAAGAAGAAAGCAAATGGTACCGATGATTTCAAGAGAAGATGAAGAATCGTCACGGCGAGCGTATCTGAGGATACCGTACGGAACCTGATGGCGGGTGTACTTTAAACGTTCGAGAATTTAACAGAAAGAAAGATGGACATCTTAAAGGGTGGAACGGTCAAAAATTGGTCAAACATGATTGAGTGCACACTGATTAGTTTATTATATACGTTTATATTAGTTATATTAGTTTATTATACAGCACGGAACATCGATGTTCCTTCAAGAATGGCAACAAGCGTTGTGCAAGCATTCCTTTACATAAATATCTTGGATGACAGTGCCAGTTGTCACAAAGCTTTCGCTTTTTATACCACAGGTGCAAATCACCTGCCAGGTATTTTTTCGGGCACTTTGACAAGCCTGAGAATATTGTCAAATATTGTCAGCATCGTTCCCTCCACATGCAGCAGTTGCTTAATGAAGTTTGGAGCACTTCTCAATGGAAGTCAATCAGCTCCGTCACCAGTTACCATTCATCTTGCTCTCATTGCGTGGCAGAACTTAGGAGAGGTAAGTCGGTGTTGAATCGTATCCTTGAGCCAAATGACTCCTCGGCCTTAGTTATAGATGGCTTCTGAATATTCCTTTATGTAAATAAGGTGTAATGATTCACCTGTAAAAGAGTGGATATTTACACTTACCATCTCGATTTGGTGTCACTGTAACCTTATATATTGACATTTCAGCTCGTTTCTTTGCTCTTTGCTCTGTTGTGTAGGACTTTCCCAATTTGTTGCCTCTGATGGAAAGGATGGAATTGCGGTTGAAAATGCTGGCCACTATTCTTTCGGTTGATGTGACTTTCTGGTTTCGATTTCCTCCTGATCCCGGCATCCTGGCAGTCATCAGACGTTCCCCGAACACTTTAAGAACATTCGTCACAATTGATTTGGCAATATTAAGGGATTTTGCCAAGTTTGCCAACATTCTGTACGCATACACCTACAAAATGAGGGGTGTTCAAGTTTTTTTTCATTGCACGATTAAAAAAACAACGTCATATTTGAGTCGACCAAGTTTTGACCGTTCCATCCTGGCTGCGGTTTTGTTGAATGTTGTGTAAATTATGTTGCTGCTGTTATTTTGATGTCCGAAATTTAACGTGTACAGGCTTTACAAATACATAAGACAGCCACTTCGCGGCGTTCTTTGATCGTTCTATATCATTCTATAATCGTGTTAGGCTCCACTATCTTAAAATCTGCCTCAAACCAATCTTCCTAGCCGTGTACTGCGTGACATGGAAACTGGGCACCCTTAAAGTTGAAAATTAGTAAATCTTTAGGAAACCGCCTACAACAGGAGGGAATAAATACGGTATGACGCAAGGTTGACGTGTTTTTGCCCGTGCCAAGAGAGCCAGAGTTTGTTGATGATAAGAAGTTAAAAATGAAAGAGAAAATTAGCACCGAAAGCGGAAAACGGAAATTCCACCTGGTTTTCGTTGAAGTTTGCCTTCCATTTTTTTTATATTTATGACTTCTACGTCGAGCTAGTTAGCAGTGTTGATGAAGGAAAGAAAATGCTACCTTTTTTTACATTTCCGAGGCACCGGTATTTTTCTATTAGCGGCTGTTCGCGAAGGAAGCATTTTTCTGGTCGTAAAATTATCCAAAACAGAAATAGAAAGAAGTTTGCTAAATCGGAATTTTTTGTGGAATTGAAGTCGTTGGCGTGATGATAATTAAGAGGTGAAAAATAAATTAACCAATTCCCGGGGATTGCACCAAGTTGAGTGGTGAATTACATTTCATCCCGATCGGTTAAGTGATTACAGGGGCGTGGAGAAACATTTAATCAGGTTCCACGAAAAGAGACGCAAACAAATTTTTATTCAACCGATTGATCCTCAAGTTTATTGAAAGCTAAACGGAACATGACAGCCAATTAGTTGCAACATAAATGGTTACATTTCGGCAGCCGAGTAAGCAAGTAAGCCGAAATTATATCATTGCTTCATTTCTACTATTTCTACTCATGAACCATTAGCGATTCATTTCGAGATAAGAAAAACTCCCCTTCTCCATCCACCGAAAAAAAACGGAATTCGCTTCTGTAAATATTGGCCGCCAAGGGTGGAAAAGGCCCGGTTGCTTCCAACATCAACGCTAAGAACAATATTTCATAAATCAAGGTAAAGTATAACGAGAAAAGTAGACTCCATTTATTTGCTCCACTAGGCAACTCCCGATGCCTTGAAATTGCGAGAGGCTCGTGAATGCGCTAGTGTTGCCAGCGGGGGCACCAGCACTGAAATATTAGTCCATGTTTGGTATGGGTGTTGTTTCTTTCTTTATTAGGGTTTGCTTTCATAATTTCGCTCATCTTTCAACAGGAAAAGACAGGTCGCTATGTTTCAACTGCCGCCATGTGACGCTGAGGACTTTCTTTTAAGAAATAAATAAGAGATTTTTCATAAGTTGCTGTGGGACTATAAGCATTTGTCCGGGGTTATCGTTTTGGTTGAGCGAGAGCAATGACCGTTAAATAGTTTAAAAAGCTACTGTCGTTAACCAAGAAAGACCTGGGAGGAGGGGGTGGTATTTTTTAGGTAATAACGAATATAAAAGACAGTTGGAAATTGTATTCACCGTAGGCTTTTATATGATGCAAAGGGTAAGAAGTTGAATTATTTTTTTTTACTTAATTATCGAAATTTTCAGCCCTGGGCGGGTTCATCTCCCGTCTTAGTCACTCAGATACCTTTTGGGTATTTTCGTAACTTGTCAGGGGGTGAGATTGGAACTCGTGACTTTGGCGTGAGAGGTATGGATGTTAACCACTACGCCGGGGTCGCCCCCGGAAGTTGAAATACCACTGAATAAATTGTAGTGTAATCGACGCAGAAAATCCGTTTTATACACCGTGTCCAATATATTCTCATACCCTTTTTCCTTGCATTGGTGTCTTGTAACTACTCAACATGCTTCACGTATGTGTTGGTGTAGTTTTGCACTATGTTTAAACAAACGCTTTTAGGTTATGTTCGATTTTATTCATTCGGTGTTTATCTTTTACCAGCGATGAAGGAAATTCATATTGTGGTGATAAAAAATTTTTGACGGGTGAGCGCCCGGGTGCTATTTTCAAAAAATTTAAAAAACTCCGGAGTACAGCGGGATTTTGTGTACCGAACCATCCGAAGGTACCGTGACATCTGCTCGTTGGATGACCCGAAGAGATCCGGTCGTACTCGTACGGTGCGGACTGCACGAGTTGTTAAAGCGGCCAGGGAACGGATTAGACGAAAATCACAGCGCTCTGTACGTAAAATGGCGGCAGATCTGAATGTTTCAAGATCGCCAATTCACAATATACTGCAAAATTACCTCGGATTCTAAGCTTTCAAGAAACGTAAGGTTTACGGAGTTTCGGAATCTTCCAAGCAGAAACGACTCGAAAGAGCAAGTCTGTTTTTGTCGCGACACGGTGGGGAAGAATTTATCTTTTCCGACGAACAGTGATTCGTCTTGCAAAATTCCCATAATGTTCAGAACGACCGATTGTGAGCTCTCTCTTCGAGAACTGTTTCAGAAAGTGATAGGAATATTCCACGGTTCCAAAGTGATGCGTCAGTGATGATTTGGGGAAGAATTTGCAAGCGAGGCAAATACCACTGGTTTTCATCGAAAAAGGCGATAAAGTCAATGCCGTATATTATAAAACGGAAGTTTTGCAGAAAGTTGTCCAGCCATATGTACAAGAGGTGATTGAAGATGATCAGTATGTGTTTCTGCAGGACGGAGCGCCATCGCATACTGCAAATCTCGTTCAGGGGTCGTGCCGAGAAAATTTGACCGACTTTTTGGACAAGCATGAATGGCCTCCCAGTTCACCAGGTCTGAATCCCTTGTAATCACCGTAATCAAACGAATTTGGGACGAAATGCCGATGGAAGTCGTGTGTGCCGCCTGAGACGGTTTCGAAAAATACCTGGAGCTGGTCAAGAAGGTTAATTGCGGTGTTATTCCAAAACATATGCTCTAGTTGATCAGTATTATATTGCAATGTAATGGGTAAAGTTAAGGAGTATATCGAAAATAAGCTATCCACAAACTTTCTTTCAAATTATGTTGAAAACCGATATTTTATTCATACAAAAAATTGATCCTTTATTGTACGAGGTTAAACTTGAACATAGTGAAGACCGGATGAAATTTAAGTTATTCCTTCACGAATTTTCGAACTTTGGATCGAATGCTCTTCATCAAGTTCCAGACAAGTGTTGCATAGCATGTTTTAGACGCTTGAGCCCAAATTTTTTTGAACTCCTGCATATTCCCAGCTGCCTTACCAGTCTTCTTGAAGACCCTCTTCACGATTGCCCAGTAACGTTCGATGGGTCGAAGCTGAGGGCAATTTGGTGAATTGATATTTTTCTCAACGATATCTATACCCTCTTCCGCAAGCCAATTGAGAGTGGTTTTGGCATAGTGAGCCGACGCTTAATCCGGCCAAAACAGTAGAGGTGTACTATGCTTCTTATATAAAGGCAACAATCTCTTCTGGAGACACTCAGATCGATAGATTTCCGCATTTATAGTTCCGGTAGTGTAAAAAATGGTTGACTTCAAACCACAGGAACATATTGCTTGCCATACCAGTACCTTTCGACCGAATTTCTCCACTTGAATCGACCTGTCCGCATCGCTCACATCCTCCCCAACGACGGCAGTAAAGTATTGTGGACCTGGCAGGGTTTTTGAGTCCTCCTTTACATAGGTCTCATCGTCCATCAAAACGCATGCATCCGGACGCTGCAAAAGACGCGAATACAATTTCCGGGCACTTGTTGCTGCTCGCTTTTTCTGTTCTGCACTTTGTTTCGAGATTTTCTGCTTCTTGTAGGTCTTCAGGTGGTTTCGCCTCTTGATACGCTGGATCATTCCGACACTCGTTCTTGCTTTTTTGGCCAAATCACGTATTGACATTGATGTGTTCTTCATGATTAGAGATACCACTTTCTGCTCCAGTTTCGGGTTGGAAGAACCGGGTTTTCTGCCACTTCCTGGTAGCTCATCCAAAGAATAGTGTTCCTCAAACTTATTAATGATCGTTTTAACACTCGCATGATGAATTCCAAACCGCTTCGCCAATTTTCCCAAAGTAATACCTTTCTCACTTAGCCATGTGTCCAGAACCTTAATTTTCACTTCCTTTTCAATACGCGACATTTTGAAAACGCAGAATTTGAACCGCACAAACAAGTAAACAAAAGAAAGCTGACAGGCAAACGCACAGCATTGTGTTCAGAGCATAAAAAACCATCAAAAATACATGCGTACAACGCAAATGTATGTGGATAGCGTATATTCGATACACTCCATACACTGAAACTTCAACTTCAAATGGATTGTAAAGAAAGAATGAATTGACAGATCTAAACGAAATTTTGAGTACGTTTTTATAAAAAATGGCGTAGAAATTTTAGTTTTTCTACTGCTCCATAGATGTCGCTTTCAAAACTATTTGACTAACCTAATATATTAATATATTGCAATCAACAAGGTATTACAATTAACATCAAATGGCTCTGCAGCGAACACCCGACAGCATGACCTAAGCATCTTTTTGCAACATTGCTTCCATGATGATCGATTCTTTTAATCGACTTTCTCTTTTGTTCAGAACTCGACGGCAAGAACATTTGTCATAAGATTTGTTGTTCAAAGTATCAGCTAACAACCTCTGCTGCCAACCATAGCTGATAACAGAGAAAGCACTTTGTATTTTTCAATTGTTTAGCGGAATTTACTGCTGTGAAAAGTGAAGAGTCAAAACTTTGTTTGTTTTGTCATGGTAGGCTGAAAAAAAATCAATAAGAAGAATTGATCAACATAAGGCTTTGTCTTATGCTACGTGAGATGAGGTATGTTTACCTTATCAGCAATAATAACGCCATGCCTTTTTTTCGATTAAGTTTTAATTAATTTCAGAAAGTAGAGTTCATTTGCAAGAAGAATGTTCGTTCGATCCTGCGCTCCGTTATTTTAGAAGATTTACTACTGTGTGATCCTTCAATATTAATAAGTTTTTTTTCAAAATCGCTTCTTCTGCTGTGGAGTGAAAGTGAGTTTTGTGGGAAAGAAGAAAGTGAGGTTCCCAGTTGAAAAAGAGAAATCTAGCAGTTATTGTTGGCCAATTCAACAAGCGAATTTACGATTCAACTCCTCTTGGTCACGCCAACCAGCGCACAGTGGGAAAAATGGATCCAAAATCCCATTAATTTAGACGGCGCAGGGTAGGAGTCCTGAAAAATATCTTATGGGAAAAATGCGGGGAATCGAATGGTGTTAGTTTCATTTAGGGTTGACCACAGTTAGTGTCCCATTTTGCCCATTTCTCCCCTCCTTTTAGATGCAAACTAGAATTATTACCCAAAAACTAAACTTGGTGCTACTATATTGAACCCAAATGCACTGCAAATTTGCAAAAAAAAGCTGAAGAACTGTAGGGAACAAATTTTACTTTGATCGGATGCCAGGATGTCCATTCTACCCAATTTTTCCTCACACATGCATTAACTCATAAACCATGTGGTTCGGAAGATTGGCGCCAGTAATATTTCTCCGCTTGCACTGTAATTATGTAAAAATGTCCGGAAAATTGAGTGGTGATGGTTTCATTTAGGGTTGACCACAGTAAATTGTCCATTTCACCCGAATTCCTCTCATAATTTAATAATATTATTTAAATCATGCTGCTTTGAAGATCGGCGCTAGTAATATTGCTCTCACTTGCACTGTACTTATGTAAATATGTCCGGAGAATCGAATGATGATGGTTTTGTTTAGAGTTGCCAACAAAAAATTGTCCATTTTATCCGATTCCCCCGCATACTTGAAAAACCTCATATACCATGCGGTTCTAGTACTGTCACTTGCAATTTATTTTTGTTAAAATGACCGGAGAATCGAATGGTGATATTTTCGTTTAGGGTTGACCTCAGTAAATTGTCCATTCTACCCGAGTTCCCCAAAAATTATTATTCCCTCTAGACGATCGCGAGTTAACCGTTCTTCCCCTTAAAACTTTATTTTTAAGATCATTAATGTACATTGATTTAAAAATATTAGTTCTGCATATTAAATTCGATTAAGCCTGAAAAAATAACTGAAATTGCTTAAAAAATGCGAAAATGACTTTTAAAAGTAGCATTGAAACCATAAATTCAGTAACAGTTTGCACAACGCATGTTGAAGGCATAAGAATAAAAATAAAGTAAGTTCACTTTCATCTATTGTCCATATCATCATATAAAAGTATGTAAAATGACACCCCAATTTATTTTTAAACACGGTTAACTTACCTTCGCTGGTCCTGGCAACAAAAGTTCTCAATTAAAGGATGTAACGGTCAAAAATTGGTCGACTGAAATATTACGTAGTTTTTTTAGCGTGCATTTAAAAAACCCTCATTTTGTAGGTGTGTGCGTACAAAATGTTGACTCTATTTTGTTTTTGCCATTCTGTGTATCAAAATTGTGCACGCGCATAAGCAAAATCCTCCCACGCTGACTTGGCAAAATCACTTAATATTCAAATCAACCGTGAAGACTGTTATAAAAGTGTTCAGAGAACGTCTGACGACTACCGGAATCAGGCTGGAACGGAAACCAGCCGCAGCGACCGGAAAAATAGTGACTAGCATTTACAAATGCAATCCCAACATTTCCATCAGAGATATCGGAACAAATTGGGAAAGTCCCACACAACAGTTCAAAGAGCAAAGAAACGAGCCGGACTGTAAATGTATAAGGTTGCAGTGACACCATATCGAGATGATAAGCAAAACACAACAGCCAAAGGAAGAGCGCGTAAGTTGTTCAAGAGTTTGTTGACCAAGTTTGATTGCACCGTAATGGACGATGAAACATACGACAAGGCTGATTTCAAGCAGCTCCTAGGTCAAGACTTTTAGGCTACCGAAAAAGCAAAAGTTCAAGAGATGCTTAAGCAGAAAAATATGTTTGACCAATTTATGACCGTTGCACCCTTTGATAACTGTCGATGAGCATGTAGAACACATATTTGAGAACCGGCAATCACAAAATCCGAAGTCTTGAGAGCCAGCTCCATGCCATGCCAATTTCCTTTAACTTGGGTCTTAAAATCACCGAAAATAGTATTTTGACCTCTGGCGATTTGCATTTTTCTTCACAAATTGGAACCAAAAATTGGAATTTTGAAATTCTATGAGAATCACTTGAATTTCCGCCTCAGCTTGAATGTATATGCTCTAAAAGCATTGTTTTATATTTCTCAGCCTTTAACGAGCAGCTTTATTGTGATAACCGTTTAAAGGTAGCCTATTTTGTCAAAAAAAGGCAAAGTACAATCAACCCCCCGACTAACTTGGAACCCCTTGGTCTTGACTGTTTAATGGGGTTTGACTTCTTGGTTTCTAAATAGAATATCTCGTGATCCATCGCATATAGAAGGTTAGTTTTTTTTTCTATCAAAGTTGTTCAACAGTTCAAGGCCTTCGATGGTAAACTTAAAAATTCAAAATTATCTGACTACGCAGCGCCCAAATCTAGGCATCCTTGATATATAGGAAGTTGGCGTCTTCGACAAATATGATTGAGTGACTAAGCCCCCTCAGATTTTGTAAACATTAGGTTAGAATTCATCCGCTACGTGGTGCCAGTGTACATGTGAATTTTTTGTATTACCTGTATAACGAGATCTGGATCATCTATGAATTTACTGTCTTCGGGAAAGTTATTCGGGAAATCATGACCTTTCGGCGGTTGACTTAAAAGTTCAGAATTATCTCACCTCGCTGCGCTAGTGTGTGTGTCAATTGGATGAATAACGCGGATCTCGGGGTTATTGACATATTGGCGTCACAAAATGGCGTCTTCGGCAAATATGTTCGACTGGTCAACACCTTTTAGATAGTGTAAGCATTTGTTCAGAACCTGCACGCTACGTAGTGCGAGTGTACATGTGAACAATTCGTATCATCTGTATATCGAGATCTAGAAAAACTATAAATTCACTGTTTGAATTTACTGAGTAGGGAGGAGAGCTCGCCGTAATTTCAAGAAATGTTATAAACAGGGAGTTGGCAATTCTACTCTTCCCATCCAAATCGCTAAAATTCGGTGCCCTGATGGTCCCTCCTTCCCTAACCATTTCCCTAACTTGAAGTTCTCTGTAGAACTTCCATACAGTTCTCTGTTTATCTTCCATGAAGCTCTCTGAAGAACTTCCATGAAGTTCTCTGAAGATCTTCCATGAAGTTCGCTGAAGGACTTGCTTGAAGTTTTGTGAAGAACTTCTCTGAAGGACGAACTCGAAATTATCAGAAGAACGTTCCAAAACTACCTATATTGGGGTAATCAGTCTCTTATGTGCACTAGCGATAAAAATTCATTGGAAAGTTCACGGGCAGACCTGCGCCACGAATTGAAATAAATCTGAACTATGAAGTCATCCGTCTGGAAGACCATGGTTACCCGAATAAATTTCCTTGAAACAATAAATTCATATATAATCTGGATATCAAAATACTGATATTATCAAAAGTTTACGTGAACACTAGCGCCTCGATAAGGATGAATACTGATCTAATGTGTACACCATTCAAAAAGCTCAGACACCTCGAATATCTTTTTCGACGATGCCATCTTGCCATATGTCAATAATCTCGAAATCAAGAATAATCTCGAAATCAATAAGTTTACATGAGAACTAGCACCACGGAGTGAGATAATTCTAAAATGTTGAGTTGAGCGTCTGGAAGCTCATAATTTCACAACTAACGTCCCTGAAAACGATAAATTTAAACACGATCTAGATCTCAAAATACAGGTAATAATCAAAGTTTACATGAACACTAGCGTCTAATAGCGGACCGGTTCTGAATTAATGTTAACACCATCCGAAAGACTTCAATCAACCAAACCTCTCTGTGCCGAAGACGCCAAACTGCTATATCTGTAAAAAATTGCCAATAGGGCGAATCTGCTTTTTTAAACAAACATTTCAATGGACGTTTTTAGCGAATAAACGCACAATTAAAAAAAAAAACTACGACCAAACTCGGCTAGAGGACGCCTTCTTTTATACGATTATGGTCTTAGTTTTTAGAAATTTAGCTTTTATTCGTGATAAACAGTCGGTTTATATGTTTGTTTAGAGAAGTAGATTCGCCCATTTCGCAAATTTATCCGGATATGTCAAGGATCTCAAGATTCAGGTTATGAAGTAAGTTTACATGGACACTAGCGCTGCGTAGTGAGATAACTATGAACTTTAAAACCTTGATCTATTGAATAAATTTGCTCAAAGAAGTCACTGCCTATATACTAAGAATCACAAGATATTATCCGATGAACCAACAAAGGTCAAAGCCCATCCCAAGTAAGTATTTTAGTTTTATTCCAGCCGTATAGCACTCCTCCCGGCTTTGTTGATAAAACTACATTCAAAGCTGTTTTGTCCACCACCACCTCCTCTTTGCATCTTATAAACCAAAATGTGTACAAAGAGGACCACTCTATGGACGATTTTGAAAACCTTTACAGGACCATAAAGATTTTGAAAATGTTCTAGTGGAAGATGTTATGACCACTTGAGAACCTTCATAAAACCTATTGGTTGCTATCAAAACCAGCATAGGGCCAAATGACCACAGCTGTCAAACTTCACGGTGATATGGTGGTTAGTTTTTGCTGATCTGCTTTGTTAGATTCTCTGATTCATTTAACAGTAAATAATATCTAAGTAAGAAGTTCTAGTGTTGTGGAAAATTTTATTTGATAGCAAAATATCTAAAACAATTTTTTTTTTTAAACGTATCATGCTTCACTATGCTCATTAAATTTTATGGTGAATATTGGCACGATAAGCGCCAACAATAAATGCGCCTCGGAAATTTATTTAAGAAGGTTACATCAACAAAAACAAAATTGAAACATGTATGTTCGATAAACTTATCATGGATTTCCTGAAGACAGATGGAATTCAATATGGTTATTTATAAAAAAATACCAAAATTGGTCTTCGATCTAGAGTTGCAATGCATTGAATGTTTGGTGTATTTATTTTTCCACACTTCAGTGATTTCATATATTTCAATATGGCGATTGGAAGAAATCACAGTTTTTCCAAAAAGCCAATTTATCTTCGCAATGGCTACTATAAAACTTTTTGGTTATATGGTGACCTACCTCAAGGCCAATTTGCCGTTAAATGCATTCACTGGAGGCAAAATGGTTTCAAAATGCTTTTTCAAGTGGCTTCAATAAGATAATATGAATGAGTTCTAAGCCGGGATTTCAAAACAGCAATTTACCAGTTCATAAATTCAAAACAAAACCTTCGATAGGAGTAAAAGGAATTTTAGAAAACAAGATTTCAAGATCCTTGTAAAGATGCTATGTAGGTTCTCATAAACCTGACTTAAAAAAAAACTTGTTGGCACCTCTTGGTACCATAATAGAACCAAATTGATTTCCAGTGGCGTTCATAAAACTTCTTAAAACTTAATAAAGCTGGATGGATTTGGAAATGTTATCTTCGATGTATCATTTGCTGATTTATTGCTCAAATATGCTGAATTCAGATCGACCCACTTTCTTTTACGAAGTTGTTTGTTTAACGTCTAATATTTCTCATATCTGTATCACAATTTTAATTTTTGATTCCAATTTGTGAAGAATGATGTAAATCGCATGAGGTCAAAATACGTATTTCAGTGGTTTTTGCACCCATGCTAACGAAAACTGACATGGTGCTCTAGGTCTAAAAATCTCTGTTGACCAGTGTTATTACTTGAAATCATGTTTCATCATGGTTGTAGTTCATAAGATATTGACAAAGCCGTTTGTCATTTTGCCATTTATCACAAGACCTTCAGAGCTCTGTTCAGCTACTTTACTCATAAAATAGACATTACTCAAGGAGTCAAGGTGAGTATATTATAGGTGCTCCAATGTTGAACTTATGACTTGGCCATGTTGGATTTTTGTTTGGAACTCTCTTAGCTCACTCGGTAAAGGTGTGGCTACAAAGTAAAACCATCCTGGAGGTGGCTGGGTTCGATTCCCGATTTGGTAGAGGAATTTTTCTTTGAGGAAAATTTCTCGACTCCCTGGGCACAGGTTATGATTGCCACACAATCATATACTAATGCAGAAATGGTACCTGTCATCGAAAGCTCTTAATTAATAACCGTGGAAGTGCAACACTACACAGGTACCAATAAGCATTGGCATAGGCACTAATTCTGTATCATACATGCATTTAAGATTCTTCTTGCTGTACATTGGCTGTCTGAATGCACAGATGTTGTAAAATAGTATACGCAAAGCTACCGTAATGTTAGCTGTCTGATATCTGCATTTTTGTTGCTTGTAATATTATTAGAAGAACGCATTGAAAATGCTTAATTAAAGCTGTTTACAAATCGATAAATGTCCGAATTTTCGAAGCGTTTCATCACCCTCACTTACTCCTGCATCAGGACTATAATAGTCCTCACTCTGCTGATTGAATCATCTTCATCTAACTTCTGCAGTTCCATCTGTTAACATTTTTAAATAACTTTAATTGAGCATTTGCAGTGCGTTATTCTAATGACATATCTAGCAACAAAAATGCTGATATCAGACAGCTAGCATTACGGAAGTTTTGTGTATGGTATTTTACAACATCTGTGCTTTCAGACAACCAGTGTACAGCAAGAAGAATCTAAAATGCAAGTATGATGCAGAATTAGTGCCTATTTCAATGCTTATTGGTTACCTGGGAACATTGAAGTTTATATTGGGCAAATATTAAAACCGTTCCCATACGTTCCATATAGGTAAGAGGATAAGGACGCGGTATAAAAACACGTCGATCACGAGGCAGCGATTTCGAATCCTATCCTAGGTAATGTAAAAACTGCACCGAAATTTGAGTTTCCCCTTTCATAAGAAAAATAGGGGGTCTAAACAGAAAGCAAACGTTCATCATCAGTACAGGAGAGGAAAAAAAATTTATAAGAGGCAAAACAGGAAAATGAATAAAATCTAAAATTGAAAATGATTTTTTTTTTCCTTCGCATTCTCAATCAAGCATTTAATCAGCATTCTAAAAGCGAAACTCTCGCAGAACAAAATTTCAACTGCTGTCATCAAGCTGTCATTTGCAAAAGTTACCAATTCATGCTACCAATGAATGACATATTGACATATTGCCCAAAACCTGCTTTTGAAAGGTGAATATAATGCTCATATGCATTATATCGCTTGTCGTTAAGACGCATATATGGCTACTAACGGGCTGTATTTAATGCTTATTGGTTACCTGGGTAAGTTGCGAGCAAGCAATGAGCTAATTGTCAAAGCAATAAGCTTGAAACGCTAAGAAAGGGAGAAGAAGCCATAGAGCTAGTTTGCATTTTGAACAGAAAATGAAGTTTTCTCCCCTGCTAGTACACCTACACTTACTCACCTTGCAGTTTTGTTCCAACCAATTTGTCCCGTACAGCTTTGGATGGAACTGATTCGTAAACAATTGAAATGAATGGAAAGTACGGCAGTCCATACTCTGTATTTACCACCACTCTTTCGGAGCGGAGGGCTTTGTTTATATCTAGTCTTGATCCTTGGTCCCAACTTCCAACCTACTTCCGTAGCCCAGCAGCGAGTCCTTCAGTGAATTCTGATTGTTGGAAACTCACATTCGTATTACAATACGCAAACGTTGCATGTACACATAGTGCTGGAACTCCATCTCCAGTAGCATCAGCATCGAGAGAGCACAAAAAGCGGATAAACGATGAGGGTCATCTTTCATCGGAAGTGTTGTGAAGCTTTTATTCTATTATTCTCCGTTTCTTCTCTTCAACCATATGAGCGACGACCATGATGGCCACTTATTCTTACTGTTATATGAAATGGGACAAATGGAGGGGCGTATGAGTTGTGGGAGGGATCTATATGTATGTACAAAGCACTGACATTTGCTCCAAGAAAGATGAAGGAAGAACGGTCCCAAAATAAGCAGCTTAAAATGAATGTCTTCCCGACGAAGGAACAAATCTCGACTGTTCATCTCGTTCTCTTTCCATACGTCGTTTTGAATAAATTTCACCCCAGCCAGACGCACTGTGTCCTAATTGAAATTTGAATTATCATTTATTTTCTCTTCGGTTCGACGCCATCTCTAAGCTGGCGGAACGCTTCTTCACAATGTCGCATGATGACATTGAATAAGTGAGAAGTGTATATCTCTCCATCCCACGAATTCACTATCGGTGTGGAAACAGAACGGGGATCCTTTAGTCGCTGGGGGAAGGAAGTGGATGGGTTCGATTTCCCATCAGGAACACACGCACAACTAAATCAATGAAAGAGGTATCGAAAGCTTAAAATTAGTAACTGTGGAGGTGTTATCAAAAGATTAAGTTGAGAGCCGGCTGTGAGCAACGATTCGATAAGTAATAAGTTTGAAATGCTAAGAAAGTCCGATTTGTGAAGAAAGAAGTGAACTGCAAGTGGCAGCTGAGAGTCCAAAGCTTTAAATCGGTTCCACCCTGGTGGTTAGCAGTGAGGTTGAGCACTTTCTCCATCCGGCGATCGAACAAACGCTAGCTGGGCACGGAAAGGGACGGAACCCGTCGATGCACTGTGAATGAGACTCACTCAACAATTGAGTCGAACGAAGATCGGCATTTTCATAAAGTGGAAGAAACTTTTGGGTACTAGAAAAATCAAAGTTTCACCAGGTTCAAAAGTTTACTCGTTGATCTTTTTGATGTTTGAAACTGCAACCAACTTATCGTTCCAAAAGTACTTCCTCAGTTATTTATTGAGAATTTTCGATGCCAGTAGTGTTAGTATATTTTTGTAGCATTAGGGCATCTTCAGCGGCGGTCTATTTTTAGCACAACTTTATACTTGATTCGCATCAGCGAAACTTGAATAGAACTAGCTAAAATAGACCAACTTTGCGTTCCCGCACCGGTGTTGTATTTCTTGCTGTTTAACCGGCCAACACCTGTCAACATCAGAGGCCAGAAGTGTTTTTTTAGAAATCGCAGATTTTTCTCAAACATTTTGCCATTGATTGTGACCAAATAATTTTGAATGCCAGTAGTGCGTCGTTCGCTCGAATACTTGTTCTTTCGTTTGGTTGGCGGTGAGTTTTTGGATGCCTGCATTTCATTAAAACGATATTAGATAATGCTGATTTGAAGTTTGGCAGCGGATAGACAAGAGTCGAAACGGAAAGGGTCACACCCTTTCGGTAATAGCCATCTCATCCACAAGTAACCAATCTTTCGCTGTGATCTAAAAACGCCGATTTCATTTCGAGCAGTTTCAACACCGTCATTGAAAACCCTTCTTTAATATCGATCCTTCCAGGCCACCTTCGGATCGAACTGAGTCCAGGCAACCAGCTTACGCATACGCCGGTATGCTTTGGTTAAGCAATATTGCAAAACAACCACCATATTTTTCATCGAATCCAAGTATCTTGCTCCTCGATACTTTCTCTCTTTGTTCTTTTATAGTTCTACCAGAATAGGATCGTTGAGCGTATTAGAAGAACATCCAGTTATCTTCTTAAGCTTTTTAAGTCCTTCGCGAAGATGAGCTACCACAGTTCTGGTTCGGCAAATATTTGGCTTTGTCTTTCTCAATTCTTGCTTCAATCTAAAATGTTGTTCCTCCAATTCTACAATCTTTTCCGCCATAAGTACGTACATGCCATGTCTTGCCAGATAAGCATGGTCATGCTCAATACTGCTCACGGCTTAATGCTGGTTAGTTCGGCGCTCCTGTAGAGGAATCTCAGGGTCGCTTGTTGTTTCTCCAACCACAACTTCTCCGACGATGTCTAAACTATCTCAACCGATGCCAGGAACATCATGATTGTCCACATCAAGCATTTCTTCTGTTCCTGCGTCGCACAATTGTCTTAATGGATATGCAGGAACTGCTGTTGCTCGGAGTCTATAAGAGAATACTATAAGGACATGCATTTTTTTTAATTTAGTGTTTCATAACATACTCTTGACTTTTATTGAGAAGATCTACAAAATCCTCATCGCCAAAATGGTCTGAACATATGTAACTTCCGGACGAAAACTGTTCAACCCCACAAAACACTTTCCATACATCCAGATCACTCGTACTGCTCGAAAAGAAAAAATCTTTTAAATGCATTTATTTAATAATTGGAATGAGAACCTGTTCTTCAATAATATTTTAAAAAACGATTTCAAACACGGTCTCGACGATACACTTTTACATTTGCGTACTTCACACCTTTTGTAGACCATTGTAACCAAAGTGTTTTAGATAACAAATAACTTGTATTGATAGTTTGACAGCTGATAGTCCAACGTGAAATGCGCACGGTGATTGTGAATTAGTTCACTATACACGGTTATTTGCGAAACCCCATTAATGGGTAAAAAAGACCAATTTTCAAATAGCATGCCTATATGTCATAAACAGTCTCCGGAGGAACTTCTCAATCATGCAATGGGTAAAAAAATACCCATTAGAGGAAAAATCATTCAAAAAAAAATCGGGTATATATTTTCACATTAATTGGTGAAAAAACAGTTCAAAACCCAAGGGTGTCCGATGCATGTCGTTGGAAAGCGCCGCTTGTTTCAGTTTTCGAATTTCCTTAAAACTACAATGACATATGAAACTGAACATTTTCGAAACAATTCAAGTAAGACAAATGATATTTTTTTGTATACAAGTAATCTAATGCTTCAAAATTATGTTTCCAGATCGTCGATTCAACTTTAACTAAACGTTTACAATCGTTTTGTGTGCACGGAACATTGAGGCGAGCTTTGAGGAGCTTGTAAAGAAGGGGGTGATTTCAACATGCGCTCCGACAACTGGACTAAAGGTCCATCGGTATATCTCTATCCCAACCTTGCTCACTCATCGATGAGCTCAGTTCAGAAACAGCTTTTGGATGATTACAGTACGGCAGGACTCATCCAAATCAACTCCGTCTATAACTCTAACGGTCGCATGCTTAACCTCTGCTTTGTTACCCAAGATCGCAGCCGTGATATTATCGTTGCCAAAGTCCCAGCTCCATTGGTGAAAACATGTCAGCATCATCCAGCCCTTCACTTCTACCTCTTTTTATCTTCAATTAACTGGGATGATATGTTTCAAAACTTAACAATTGAAACAACGGTCGAAGTTTATACTTTCATTGTACACTTTGCCATAGATCAATTCACACCAAAAATCGTCTGCAAAACTCCGAAGTATCCTCCCTGGTCAAATAGAAATCTTAGAGGTCGGAAGTCAACTAAAAGATCTGCTCTTAAACAATTCTCAAAGAATCGCAACTCCTACACGCGGTCATATAACATCGCTTACAATAACAGATACAAAAAGCTCAACAAGGATTTGTTTCGTAGCTACCTGCAGCAGACTCAACGAAATTTAAAACTCAACCCTCAAAAATTCTGGTCTTACATCGACGAACAACGAAAAGAGATAGGACTACCTGCAATCATGAAGTTTGGCGAGAAAGAAGCTTCTTCTCTGTCGTCCATAAGCGACCTCTTCAGGGAACAGTTCTCAGCAGTATTTACAGACGAAAGGCTTGACCATCATCAGTTGTCCGAAGCTCTAGCCAATGTACCTCCACGTCCTGCCATTGGTCCGCATCCACTAATAACACTTGATACTATTGTATCCGCTTGTGCTCGCTTGAAATGTTCCTCAATTCCCGGTCCTGACGGCATACCATCCATTGTGTTGAAAAGGTGTAGTGCTGCATTCTCGATTCCGTTGACAACTATTTTCAACCGCTCTCTTTCATCTGGATCCTTTCCAAGTACTTGGAAGGCATCATTTGTTTTCCCTGTGCATAAAAGACAAGTGTCCAACTACAGAGGAATCGCCGCTTTGTGTGCCACGTCTAAACTTTTTGAGCTGATAGTTCTCGACTTTTTGAAGCACCATTGTCTCAATTATATTTCCGAGACTCAACATGGATTTACGCCAAAAAGATCCACCTGCACTAATCTGGTATCCTACACATCCTTCATCATCAGAACTATAGAAGCTCATAAACAGGTCGATGCAATCTACACCGATTTTTCTGCAGGGTTTGATAAAATCAACCATGAAATCTTGATAGCTAAACTCGATAGTCTTGGTTTCTCCAGTACGTTACTAGATTGGCTTAGTTCCTACCTAGTTGGTCGTTCTATGGCAGTCAAAATTGGAAACACAACATCGGAACCGTTCCCTGTCACATCTGGTGTTCTACAGGGCAGTCATATTGGACCTCTCTTATTCCTGCTATACTTGAATGATGTTAACCTAGTACTCAAGTGTTTCAAACTCTCATATGCTTATGACTTCAAACTATTCTACGTAATAAACTGCCCTGAAGACGCACAATTTTTACAATGGGAACTTGACCGTTTTTATACATGGTGCTTAACAAATCGTATGAGCCTCAATGCTGGAAAATTCTCGGTAATCTCCTTCACCAGGAAACGCTCTATAGAGTTATTTGAGTACACTATCGCAGGAACATCCCTGAAACGTGAGGATACAATTAAGGATTTTGGCATTCTTCTGGATTCGCGTTTAACTTTTAAGAACCATGTGGCTTACATTACTTCCAAAGCCTCAAAATGCCTGGGCTTCATTTTCCGTGCTGCAAAAGACTTCTCAGATATTCCTTGCCTAAAAACACTATTTTGTTCACTGGTTCGCTCTATACTAGAATATGCAATAGTTGTATGAGCTCCATACTACCAAAACGACATACAGCTAATAGAGGCAATTCAACGCAAGTTTGTCCGCTATGCTCTACGGCGGTTACCTTGGAATGATCCTTATAACCTTCCCAGTTATGAAGATCGTTGTAAGCTCATCGGCCTCGATCATCTCGAAACTCGCAGAATGGCAACAAAGGCTTCATTCGTGTCCGATGTTTTTCTGTGTCATATAGATTGCCCTTCTGTGCTAGCTGAGTTGAACTTTGATATTCGTCGTCGCCCTCTCCGCACACATCCGTTTTTTCGTATTTCTACTTTCCGTACTAATTATGGCTATAATGAGCCGATCAGTAGTATGTGTCGTGTGTTCAATCGCTGTTATTATGTCTTCGACTTTCACTTGTCTCGTTCTTGTAACAAAAGTAGATTTCTTGAATTACTTAGATAAGTCAGTATAGTATAGTATAGTATAGTGATTAGAAATTATGAATATTTTATGTATTGTATCAAATGGAATGTAATCAGTTGATACCTAAAGATGAGGAGGTTTTATGCCGATTTCAAAAAAAAAAGCTATGGTTCCCCTAAAATGGGCTTTTCCCCGCCTCCGGAAAAAAAAATGTTAATGTAAAAAATAAATCAAATCCATAATTATGAAAGGAACGAATAAAACAAGTAAAAGAATTTATTTTTTTTGCATTTGTTGATTGTTTACCATGAATATCATAACATTACAATCTGCCAAACTGCTACATAATTTGCACGCAAAAATGGATAATTTTTTACCCATTTTGGCTTCTTTGCAATGAGCGAAAAAATACCCATTTTGTGACATATGCGTCCTTTGACCATTAATGGGTAAATCGGGTTTACCCGTTTGAAAGGGCAGAGGCACTTCTAGCCAAAATGGTTGTTTTTTCACCCATTAATGGGTTTTTGAAAACGACCGTGTACGGCAGTTATAAAAACAAGAGAAGTTGTATGAGTGATGTTAAGTTTCGGAGTGAGCTCTCTATTATAATTATTTCTCTGAGATCCAACGAATATGGCTACTTTTCGGCTCACAAATACACCTCAGAATATACGCAATAAAATGTTGTTAGTGATTAGTAAAAGCTGAAATTTTGCTCAATTATTGGAATAATCAAGTAGCGGGAATGCTATTTTTCTTTTTCCAAATTGCTGCAAGAATAGATCAAAATATATACCAGATTTAAAATGATGCAAAATAGATCCAATTTGAAAAAAAATTTACAACACCGGTGCAGCAGTATTTCCAGCGTTGGGTCTAAAAAATAAATCCAAACCACGATATTAATCGCCGTTGAAGATACCCTTAGCATCTTGTCCTAAACTTCTACCCAATTTCGCCTTCCTCTTATCAACCGTACCGAGCGAAGCACCTTTCCATTTCCCACCCGGAGTTCGTTGTAAGTTAATGCAGTTACCAATTGGCTTTGGTTTGCCCTTTTTACTGCTGCCACCACGCTGTGCATCTGAAACCACTGAAGCCAATCCGTGGCTTATTGATGAGTTCATTTGGTCGCCAGAGCGGTAGAAAAAGGAAACCCATCGTCGATGGTTTCGCAAATCGCTTTCTCCCGGATTGAAATTGAATTTTCTGCAATCGATGTTCTATCGCTAGAAATTGAAGCAGTTCAAAACTTTCCCCCAGACTTCCATGTTCACCATTACCAATTTCATGCTTCGCAACATTGGTTAAAATTCCAGTTTGGTTAAAATTCCTCGCTTCGGTATGCGCTGCGAATAATTTACTCCAAATAATATTCTCCCCATGATTTGTAGGTTATTTATTTCCTTCGTCAGCCAAAGTTTGTTTACGAAATGGCGTGAGTGGGTAGGTGCATATGTTAATCACACCCTACCAAATTCACAAGATCTAGAGAATCCCAGTTGATCACAGTAGTTGTATTATTGGAACCGTGTGGCATTACTCTCCATTACCCTTTATAGTGGGATATATACAGTTGATTGGTAAATGAGAAATAATACACTCTATTAATTTTGCACTTCCATTTTCTGGTGGAGAGCTGCTACCATTTGTTGTTAGCAGGAGAAGAAATAATGCTTGGAACCAGTACTGCGAAGATGTATTATTATAAGAGGTTGTGAGGTTTGTGGTGCCATTAAATTTAAGGGGTGTATTGTGATGAGTGAAAAGTAACTGTATGAATAGTTCAAGGCGAAATAATATGGAGTAGTTATTGTTTTGGTTGTTAATAAACGATGTCTGGCCAGGAAGATACTGTTATTTGCAGTTCTAAAAGTGCACTCAGCGAAATAAACTTTTGATGTTCATAAGATAGCAGTATGTATATTTGCTATAAGAATTCAGTATGAATTTTATAAATTTATCGTATGAAATATAATGATGTTGGAACAATAAAAATATGGAGCAACCTGGATTCGAACCTTGAACGTTAAGTTTATGGGTCCAGTGACTTGCCCACTAGTATATGTCAACAATTGTAATCGTGAAAGCCTAAAGACGTACAAGAACAAGAAACAAAATTCATAAGTCAGCCTTAATAAATTCCAAAGCATCGTTCATAAGTTCAACCATATGGTATTCTTAAGTTTATTTGCCTGAGTGTATGATCACAAAAGACTGCCAGCTGAAACATGCACAGGAAAAAATCTTGTAGTAAAAACTACCATTTTACCCGACTAAAGGGCGATACGGTCAAAATTTGGTCAATATCAACTTGACGTATTTCTTTCAATTTTGCATTTAAAAAACCTGAACACCCCTCATTTTGAAGGTGTGTGTGTAGAATGTTGCTCCTATTTTGATTTTGGAATTCACTCTTCAGTTGTCAAAATGCCGTCCAAGCAAGAAGAGCAGCGTATCAAAATTTTGCTCGCGCATCGCGAAAATCCGAGCTACTCGCACGCAAAGTTGGCAAAATCGCTAAAAGTTGCCAAATCAACCGTTACAAATGTAATTAAAGTGTTTGGGGAACGTTTGTCGACAGCCAGGAAGTCTGGATCGGGGAAATCGAAAACCGGAAGCCGCTGAGACGACAAAGAGAGTTGCCGGTAGTTTCAAGCGAAACCCTAACCTATCTCTCCGAGATGCCGCAAATAAGCTGGGTGTATTGTCTACAACCGTGCATCGAGCCAAAAAACGAGCCGGACTATCGACTTACAAGAAGGTAGTGACTCCAAATCGCGATGATAAACAAAATACAACGGCCAAAGCGCGATCCCGGAGGCTGTACACGACGATGCTGACGAAGTTTGACTGCGTGGTAATGGACGACGAAACATACGTCAAAGCCGACTACAAGCAGCTTCCGGGACAGGAGTTTTATACGGCAAAAGGAAGGGGAAAGGTAGCAGATATTTTCAAGCACACGAAACTGTCAAAGTTCGCAAAGAAATATCTGGTTTGGCGAGCCATCTGTACCTGTGGCTTGAAAAGCAGCATTTTCATAGCTTCCGGGACTGTCAACCAAGAAATTTACGTGAAAGAGTGTTTGAATAAACGTCTGCTGCCTTTCCTGAAGAAACACGGTTGTTCCGTACTGTTTTGGCCGGATTTGGCATCTTGCCATTACGGTAAAAAGGCCATGGAGTGGTACGCCGCCAACAACGTGCAGGTGGTTCCCAAGGACAAGAACCCTCCCAACACGCCAGAGCTCCGCCCAATTGAGAAATACTGGGCTATTGTCAAGCGGAACCTAAAGAAGACCAAAAAAACTGCTAAACTGGCTTTCTGCGGCGAAGAAGGTGGACAAGGTGGCTCTACAAAATCTGATGGCAGGGGTCAAGCGTATGGCCCGGCAATTCGGATTTGGAAAAACGGAAGCCTAACTGAATATTTTTCCTGAATTTTATACTAATTGAACTTGAAAAAGAAATTTAATTTGATTTTTTAAATAAACGATTTCACCGATTTACACGCGTTTTCCCTTGACCAAATTTTGACCGTATCACCCTTTATGCACTCAACAAATCGTCAAAAAGGTGGTAGACATTATTAAGGAATATCCCAATATGTGTGAAATGTGGCTCGCAAAGATGGGAAGTCAACATCATACGTATAAAAAAATTAGCAGACTGAAGGCGTACAAAGTAAAAAAGGTGCATAACAAAATGAAAAACAACATTTCACTCAACGCTCTTCGCCAATTGTTTCATAGTAACATCCTGTTCACATAGGCATGTGTTCAAAATCTTAATTTTCACGTCTTGTTCAATGCGCGACATTTTGAAAACAAAGATTTAAAACCGTGCAAACAAGTAAAGAAACGAAAGTTGACAGTCAAACGCACAGCATTAGATTCTCGAAATTAGAAGAAGAATTAGTATCTTCCATTTAATTCCAACTACCTTTGCTTATCTTCGACAGATACGCGTATTTCGTCTACAATGTGCAGACTTCTTCAGTGTCTCGTACTAATAACTCGACTCGAGTCGAGTTATTAGTACGAGACACTGAAGAAGTCTGCACATTGTAGACGAAATACGCGTATCTGTCGAAGATAAGCAAAGGTAGTTGGAATTAAATGGAAGATACTAATTCTTCTTCTAATTTCTAGTTACAGGTATTCCACTAAACAGCTCAAAACCTTCTAGGATTCATTAGGTTCTCGCCGAGCGATCTAACAAACACTAGCGTGCTGCTTTACACGTATAGAATCGATTTGTTTATTGTTTTCAACCAAGAGATCAACTGTCAAAATGTTCAGGTTGACAACGGTTTGTTTTTTATTTTCAACCAGCAAAACGATTGTGTTAGTGAAACTGCTTACTAATACTAACGGCGGCAGAGAAGTCTATGCTACGATTAACACATCACAAATACTCGCGTACAACGCAAATGAGGGTTGATCTCTCTTTTTCGATACATTTCTTACTAGGAACCGGAAACTTTCTTCCACAGTGGACTAAAGGATGTTCACCGTAAAATTGCAACACACAAAGCGATTATGCTTGCGCGCCAAATCCAAATTTCTATTAAGACCCTTCATGAGATTTTGTACAACATTAGAACCGACAAATTTACGTACATTGACCCATGCGCTCTATTCTTGATCCGTTTTGACTACCTTCCACACTAAGAAATTCTGAAGTTTACACGAGACGTAATTCTTGTTTGTTAAAAGTCGAGGAACGTAAGCAAGATTTCGTGTAACATTATGTCTCTTGAAACTAACACATACGCAATTTGACGAAATATGTGTTCGATTGAATTTATTCTCTCATCTCTTTCAACTCATTCTTATGTGCTAAAGGACGCTTACATGTGTCGGTCTCACGAGACAGAAATTTTCATGCCATTTTGGTAGTGTGTAGGATTCTTGCGTAATTATTGCTTTATAATAGCTTAATATTTTGCGATTGGTTTCAACTTTGAGGTGTTTGGAGAATTTAGATCTTTGGATACAAATCCGACCTTCTTTTCCTTATGGCATTTCAGCAACTATTTTGAGTAGTGCCATGATGCCAAGTCAAACCAAAACAAAAAGTCGGTGGAAGGATACGTTTTTGTAGACATTTCCTTACGTAAACTTGGACATTTATGATTGAAGTCGTCATGAATGGTGCACTTTGCATCCCTCACATACAAATCGTTTGCGAAACCGAAAATTTGTCGACAAATTTCGAGATTTGTTGCGTCCATTGGTCTATCGAATTTGTTTCTTGAAGTGTAGAACAGATGACCTGGAATCTGCTGAAAATCCGAGTTCCGAGTTCAGGTATCAGCATCCACAACAGTTTGCGAAACAGCATTGCGCAACAGGGGTTTTAGTCAGCTTTTGCATATTCTGCTGGTCGTTGCGATTTGATGGCTTCTGGGTTTTGAACGTGCGTAGTTTAATTTTGATCCTTTGTCCAAAACTTTTGGTTAGTCTTTTTGAAATATCCCGGACAGAAGCGTTTGGTATGCACCTGAAAGCTTCATCTACTCCTTTGTCGTCTTTAGCGCACCTGCAAGGATGTTTTTGTCGACGGTGGTAAGACGTTCCCTCTGACATTTGATGACTCGGGAAACAGAAGGGTACTAGATTCCCATTTTTTTTTTTTTTTGCTTTGGCACGATGCGAAAGATTTGGATTTTAGAAATGTGCGGGCAAAATGTCGTCGTGAATCTTCTGCTCTTTCGACTCCATTTCAAAAACTTTTCCGCACGTTTAAATGAAACAGAATGTAAAAAAATACACACTGAACAGAAATTACCCAAAGTTTCGAACATTTACGGCTGTTTGCGTACGTTGCAATATTAACGTAGACAACCTTTACAACTAATGATCAATTTTAGAAGAACGTATTGCTGGGGATTTGCAAGTTTTTCTGGAGTTATGTGACATATAATTTCGACCCATTCATTTTCAAGATAGATTGCTATAATATGGAGGTCAGTGGCTTTCTAAAACAAAGACACATAATAAAGAAATAAAGCCTCTGTCACGCTTTCACAGCTAATTGACGTGGCAGCTAACCGTATGCTTTAATTTCGCCCAACATCGACGAATCAGCGAACATTGTAGCACCGAAAGCAGACGTGTATGATTAATTATAAAGTTTTGTAAAACCAAGAGGACATGTAACGCTTAATTGTTTCTTTGATTTTCTCCGTAAAGTTGGTCTCAGTTACATAGAAGTTATTTGTACAGGCTAGACGTCTGTTGTCTGTGATTGCATAGCATTAGTAAAGGCGAGACGAATAAAAATAAATGGATCTAGCAGAGACTCTGGGGGCTCTTCAGACTGTTATAGTTTAGTGACTGCAGCTAGCTCCAGCGATGTCATTTGCAGTGAAATAATAACTCTATCTAATGCGAGATCTCATTGTTGCTGATACCGAACCGGACAGCATTAGCCTGCCTGCATTCTTTGGGTTAACTTCAGCAGAGAATTGTTTTTCAAAGAGAAGCAACCCAGTTTCTCGAACGGTTATTTGAAGTGCAACCTACTGTGATGCAATTTTCGATTAAAATACCAACAGCATCATGTTAGCTTCGACAAAAAGTGATTAACCTTATAATGATGACGACGCAATCATCACGTCTCTAGTTTCATCCCTTCCATCCGAAACTACTACATCTTGAAGCTTACTCCTCGCGTAAAGCGGCAACCAGTGATTATTATAAACGGCGGGTGGAAAATGCTTTACGACTGCTCGGTGGAAACTAATTGAAAAGTTTTACAACCGCTAAATTGACGTTCGCTTGATGTTTGAAGCATTCTTAAGCTGGAAAGCGATCGCCGTTTTCCCAGCTGGGATAGGGTGCTAAAAGTAGTTTAATGAGTGTCAACTGCCATGTTCTTGGGAAATGCATTCCCGAATGTGCACTTCAAATGAAAGTTTCTTCAGGTCGATTTTCTACATTTCTACACTTCAGATCAACACTCAATATCCAACAAAGCAGAAAACCCGAGCATTAATCATCTACCAATCCCAACCGCATTGATTGCAGTGGTAAAAATCGGTATGGGAAACTCCTTTCACCGTTCTGTCAAAAACACATTTATCAACAAGGTTTCAGAATAATGGAGAACCACAATCACTAATATCCCACTACTGCGACATGGAGAGTGTTGAAAGGAAAATAAATGCGGGAGAGCTAACCTTTTTTCCGCAAACCACGGCTAAGGGTTTAAAAAGCACTTTTCCCCACTTCCGAAGCTCTATTAATGACGCTTACTGCTCGCTATCAATCTCAATCCCGAAGGGATTTTAGAAAGAGGATTGAACCGGCTCGAAATGGGTGATATTATGCCGAAAATAATCCTTTTCTCTGATTCTGTTGAAGTCCGATTCGGTTTTGGTGTGCTTTTCGGAATGATGTTTGAACTCGTGGAGCGTCATGTTTGTGGTTTTGTTTTTAATGCAGTCTGGATGTTTTGTGATCGAAATTACACATTTCATTGCAGAAATTTTCAGTTTCAGTCTGCAAGAAACCTCAACAAAGAATATTATGCAACATATATGGATGTCTGGAAAACGGATCTTAAAGGGTGTCTCGATCAAAATTTGGTCGACTTAAACTTGAAGCATTTCCTTTCATCGTGCATTAAAATATGTTGCATACCCCTCATTTTGAAGATGTGTGCGTGTAGCATCATGCCTCTATTTTGATTTTGAGATTTTGGCTTCAGTTATCAAAATGTCGTCGAAGGAAAAGAAGCAATTCATCAAATTTTTGCACGTGCATGGCGAAAATCCAAACCTGAAAAAAAACGAAGTGTGCTTTGCTTGAAGATGGAAGCAAATATTTTTTCTCCCGTCAAATTTCCGAATTTTAATTTATTTTCGGTATTGTTAGCCAATTTGAAGTAAATCGGAAGCACAAACTGCGATAATCAGTGATCCGAAAACAAAATTTTCTGGCGTGAACAAAATTGATGGAAAATTAGTGAGATAAAACGGTTTTCGTAACAAATTAGAGCTGAACGTTGAAATAACACTCACGGGCGTTAAAGTGCGGTAAAAAGTTAGTTTCAAACTGGAGGCAGAAGTCTGGCTAACTAGAGATTTGCTTCACGCGTGTGTGATTTTGTCAAACTGGAGGCTAAAATTGTGATTTAGTTGTTGTGGGGAAATATAAACACAGCAGAAAAATCAAATAATGAATTGCCGGAAAATCGTTATACTGCTCTGAAAACCAGACGAATGAATATTTTAATGAATATATTAATCAAAATTTTGTAAAAGTGCAACATAATTAAACGTGAATTTATGCAATGCTTTTGTCACGAGGAGGACAAGCCGAGTATCGAGGAGGCTCTGCCCGCGGTCGGTTGGCTTTTCAAGAAGCTGTCAAGTTTTTACCGTTGGTTTCCGCGAATTTAATTTCCAATATTAAAAATTACTGTGAGAAGTGAGTTTTAAATTGTGTAATGAAGTGTTAAGAAGAAAGAAGAGTGTCTTTTAACAATTAGGAAAGAAGAAGAACCGTCCGGACCAGGATCGTATTCGCCAGGTTCCGGCTGCGGCGATGAAATTTCTGGCTTAAGATGTTCTTGAGAGTAGGAAATTTTTCATGTAACCTGCAGAAGGGCATTTACAACAACGTAGTAAATGAAATGAATGTGAGAAGACAAGGACAGTAATGGATACTGGACTTTTTACAGATAAGTACAACTAATTTTATATAACTCTGATGATCTGATGGCCTTATTTACTCCAAACGAACTTGGAAAGACATTGTTGTATAATGCAATCTTAGTCCACTCCCACCGCCCTAAAACATCAACCTAAGCAGCGCCTGACATGTACGGCCGCAAACGTAAATTCACGTGTGCGCGCGCGCGTGTGTGTGTGTGTGTGTGTGTGTGTGTGTGTGAGTGTGTGTGTGTGTGTGTGTGTGTGTGTGTGTGCGTGTGTGCGTGTGTGTGTGTGTGTGTGTGTGTGTGTGTGTGTGGCGATGAGTCCTTTTTCTTTTTAAAGGGAACCATAAGCCAAGGCTAAGACTAGAATTAGTGCTCATGTTCCAACCGACTGCCAAGCCTACGCAGAGAGAAGTGGTTCTACGACACGCAACATGTTTGGCGAAATGTTAAATGGAAGTGGATAGGCTTATCTCGGAGACATTTTTCTCTTTTCAGAGAGCGAGTAATGGCGCTATAACCATAAGCCATAGGGTGCTAGGACTATAGTTAATGCTAAAGTCCCAACCGTTTGAAGAGAAATGGAGCATCACTTAACCTTCTTAGACTAGATGCTCCTCGACTATTAATTTCCTTTTTCCTTTGATATCTACTGAAGGCTACGTGGGTTCCCCGTGTCTTCTTAAGGTAGATACCAAATCCTCCCTATCACCAACGGTTGCATGGACGTGGCCAGGTGAGCGATCGAGGAGTGTCTTCGTGGAGATTATTGCGTGAAGAAACGTAACAGTAACCGTAATTAGGTTTCGTTTCATGGTGACATGCAATGTCTTCAACGAATTATTCCTCATCGTAGCTCCATCCACGAGGTGTGCAAACGTCAATGCTAATGCTAATGCTAATGGCGAAAATCCAAACCTCTCTCACGCCAAGTTGGCGAAATTGTTGAATGTGGCTAAATCAACTGTTACCAACGTATTGAAAAAAAGTGTTCGGTGAACTTAAGTCGACAGCTAGGAAAGCTGGATCGGTTGGAATTCGAAAGCCAGAGGCCACAGCGACGACAAAAAGAGTTGCCCGCTGTTTCGAGCGGAACCCCAAACTCTCCGTCCGAGGTGTCGCAAAGAAGCTGGGAGTGGCGCCTTCAACCGTGGTTAGAGCTTAAACACGAGCTGGACTGTCGACTTACAAGAAAGTGACAAATCACGATCGCGAATGTTGTACACGACGATGCTGACGAAGTTTGATTGCGTGGTACAGGACGATGAAACTTAAGTCAAGGCAGACTTTGAACAGCTTCCTGGGCAGGAATTTTATACAGCAACCGGATGGGGAATGGTGGTAGATATTTTCAAGCACATTAAACTGTCAAAGTTCGCGAAGAAATATCCGGTGTGGCAGGCCATCGGTACCTGTGGCTTGAAGAGTAACATTTACATTGCGACCGGAACCGTCAATCAGGAAATTTATCTGAGCAACCACCTACAAAAACGTCTACTGCCTTCCTAAAGCGACACAGATGTTCCGTTCTATTTTGGCCGGATTTGGCATCTTGCCATTACGGAAAAAAGGCTGCCAACAACGTTCAAATGGTGCCCAAGGACAAGAATCATCCCAACATCCCAGAGCTCCGCCCAATCGAACAATATTGGGCCAACGTCAAGCGGAAGCTTAAGAAGACTCAAAAAGCTGTTGTGAGCGAGAAGCAGCTCAAGGCAAACTGGCGTTCTGCGGCGAATAAAGAGGACAAGGAGACTGAACAAAATCTTATGGCATGTGTTAAACGAATTACCCGGCAATTCGCATTCGGTAAAAAGGAAGCTTAGCTGAATATTTCTCCTGTATTCGGTATTAACTGAACTTGAAAAAGAAAAAGAATTTGACTTATTAATAAAAACTTTGATCGACGCACACACATTACTGTTTGACCAAATTTTGATCGAAACAACCTTTAGGCTAACCGACTCACACGGTGTCGACTTGCTATCATTTGTTGTTTGTTTACCGCGCTCGATGAAGGAGTACCACGACGTCAATGTGAAGTTATTTGCGAGAGGTGAGCGACCCGGCGACATATTCCGGCGGTTGAAATCCCACGGGGTGAATTTCATCCATACCACCATCCGTCGGTACCGGGTGACCGGGTGACCGATAAGATATTGTGGCCTTCCAGCTCCCGGACCTTAATCCTTTAGACTGTTATGTATGGTTGTACATGCTGGCCAAGCAGAGCGAACATCAAGTGACCACTATGGGCCAATTTAAGATGCTCATTTCCAAGATCTATGAACCAGGTGCGTGCCAACAGCGATGCTTCTGAGAAACGTTTCAAGCTCGTCATACAGCACACAGAGAAAGGTGCTGCCAGCTAATATGTCGTAAGGGTTCTCAATAAACATTGCTTCAATAAAAATTTACTCAGAAAGGAATACCTAGTTCATTTTTTAACACATTTTTAAACTGTTTTTGAACTTATTGAACACCCTGTAGCGTTGCTGTCAGGACACAGATTTATTTTTTGGATCATTCCCTGGGCACGCACCACTGCTCACGTTTAGACATCCCAGGTAACAATTTTAGTATTATTTCAGCCGTACAGCACTCCTCCCGGCTTTGTTGACAAAACTACATTCAAACCTGTTTTTTTTTTCAAATTTCACGGTGATATCGTGGTTGGTTTTTGTTGTTGTGCTTTGTTCAATTCTCTGCTCTTTTGATTCATTTAACAGTACATAAATATCTAAGAAAAAAGTACTAGTGTTGCGGGAAATTCTGTTTGATAACAAAATATCCAGAACAATTTGAGTTTTACATACTCATGCTCCAAATCATAAGCGCATTTAATTTTATGGTGAATATTGGCACGACAAAAGTTGAAAATTAATGCGCCTCGGAAAATATGCAAGTTTCCAACAACTCCAAGGGGAGATATACAGTTAGAACGAGAAAAAAATTCAATTTTGAAAAAATAATTCAAGGGGAAGTTTTTACTGACATCAATTGAAACTTATTTAAAATTATTAGTGTATCCATATAGTATACAAACATATTTTTTTCCAATTTTTTTCAACAAAATGGCGGCCGTTAGAGTGCGTTGAAAAAGTCTTTGAATTTTGCTCGTGCCGGCTCTCCTGGTCAAAGTTTTGATCTGAAACCTGTTAACCCAAAAAAATTACATTATTTATTTTTAAAGTTAGTAGATGAGTTGAAAAAAAAAGTTTAAAAAAAACACTTTTGGCGTAACTTTTTTGAAAAAATCCACAATTTTTCCGCCATTTTATTACTTTTTTTTCATATTTAATAATAAAATACTACAATTATTTTTAATTCATATAGATGGTTATACTATAATATAAAAATCCTATAAGCTTCAGCTTAATCGAATAATTAGTTTTCGAGTTATCCCCGGCATAAACTCCGAAAATGCTGTTTTGAGAAAAACGGGTTGAAAATAGGTCTTCTCGATCAAGCGTCTCTTAATACCTGCTGCGCGCGAAAAAGGCGTTTTCGAAAAACGATGAAAAGAAACAATTGGAGTTCGAATTTCTAAAAAAAGGTTCAACGGGAAATTTACTAACTTTTTAAAAAAAATTAGAATTGTTTGGTCATTCTAACTTAAACAAAATTGAAACAAATATATTCGGTAAATTAATCTTGAATTTCCTGAAAATTTAAGGAATTCAATCCGGTTACCTAAAAGAATGCCGAAGTCGGTCTCCAATCTACAGTTCATTTGAATTACATTTAATATTTGGTGTATTTATTTTTCCACATTTCAATGATTACTTATACTTCAATGTGGCGATTGAAAGAAATCACAGGTTTTACAAAAGGCTAATTTATCTTGCAGTTCTGCCAATTTGCAGTTTAATGCATTTACTGGAGGCAAAATTGTTACGAAATGCTGTTTCAAATCCTAATAAGATAATATGAATGAGTCCTAATACGGCATTTCAGAACAGCATTTTACGAGTTCATTAAGTCAACATAAAACCTTTGATATGTATAAAAGGAATTTTAGAAGACAGGGTCGCTGTGTAGGTTTTCACAAACCAGACTAAAATATAAAACCTACTGGCACCTCCTGGTACCATAATAAAACCAAATTGATTTGCAGTGGCGTTCATAAAACTTCAATAAAACATAATAAAGCTGGATGGTTTTGGCAATGTTACTTGCGAGTACTTCTCTATTTATCGAAGTTCTGGACATTTTGGTGGATATGCTGTTTTTTGGCACGTATTTGTACTTATTATCATTCCAGGACGGATTTTGCATAGTGACAAGAGGCCAAATCACCCCAAAACAAAGCTGGAGCAATCAAAAGTTCGAATTTTACTTGAGATGAGAACTCAGAAGTTCACATTTAGTTGAAATTTCGTTTCATGGAACTTTTTTGCTGAAAAAAAAGACCCTTAACGCATAGGAAGACCTTATGTTTCTTCAAAGTGTCATTAACATTTAAAGAAACTTGAAAGTTCAGGAAAAGTTCCTTTTTGCCGTTCAACTCAACCTTCAAGTTCATATGTTATTAGTTGAGAGCTTGCTATGAACTTCAAAAAATCTTTAACACAGAGTTCAATCAAAGTACTAACCGTACTTTTACTCAGCACAAAAGTTTACAATACATCTATGTTGAACTATTTTCCTAATTTTTCAAGTACACTTAAACAATACTTGAAAAATACCACGAAGATTGTTTACATTTGAAGAGTGATCTGGTGTTGTGGTTTAAGTTTGACGAGATACAAGAGCCAAACAATTGATCTTCAAAAACAATTATAAAGTACGGCTTATTTTATTACTATCGTAAAACCCTGTTAGCTTAATGAGATGCGGGAAATGAACCTGTAACTCAACAAGGTAAACTTAATTAATTTGTAGTCCATATTGAGTTCTAGATAAACTATCCGAGACTTTCAGGTCCCGATCAGATTATGGGGAGTCGGGGGCGACCCCGGCGTAATAGTTAACATCCATACCTCTTACGCCAATGTCACGCACAGATAAAAAGAAACAGTGAATTTTCTGCGTTATCTAATGCACATAAAGGGAATGCTAGATTTGCCAGAAAATAATGGGATATTTCATGTAAATTTAAGCCAGATAACGACTGAGTCCAGCCTGTTGTATGAAAGATTGCCAATATTGTTGTATAGAACATGAAAAGTCGCAAACAATTTCGGTGTTTACGTCTCCTTTAGCTTGGATTTACACGAGAGGATATTTTACACGCTTGTTAAAATTAATTATTTTTTTCTGTGCGAGCTCGAATCTCACCCCCGGACAAGTTACGAAAATACCTAAAAAGAATTTGAGGAACTACGAAGGAAGATGAACCAACTCAGGGCTGAAAATCTCCATAAACAAGGAATCAACAAAAAATCAGATTTTTGGAAACAAACAAAAGTACTAATGCATGGACGCTTTGCTTCAAGTAATATCATACACAGATAAAAATAATTAATTTTAACAAGCGTGTAAAATATGCCCTCGTTGAAATCCAAGCTAAAGGAGGCGTAAACAACGAAATTGTTTGCAACTTTTCATGTGCCATACAACAATATTTGCAATCTTTCATACAACAGGCTGGGTTCAGGCGTTATGTGGCTTAAATTTACATGAAATATCCCATTATTTTCTGGCAAATCTAGCATTCCCTTTATGTGCATTAGATAACGCTGAAAATTCAATATTTCTTTTTATCTGTGTAGTATAACCCGCCTCGTTCAAATGGCACAGTGATAAGTATCCCGGTTGGAAAGAGGAGAACTCAAGTTGGACTCTAGGTAATAAGTATTTATGAAAAACAAACAATTTAAGAAAAATCATCCAATTGAACTCTATCATCATTTCATCACACAGCACCTTCAAAATTAATTTGCGGCACGAGAGAAGAACAAAAATGTCGAACATAAATGTCTTTTGTTTTTTTTTTTTGGTTTTGTTAAGTTCGTTTGAGGTATTTTTTGAGCTGAATAGCATTCCCTACAATCTCTTAACGAACCTTTCGTGAACTTCATAGTTTTCTTCATAAGTTAATAAGAATGCTGATAGAAGCTTAAACATTGAATGTGAACTAGAAAGTTCGGTTGATTACTTGAAAAGAAAGAGTTCTCTTCATAATCCTTCGACTTGCTAATTAAGACAAAAAACGCCCTTTAACCAGAATGTTTGGTTGCTTGGGTGGCTTCTGATAAACGGTAGCAACTGGTTTTGCAAAAAAAAATGTATCCGAAACTTCACGTGGACAGGCTTTACGCTCGCCACTGAAGCTTTATATTACGCATGTGAAACAGGGACGCTATTCTTGTGCTTAGAAGTCATAACGTAAACATGACAAAAATGTAGACCGCTATCTGAAAAATACTTGCCAAACCCAAACCAAACACAGATTTGCATCGCCGGAAAGCTTGATGTCATTATTTACATACAAACAAAAATACAGCCTACCAACCCGGGTGAACTCTGCTTGCCAAACAATCCATGTGAAAAGATAAAATGCAAATAGAACAACCAGAATCCGGCATCACCATGTCTAAAGCCACTGCGTGCCAGAAGGAACCCCACTTCGTGGCTAGAAACTTCTCTGAAAATAGAGTAAAAAATCCACTCATTCACATTTCCTTTTGCCACCGCTTTGGAACCGCAGCTCAAAAAGCCCCAAACGAGATGAAAATCGCTGAAGCACATACCAGCAGGGCGGCATGCCCCCCAACGTTGAGAAGGGATCATTGGGTCAATGGGAACGAACAGGAGCTACATCTTTTCCGCTTTTCGACACTCAGTGAGCTGTTGTGATAACGACCAAAAAAAAACAACCTAAGTAATTAACTCACCCGTGTCGTCGGTAATCCTCGTCCTGGTCGAAGACACACGCAGCTGGAAACAAGCTTCCTCCACTTTCACACCGCACGTGTTGAGTTCAAATCGGATTAGCTTTTTCCTATCTCCTAATCCAAATACGTTAATCGATCGGTGATTACCAATGCAAACCGCACAGTTTAATATTTAATGCCTATATTTAGTCAGCAGCTCAATCGATGGGTTCACTTTCACACTCACTTTAAAATTAATCCCCGGAGGACAAAGCACACGACAACGCACAGAAGCAATTGTGGATTCACATCACTACACATCGAACAATAATAATTACTATGCACTGTTGATATTCATTGATCTCATTATTTATTAAATATCCATTTTCACCACGGTCGATAAACCCTGTTGTGATACAAATTAATTACTGTATTCGATTGGCATGTTGATTTTACACCTTTTTTTTTGGTGAGTCCTGTGATTGCACCTGTTTTTTTATGATCCAAAAAAAGAGAAGAAAGACAGAATTGAAATTAATTTTCAAGCTAATTGTGATGCACAATGGGTGGGGAAATTAACATAAAAGTCAAACGTAAAAAGAATGTTCGTTTTTTTTACACTGCCAGTCAGAGCAGGCGGAGCATGTTGTATGAATTATTAAAATTATACTTTTCAGAGCATGCTTTGGCTTTCCAAGCTGACGCACGTTCTCCATTTGTTTTATATTGCTCTTGCTCATTTACTCGTATGTATCGCTCAAGGTCATTTTGACGATTGCACGTTTTGGGGACGTTTGATTTAAAAGCGTAATCTTCATAGTATAATTACAGTAAATGGGACGAATCCGCTGGAACCTACTCCAGAATCAAATACTCAGGATCGTAAGTGGTTAATGGAGTTATATTGGAATCCATTATGCCCCAGTAGTAATCAAAAGCAGTATTAATTTCAAAACAACTCCGTCAATCTTGATGCGGCAGCGGAAGGGCATCTCTTCAAGATGTGTTGATAAGTTTTCAGTCAACCAACCATAATCGGAATTTCAACCCTCCGGTAGGACAAACTAGTCACCTTGCTGAAGGTGGTAGGGCTTAATCTCATGCCTGCATGGGAACTAAGGCTTGTTCGGGAGAAAAACTGGACACCCCTAAATACGTATATATCTGGATATACATCATCAACGCGTGAAATATTTCGCAGCAGACTAATGAACGTATGTCTGTTCAGTGCAGCGTTGCCAGGTATACCGATTTATCGGTATTTATACCGATTTTTATTCTCAATACCGATATACCGACAAGGGCTCTGAAAATACCGATTTCCAACTTTTTATACCGATAAATACCGATTTTTAATGAAAGTTATTTCAACATTATATTTGGTTTATTATTTATCAGCTTGTTATTTCAGATTTCTTACCCCTAATTAATTATTTTTCAGAAAATATTTTCTCAATTAAAACTGCACCAGATTTGAATAAATAAAAAAAACCAAATAAAGGAATAAAAAAGCTTTAAACGAAAAAAAGCAAGTAACGATGATATCCAGTTCATTCAGTCACACATAACATTTAATTAGTGTTAAGTTTCAACATTATCCTTTAGCCAATGGCATCTATTTTCGTATCATTTAATAAAACCATAGATAGCCACAATACATTTAACATTTCTTATACGTCAAACGCAAGAGAATTAAATGCCAACTTTCACACATCGCTTTGAGTTTCATACGGAGGTTATTGCATTAATCAATTTTTCCTAGTCGATTTTTGGCTCATATCTTAGTCAAAGCAAGTTTCAGTATTTAACCTGCAAGACGCAGTTATCCTTTATCGCAACGGATATGCCAACTCGTTTACCTGTAGTTATCAATTATTTTTGGATCATAAAGAGAAATCGCTATATGGAGTTCGTCCGTTCGAAAATCAACACGAGAAACATTTAAACTAGTCTTAAATGCACGTACGCTGAAAAAATTTGGAGTGTTATGGTTGTATGTCTGTGATAAAACTATCGAGTTAAATTATGACATTAAATGCGTTAACAAATGAAGACAGGTTTATTCTAAAATATATATATTGTAAAGTATATTTATTTAAAGTATACATATTCAACCTCGAGATGGTAAATATTAAAAAATGGCTAATGCATTTTTTATTTTATTTTTTATGTTTACGTCAAACTTTGTTCATATAAAATTTTAAAATAGAAGAAATATGATCGCCAAAATATATTGTAACCTTATATCAAAATTAAACTATAGTTCACGTGAAAAAAATCTGAATTTTACTTTATACCGATAAATACCGATATTTTTTAATAAGCTATACCGATATTGTATAAATCCACCTGGCAACGCTGGTTCAGTGTGTAAAATCAAGTTTTGGTGATACTACAAGCTTTTAGATCGAAGATGGCGTCGAAAGAAGAGCAAGTGCGAAAAGCAATTATGAGCAAAGAAAATCTGGAACTGTCAATAACAAAACTTGCAAAAAAGCTTAGTTTTCTTGCAAGCACTGTCCATAATGTTCTTAAATCTTTAGATACACGATTGACGATAGCCAGGAAGCCTGGGAGCGGAACAAAAACGGATCTCAGGAACCACCAGAAGGACGCGAAAATGAAGCAAATATTGCAGAAGTGACCAGATCTTTCGGTACGTCCTGTGGCTAGAAAAATAAAAATGTCCCCAACTTTCGTGCATACTTTCAAGCAGGTATGAAGTCGCTCAAGGTGAAAACTGTACCGAAACGTAATGATAAACAGAATGTGATGGCTGAAACCCTCACAAGTTGTATCGCGAATATTTGACGAAGTTTTCCTGTGTGGTAATGATGGATGATGGAACTTATGTGCAGGAAGACTTTAAACAGCTTCCCGGAATGTCTTGTGGCGGACATAGTCCGTGCTTCGACCTACCCCGCAGTGGGATGTTAGGCAAAAATGTCGTTGGTTCGAGTACCACTGTACACATGCCCTTTTCGCTCAATTTTCATAAAAACATCTATTAAATTTCCAAGCCTGCCGCACACTAGCGGAACTATCAAAACTTTCTCTTCATATCTTTAATTCTAGCCAAAAACATTGTTGTTCACTCTCGGTGCCTCATGGTGATGAGCGAACATCTCCTTCTACATCAAGATTATAATGTAATTTCGCATGATCATGTTTCATTTCTCGTAATGGATCGTAACTTGGAGAAAAAATGCAACATTGGTCGTGGGCAAAAAAGCAACACATCAATTCGCTTTTAAAAATTCAATGTGTGAGTGAGGTTGTGATTTGTATTGGTATAAGATTGGAGTCCGAAAATCCAATGGCTCGCAAAAAAAACAATCACAATTCGCAACCAAGATACGAACCGAGGCAGTTTGCATCGTGGATCTAGATTGTAACCATTCAGTCACTTCAACAACATGGAATAAATGATAGAAAAACCCAACAGTTTCTTCGATTGTCAAGGCACTCGGCGATACAGCAATGAAGCAAATGTCTCTCACATACACTTGAATGGCTTCGTTTATTTCACAATGAAGGGCAAACTTGAAGAGAGGAAGATCGGAGTGTGACGACGAGTGAAAATAAAAATAGAACAACAAAGGAATTCTTACAGTGGCCAATGGCGTTACGGCATTCTGTGGTATTGTCTCACCCATATTGACAAGTGGTTGACGGTTGAACAAAGACCCAACGGTTGCTTCGACTGTCTTGGTACTAAGCACACAGCGATAAATTTGTTTCGAGGAATCTGTATGCTGCCAACCGCTTCCACACACTTGCATGGCTTCGTTTATACCATAAAACACTTTGTGGATCATGATGGGCAAAATTGCCTTTTCTAAATCATGCGGATTTCTCAAGTTATGATTGCAAAAACTGCAATTGCATTTTTGCCACCTTTTTAACTTTTGGGTGTTGGCATCTTGTCACTACGCCAAAGATGTTTTGGAATGGTATAAAGCGAATGGAGTTCACGTTGTACCGAAAGAGGCGAATCCACCTAACTGCCCGGAGTTGCAACCTATCGAGCGGTATTGGGATATCGTGAAGAGAGAAGTCATTCAATACTAACAACAAGCTACAACTATAGAATTATTCCGAAAATCTTGGACAAAAACAACTTAATCGGCTGCAGACACTTCAGTGGCTGGAGTAAACTCAAATGTTTGTAGTTTCTTCATGCAGCCTCATTAAATAACTGTAATTAGTTTCAAGATGATTAGTCATATGCAATAATACCTAATTAAATGAATAAAAAATGCATCTTGGATTAAACTAGCTGCAAATTTGTTTTATTCCAAATTTAAGCTGTCCAGATTTTGTCACGAACAAGCCTTAGCTCAGGTTTTTATCCTGAAAACGTGTTCACGATCCGTGTTCATTTTGAGAAAACAGAAGCGTTTCTGTGTAAGAATTTGACCAATAGTGAAAGTATCACATATTTCTCACGTTTATTTGTCTGCCACGTCGAAGTACGTTTATATAAAAGCACTAATATCAGGTGTGATACTACACCCAAAATAAAAAAGCAAGATTGTAATGCAATTTCGCATGATTTGGTTTAATTTCTCGTAATGGATCGTAACTTGGAGAAAAAATGCAGCATTGGTCGTGGGCAAAAAAGCAACACATTAATTCGATTAGAAAAATTCAATGTGTGCGTGAGGTTGTGCAGTTGATTAGTGGTAGTAAACTCAATGGCTCACAAAAAAAAGATATCGATCCGCAACCGAGAATCGAACCGCGACCGTCAGCATGACGGCTCCTTATTGAAACCATCTAGTCACCATGACTAGGTGAGGTGAACGGAATAACAGCCCTACAGTTGCTTCGGTTGTCGAGGCACTCAACGTTACAACAGTGAAGCAAATGTCGGTCGCACACACTTACATGGCTTCGTGTATTTCATAAAACGCATGGTGAGCTGAGAGGGAGATGGGAGTGTGATGACGAGTGAAAATAAAAATAGAACACTTGGCAACGGAATAGCAACAGTGGCAAATGGTGTAGCGGCGTTCTGTGCCATTGTCTCACCCATATTCAGAAGTTGGTGACGGTTGAACAAAACCCAACGGTTGCTGCGACTATCGAGGCACTAGGCGCACAGCGATAACCGCTTGCACACACTTGCATGGCTTTGTTTATATCATAAAAATCTTTGTGGATCATGATGGGCAAAATTGCCTGTTCAGAATCATGCGGATTTCTCAAGATATGATTGCAAAAACTGCAATTGCATTTTTTGCTACAATTTCAACTGTTGGGTGTAGCGGGCTTTGCCGTAATTCACTATTTATTAGACAAAATTACCCAAATAACATCAAAAGCATCTTCTTGATCAGGGGTGTAATGGAGGATTACGATTCGAGAGTTTTGAAAATTCAGAGATTTTAATGTACTAGATTTCTATTATAAAGTGTACTAGAGCAACTCGGAAAGGAGTGTCAAATTTTGTGTGTTTACAAATAAACAAAAAGTTCTCGGCGCTTATTATTCTGTGAAGAAAAGAAATTGAAAAGAAAAACGTTCCTGAGTGAAAATTTGTGAGTAGGGTAACGGGATGTAATGTCAGCCTAGCTCCTCCATTCGGCCTATACATCATAAATGTTATAAAATCTGCAACGATCTGCAAAATACTGCTGGCATCATGTTAGTCGATATGTTATGCAACAGGTAAGATTTTTTCATCGTTTTATAATAATACATTCCCCAAATAACATTGCCAAAACCATCCAGCTTTACTATGTTTTGGAAATCAATTTGGTTCTATAGGTCGGTATCGTGTTCGAAAGAAAAAATGTTTTCTATGTTCTAATCCATGTTAAATTCCGTTTACTGAAACGGAAAAGTAAAGAATCGAATGGAAATTTCTGCAGCAGTATGCACCTGAAAAGATCGAAAAACAAAATGAGAATGTGTAAGGTTTCCACGCACACTAATGAGAGCTGTCACTTTTACTCACGGAAAAATGTTCCGCTCGATTATTCCGTAAGTGAAGGTGACATTTCGTTCCATGCAGATCAATTTTTAAAATTCCGCTTGGTAATACTGAACAAAATTCCTTAACCTCTTTTCTTTTCAAGTCGATACTGGCCTTATTATGGTACCAAGAGGTGCCAATAGGTTTTATATTTTAGTCAGTTCTAAGAGCACCTACACAGATTCTTTACAACGACCTTAAAACCTTATCTTCTAAAATTCCGTTTACTCCTATCAAAGGTTTTATTTTGTCTTTATGAACTCGTAAAATGCTTTTTTTAAATGCCGTTTTAGGACTCATTCAAATTATCTTATTAAAGTCTGTTGAAAAGGCATTTTGAAACCATTTTTCCTCCAGTAAATGCATTAAACAATGCATTAGGGCCTAAGTAACAATGAGAGACTCTCTTTGTCGACTTTCTCTTTGCGTTCCTACGGCTATGTAAAAATATGTTCAGGTATTTTCAACATACAGTACCGTTGTATAAAGTATGATTAAGGATCCAATACGTCGAAAACATCAGCAAATCGTTTTATAGACAAGCTTTTAATCAAAGAGTAAGTCGACGAAGAGAATCTCTCTGTGTTACTAAGGACCAAATGCATTGTTCAGCTTGAAATAGGTTTTTTGGCAAAACTATGATTCCTTCCAATCGGCATATTGGAATATAAGAAATCATTGAAATGTAGAAATACACCAAATTTTAAATGCAATGCAAATGAATTGTAGATCAGAGACCAATTTCAGCATTATTTTAGATAACCTGATTAAATTCCATCAAATTTTCAGGAAATTCATGATTAGTTTATCGAATAAACTTGCTTCGATTTTGTTTTTGTTGCAAACTCGTATAATCTCCGAGGCGCATTAATTTTTGGCTCTTATCGTGCAATATTCACCATAAAATTAAACGCGCATATGATTTGGAGCATGATACGCTATAAAAAACTCAAGTTGTTTTGAAAATTTTGCTACCAAACACAATTTACCGCAACACTAGAACTTTTTTCCTAAATATTATTTACTGCCAAATGAATCAGAGGAGCAGAGAACCGAACAAAGCAGAACAACAAAAACCAACCACGATATCACAGTGAAGTTTGACAGATGTGGCCATTTCGCCCTATGTCGGTTTTGATGGCAGCCAATAGCCAATAGGTTTTATGAAGGTTCTCAAATGGTAATAACATCTTTCACTAGAACATTTTCAAAATCTCTATGGTCTTATAAAAGTTGTATTAATTTGTTTTCACAGCCGTCTATAGAGTGGGCACTTTTTGCACAGATTTCGGTTCTGAAGATGCATAGAGGAGATGTTGGTGGACAAAACAGTTTAGAATGTAGTTTTATCAACAAAGCCCGCTATACGGCTGGAATAAAACTAAAATGGTTAAGATGTTTGGTAGGCTGAAGACTGGTCCACTACATGGCGCTAGTGCACTTTGTATTTTGAAATCTAGATTATGCAAAAATTTGATGTTTTGAAGAAAGTTATCTCACTCCATGGCGCTTGTGTGCAGGTAAACTTACTGTGCAATCTGGATCTGGAGGTTATTGATATATAGCAAGATAGCATCTTCGAAAAAGGTATTCGAGAGGTCAGAGCTTTTAGAGTTATGAACACTCTAAAAGCTCTAATGGGTATTCGTCCACTACGTGGCACTAGTGTTCATTTGAACCTTTTGAAATATCTGTATTTTGATACGAAGATCATGTATGAATTCATTGTTTTCAGGAAATTTATTCGGGTAACCATGTAGAAGAGCATGATTATCCGAATACATTTCCTGAAAACAATGAATTCATACATGATCTTGGATCAAAATACAGATATTACAACAGTTGACTTCATAGCTCAGAATCATTTCACTGTGTGGCACTGGTCTGTCTATGAACTGTGTAATGGACATTTACCGCTAGTGCACATAACTGGCTGATTACTCCGATATGAGTATTTTTGGTACGTTTGATTAATTAGTTCTTGAGTTATGCACAAATACGTGTTTCATTTGTATGGGAGCCCCTCTTCCCTTCCCGAGGGCGGAGGGGTTCCAAACCATCATAAATACATTTCTCTACTTCAAAAACCTCCACCTGTCAAATGTCATTCCATTTGCTTGATTAGTTGCCGAGTTATGCAGAAATTTTTGTTTCATTTGTACGGGAGCCACCGGGAGGAGGAGAGCCACCAGGAAGGAACCAATATTTCTATGGTTTCTATGGGGGGGGGTCCCTTGAGAAAGGGAAGGGGTTTCAAAATATCTTAGAACATTTTTTGTCTTCAAAAATTTCCAATGTTTGATATTCCATTTGCCTGGTTAGTTCTCGAGTTATGCAGAAACTTGTCTTTCATTTGTTTGTGAGCAACACACCCCCCCCCCCTTTTCTTAATTTGGAGGAGTCTCAAACTATTATAGAAAAAAATTTCGCCTCCAAAACTTCCCACATGCTAAATTTGGTTTCTTTTGCTTTCTCTTCTTGCTGATTGATTCTCGAGTTATGCAGAAAATTGTGTTTCATTTGTATGGGAGCCCCCCTTTCCAGAGATGGCAGGGGTCTCTAACTATCATAAGAACCTTTCCCGTCCCCAAAAATCTCTCCATAATAAATTTCACGTCGATAGGTTCATTAGTTTGCAAGTCTATGAGGTTCAGACAGACACACAGACAGAAATTCATTTGTATACATATAGCTAGATTTTCAGAACATTATCAAGTGAAGTGGTAGTATAAATTTTTCTTATTTTCCAATACCATTCATTCTACTAATACGCTTCTAAAACTGTTTTTTTTTTCAAGCGTTTTTTTTTCTTTCTATTTCTTTGGAAGAACATAAATCTTAAAAGAAGCTTAGTGGTACATTATTTTTCCTGCGTTTAGTTTGCGCTTTCATCTCAATTTTCAACACTAACTTTTAAACGCCAAAGAATAACTTTAATTAAGTTTCAAATAAACCATGATTAATTACAGTAAAAATTACAAAATAAAAAATAAGATCCATTCAAAGACCATTAAAGTGTTAGATAACTCAACATCCATAAACATAGTTTTATTTCCTGTTACATTAGGGCATCTTTAGCGGTGGTCTATTTTTGGGACAACTATATACTAGATTTGCATCAGCAAAACAATAGAACCAGCTTAAATATACCAACTTTGCCTTTACCGCACCAGTGCTGTATTTCTTGTTAATAAACACACCAACACCTGTCAACCTGTCAATTATACAACATCAGAGATCAGAAGTTTTTTTTCCAGAGATCGCAGATTTTTCACGAACTTTTAGCCAAATAATTTTTACTGCCAGTAAGGCGTCGTTAGGATCGGCGTCGTAAGCGTCGATATTAAAAAATTTATTTGGCAGTGGATAAACAAGACTCGAAGAGGATCACGTCCTTGAAGAGACCAGAAATTTAGGAAACTTCTTAAGATTTTTTGAGCATTCTCAAAAGTTTAGGAAACATTCCAAGGATTTTTCAATAAGTAAACGGAGCTCCCTAGAAGATCAAGGATCCTCTCAGAAGCTCGAAAAACCTGCCAATAGTTCAGGGAACATCCCAGAAGCTCATGGTACTTAAGTTGTAGGAAGAACAGAAACTTCTTACTACTCGATAATTTTTCGAATTATCCAAAACGAGAGTCAACAAATCAATTAAGCCAACTTATTAAAAAAAAATGCAAATCGACCAACCTTCCAGTTTTTTTATTTTAGTTTTTCTTAAATTATTAAAATACGTGTGATTTTCTGCTTTTCATCATGAAAGATGCACAAACTAGAAGTCGAAATAACTTCTGGGAAGTTGATTCTATAGTATTCCATGGGTGATCAGTAAACTTTTTGGAAGTTCAAACAAGTTTACAGAAACGTTGATAATTTTTCGACAATCCAATGGACAGCTCTAAAGTTCCAGGCAAGCATGTTTATTTTATGGTTATCTTGAAACTTCCAAAAGTTTTATCAACTTCTGTCAAGTTCGTGGTAATTCAATTCCGAAGTTCATAGAACTTCAGAAAATAATGTTTAAAGAGTTCGTTCAGTTTCTAGAAATTTATATGAGCACTGATCAATTCACGTTATTGTCCGGAAGTGCCAGGATTGTCTAAAAGCTGTAGAATATGCAATTGAATAATATAATATTTAAAAACGATTTCTGGAAAAATCAAAAATCTATCTTCAAGATATTATCGGTTTCCCCCAGAAAGCTTATCAAAACTGCCAAACTAAAATGAATCCTCTCCCCCAGAAGATTAGCCAAATATCCAGATCCCTAGTAAACCTGCTTAAAATATTTATACAACAGGTTTCTCTAAAATTAATCTGTAAGAGCTATTTTCGTGTGCCCAATCATGACCAAACACTGTCACTTTTTGGCTCAAACGCTGAAATTATACTCATTAGTTGGTATTATCAAGCAGCGTGTAGTGTTTTGGAACGGTATTTTTCTTGTTCCAAATTGCTCCAAGCATAGATCAAAACATATGCCACATTTAAAATGACGCAAAATCGATCCGATATAAAACAAAATTTACAACACCGGTGCAGCAACGTTTTTTGCGTTTGGTCTAAAAAAAAATCCTTTCCACGATTTGGACCACCGTTGAAGATGCCTTTAGGGAACAACTTTTTACTTGATTTACATCAGCAAAACTTAAATAGAACCAGCTAAAATAGACCAACTTTGTGTTCCCCGCACCGGTGTTGTATTTCTTGTTGTTAATCTCGCCAACACCTGTCATCTGTTTGACCAAATCTTTTTTCCTACCAGTCGTTAGCAAACGACGAAAATACCTGTTCTTTCGTATGGCTGAGTATGAGTGTGTGAATGCATGCGTTTCTTTTAAACGATATTAGATAATGCTGATTTGTAATTTGGCACCAGACAAACAAGAGTCGAAACGGAGAGGGTCAAGTGCTGGAAGACGCTCCAACGTCGACTGTGATTTTGTTTCGGTCATAAGAAGCTGTTACAGGACTACCTTAGCGACAACATGCTTTTTTTGCGTCGTTTCCACATGCCAAGGGAGATGTTCCTAGATATTTTACGACACAATGCTTTGATGTTGCAATGCTCCTTGATGTTCAGGGAACATCCCGGAATGTTAAGGATTCTTCCCAGCAGTTCAGCAGCTTCGCTAAAATTCAGGGTACTTCTCAGAAATTCATCGAACTTTCCATGAATGGAGGAAGTTCACATGAGTTTTACGAATTTCCCAAAAGTTCTTCCCAGAAGTTTAGGCAAATCTCGAGAAATTCAGGGAACTTCTCAAAAATTTACAAAACCTCCCAGAATGTTTGGGTATTTCTCAGAAGTTCATAGAACTACCCAAGCAGGTAACTTTCCAGAAAATCAGAGAACATCCCTGAAGTTCAAAGAACTTTCCAGACATTCATGACGCTTTTCAAAAGCTAGCGAATCATTCTAGAGGTTCAGAAAACTTCTTCAGTGATCACAAAACTTCCCAGAAGAATAGGGAACTTCTCAGAAGTTCAGGAAACTTCGAAGAATTTTTTTCAGTTCAAGGGAATTCCTTGAAGTTCTGAGTACTTCCCAGAAATTCAGAAAACTTTTCGGAGCTTCAAGCAACGTCCACAAAGAACAGGAAACTTTCTCAGAGATCAGGAAATTTTCTAGAAGCTCAGCGAACATTTCAGACGTTCTGAGAACTTTCTAGAATTTCAGAGAACTTCCCAAAAGTTTAGGGAACTTCCCAAAAGCTCAAACAACTTCCCAGATGCTCAGGGCACTTCCTATAAATTCAGGAAGTTTCTCAGAAGACCTGGAATCTTTCCAAAATTTCATAGAAACTTCATTTTTTTAACATTCTCAAAAGCTTAGGAAACATTCCAAGATTTTTCCCATAAGTTTAGGGAGCACACTAGAAGTTCAGGGATCTTCCCAGAAGCTCAAGAAACCTACCAATAGTCCTGAGAACATCCCAAATGCTCAGGATAATTAAGTTTTAAGAATAGCTTAAACTTCTTACGACTCGATCATTTTTCGTACCAAATCAAAACGAGAATAAAAAAATCAACTACTTCTGTTAAATCATTTTTCTTGAAATTTCCACCGTATCACAATCTTGGAAATTCTTAACAGTTCTTCTAAAGTTTAACAATATCTTGGAAATGCTATCTATTTCACAGAAATTCCACCAACTTATTAAAAGTTTTGCAAATCGACCAAACCAAATTTTTTCAATGTCTAGTAAATTATTAAAATATATGTGATATTCTCGTAAAATCTGCTTTTCAAATTTTCGGTTCTTTTCAGGAAGTTGTTTCTTCTCCATGGATGATCAGCAAAATGTTTGGATCCAAGTTTCCGCAAGCAGAAGGTGTTGAGAACTGTCAGAGCAAACCCTGGACTATCAGATAATGAAATCGCACAAAAATACGCTGCTGCTCGCAGTACCGTTCGAAGAATTCGTTTGCGAGCAGGATATCGTTCTTATCGAGCCAGCAGCAACCAAACAGAACGTTGTAGCAAAGGTTCTGACGAAGTAGCAAGGATGCCTGCTCATCGACGATGAAACCTACGTCCAAATGGATTTCGGACAGCTTCCTGGCCAAAAGTTCTACATTGCGACGGCAAGGGAGCAAAGACCAAAGTGTTCGTGACGAATAAGACGATGGACCCGAAGCTGTACAAGGAAGAATGCCTCAAAAACCGCGTACTACCTTTCATTAAAGCCTATAAAGGTCCGACGAAGTTTTGGCCAGATTTAGCGAGTTGCCACTACAGCCGGGAAGTCATCCAGTGGTACCACGATAATAATGTAGATTTCATCGATAAAAACATAAATCCACCCAACCGCCCGCAGTTCCGGCCCATCCAAAGATTTTCGGCAATAACCAAGCGGAAGCTTAAGAAAAGGGGAAAACTGGCTTGGGACGCGACTCAGCTGACCAAAATGTGGAACAAATGTGCCAAGGAAGTTGACTCCGGAAGTGTGCAGCGTTTGCAGTGAATTACCTCTGTTTTGATGTATTAAATTTATTTATACGTCAATCTGTTATCGAGATACAGATGGTTTTATTATTCCGGATTCAAAATGAACATATCTTTATTCCGATGTTCACTGTAATTTGTTCATATTTGTTCAAGGGTTCCTTCAGTTTTTAGAAGCGTATTTAAGTACTGACCAATTCGTGTAGATATTTGCTGAGAACTGCATAGGCTAAAATCTGTAGAATTTGCAACTAAATAATAAAGTAATTAAAACCATTTCCTGAAAAAAAAAATGAAAGATTTTTCGAACTCCCGAGAAATACTAATTGAACATTTCTTCAAGATATCATTGGTTTCACCCAGAAAACTTATCACAACCTGTCACTGTAAAATATATCCACTCCCCCGTAAGATTAGCCTGAATCTGAGCCCCAAAAACCTGCCGAAAGTTTCAATATAGCAGGTTTCTCAAAAATTTATCTGTTTGAGCTGTTTGTGAGTGCTAATCATGACCAATCCAATAATAAGCCGATTGTTCACTTGGACCTCGTGATGTATGATTTCCCAGCAATCGAAATACTATTCGGAATCGAAAATTGCCACCAAATTAATCGCAAAATCCACAACAGTCACAATTCATGGATTCTCCTTATTTCGAACTAGACAGATTTAAAATGATAGAAATAGATCCGGTATAAAAGAAAATTTACAACACCGGTGCACCAATGTTTTTGCGTTTGGTCTAAAAAATATCCCATCCACGATTTGGATCACCGTTGAAGATGCCCTTAGGTTGAGCAAGTAAAATTCCATTACTATTTTGCAATTGCTCCTGATTCCTTACATTGTAACTGAAACGATATTGGTAGAACGCTATTCTAAAGAAACACTAATAAATTCAAATACACTTGAGCGTACTTGAGCGCAACTGCACTCAAATAAAATACGATTGTATATTTACCCAGTCGTCAGTTTTTCATCAGCTGTAGTTATTCCACGTAATTAACTGGTCCGCAATTTTCTTCAACCAACAATAAACACATTTAACACATCTATACTACACCAGCACATTTTCCGAATTTGATTGCATTTCTTCGATTGCCTATCTTCTTCAGTTGCATGTGATTTAAACTATAAATCTTCGACATTTATGGATTCTTGATTATCTCTTGACGGGCAACAACGAACGCACAACTATTCCGACGTTGATTGTATCGGCACGATGTATCATTTACATAGTAATCACATATCTCCTACGGGCATCCAGCACGCAATCCAAACACTGCTTGCACCACAATAACAAAACAAATAAACGCAGCACACCCGCACATAACAATAGCGCCCCCCAATCACTCCAGCTTAAGGGTCATCTGTGATTATGACCCTTTCATACCCAAGACAACGACGACGACGACGACGACGACGACGACGACGACGACGACAGCGAGGACAAGATCGCAATTATCTTTACACCGCAAATCCCGCAACAATAACAACGACAAGAAAAAAACCGACAATTCACTGCCTGGGGGCAATCAAATTCGATTAAGCCATCAATCTTTGCCCCGACTGTGACTTTCATCAAATGCCAGATGAGGCCTTTTGTGGAGCAATCTTCCCTAAACCGCGTCCGAACCGCGCCGCGCCAAGATAAAGACTAAACTCCGGGATCCCGTCGACGGAGAGATTCAGTCTCGATTAGCCGTAATCGCGAGGGACGAATGTCGATCCCAGCTGCATCCAGCGTTCGAAAGCATCCTTCCAGTTGGTGCGTTTAACGGTGACTGATTTCGCGACGGCGACGACGACGACAACCGATCCAGCACGGATGGTATTGTTACACAGCAGGCAGAAGCGCGCCAAAACTTCTGGACTCAGTCGGCCCACTTGGCATACACACCACCACCTCGCGGAAGCCGGAATCGCGATTGTGCCGGTTGGTAAGCAGTGGTTCCGGGTAAAGCGCATGCTCACCTCACCGAAAAGGGGAAGGTTCCAACTCTCGCGTGAATTAAATGAACGGCTCTGGATGGGGAAAGCACGTGGAATCACAGCAGATTATCTCAATCTGCATCTGCTCAAAGGCCACCTGTTGGTTGTACGGTTGATATGTGGGAAGAATGTGAGTAACGAACGTTAAAGTTGTCTACTCAATTAGATTAAGTATACCACTTCTACGATGGGAGGTTGATGTTTCATACGGGTTCGAGTCTATTGATCGCTGTCGATTTAGCTCTTTTGACACATTCCGCCTGGAGCTAACAGTTACAGTAATCTGAGAAGCAAACATTTTGCAACGTCGACTACTTTCAGTTTCACGACCTTCACCCATATGATACACCTGTCGCTACCGGCGTTGATCACATGTTCCCCTCTGAACCAGGAAATTGAATTTTCCACAGCGCATCCGATTTAACAGGTCGACCATCACCCGGTAGCCTCAGAAGCAAGTTCATTCACTATACCTCCCTTGACAGTACTTGATTGCTTGCTTGCTGTTTCACACATTCACATCATGTAGCAAATTGGGATGGGATATAATTCTCATTTCTCTAGGAATTATCCGCCATCCACTGAACAGCAAAGTGCGGTAAATGTCAGTTTGCGATGGCGGTGCCGCACTTTTCTCCTCCTTTATCTTGTTGTTATCGCATGCAGGTGCCAGTATTTGCATTCGATTAAATTACTGTACCTTGCTGTGTCATCAGTTATCAACTCGAACCGAGTTGATCGCTGTGCGGTCTGATTGGGATTCTATTCGCGATTGCATGCAACAGGTGGCTGAAAAGTAGGCGACTGCTCGATTGGAAATCGAGATCGAGATGGCGATGAACGGTTTTTTGGATTTGATAACCCTTAAGGGGTCGACCTGTTAAATCGGATGCGCTGTGGAAAATTCAATTTCCTGGTTCAGAGGGAAACATGTGATTAACGCCGGTAGCGACAAGTGTATCACGTGGGTGAAGGTCGTGAAACAAAAAGTAGTCTCCGTTGCAAAATATTTGCTTCTCAGATTACTGTAACAGTTAGCTCCAGGCGAAATGTGTCAAAAGACCTAATTCGACAGCGATCAATAAAAATTAAAAAAAAATCAACATACAAAAATGGTTACGTTTGTATTCTCCGTACGTGGAGTAACGATTATTATGTAGAAGGAGACAATCGGTGTTTGGTTCGGGTACTGCTATATCCAAGCCCTTTGCTCAATTTTCAATACATACTTCTATTCAATTTTCACAACCTGCCGTACACTGACGGAACTGTCAACACTTTCTCTTCATATCTTTCATTTTTAAGGAGTGTATCGAATATAAGCTATCCACATACATTCGCGTTGTACGCATGTATTTGTGATGGTTTTTTATGCTTTGAACACTGCATGCTGTGCGTTTGACTGTCAGCTTTCTTTTGTTTACTTGTTTGTGCGGTTCAAATTCTGCGTTTTCAAAATGTCGCGTATTGAAAAGGAAGTGAAAATTAAGGTTCTGGACACATGGCTAAGTGAGAAGGTTATTACTATGCGAAAATTGGCGAAGCGGTTTGGAATTCATCATGCGAGTGTTAAAACCATCATTAATAAGTTTGGGGAACACTATTCTTTGGATGAGCTACCAGGAAGAGGCAGAAAACCCGGTTCTTCCAACCCGAAACTAGAGCAGAAAATGGCATCTCTAATCATGAAGAACAAATCAATGTCAATACGTGATTTGGCCAAAAAAGCAGGAACGAGTTTAGGAATGATCCAGCGTATCAAGAGGCGAAACCACCTGAAGACCTACAAGAAGCAGAAAATCTCGAAACAAAGTGCAGAACAGAAAAAGCGAGCAGCAACAAGTGCCCGGAAATTGTATTCGCGTCTTTTGCAGCGTCCGGATGCATGCGTTTTGATGGACGATGAGACCTATGTAAAGGAGGACTCAAAAACCCTTCCAGGTCCACAATACTTTACTGCCGTCGTTGGGAAGGATGAGCGATGCGGACAGGTCGATTCAAGTGGAGAAATTCGGTCGAAAGGTACTGGTATGGCAAGCAATATGTTCCTGTGGTTTGAAGTCAACCATTTTTTACACTACCGGAACTATAAATGCGGAAATCTATCGATCTGAGTGTCTCCAGAAGAGATTGTTGCCTTTATATAAGAAGCATAGTACACCTCTACTGTTTTGGCCGGATTTAGTGTCGGCTCACTATGCTATAACCACTCTCAATTGGCTTGCAGAAAAGGGTATAGATTTCATCGAGAAAAATATCAATCCACCAAATTGCTTTAAGCTTCGACCCATCGAACGTTACTGGGCAATCGTGAAGATGGTCTTCAAGAAGACTGGTAAGGCAGCTGGGAACATGCAGGAGTTCAAAAAAATTTGGGCTCAAGCGTCCAAAAAATGCGATGCAACACTTGTCCGGAACTTGATGAAGAGCATTCGATCCAAAGTTCGAAAATTCGTGAAGGAATAACTTAAATTTCATCCGGTCTTCATTATGTTCAAGTTTAACCTCGTACAATAAAGGATCGATTTTTTGTATGAATAAAATATCGGTTTTGAACATAATTTGAAAGAAAGTTTGTGGATAGCTTATTTTCGATACACTCCTTAGCCAACATTACTGTCCAGTCTTGGGGCGTCATGGTGATGAATGAATCTCCTTCTACATAAAAAAACAACGTTTGCATTTTAAAAACAATCATATTTTAGCTACAAATAACGATGAAAATATTCTTCATTGCACTGGGGGCTCTTAAAAAGTTCGATAATGAGGCTTGTACCGATAATTTTGGGATTTTTTAACATACCATAAGCACCATTGGGTCCTTCCTTATCTTAATCGTTAAAGGCACTGCTACAAAGGAACACCACGATGGAGTTGGTCGGATTCGATTTATTCATAGAATTTTTCGTAAGGACTGTATCGAAAATAAGTTATCCGCATATTTTTCTTTGGAATCTATACATATAGGGTATTTGTCCCTTAACTCAGCCTATTATGCAATGATCGATTACATTTTTCACTACAACTCATAAAGTTTTTAAGCTGTAAACGAGATTGAACTAATTAGACACTTGCAAAGATAAGCTTGATAAGACATTAGGTAGTATGTTTCATGAAAAGTGACGCAACTCTTTTTATAAAGTCAGAAACATTCGAGGGATATGGATTTAATGTCGGTCTTTGTGCACCAAATTGGGTTTGGATGCAACTTCGTCGAATTCGATTGATTTATTACAAAATGCAGTCTTTGTACGCTTTTTTTTCTAATTTTTAGAATTAAAGCATTACTAGCTGTATTCGATTTACTAAATGCCACAAAACATGCCACAAAACAAACTAAAGTAAAACTGCCTCAAAACACTTAAATGATGTTCATATATGATTCATCTGCCATTCAATTATGAAAATATTATAATTCACTATGCAATGATTTTGTTCCTTCGGTTTGTGTTTAGATACAACAGGCCATATTTGGGAACACACAAAAATAAAAAAACATTGGGTCTACGATTTTTTTGTAAAATCATTGTTATGTTAGCTATGTGAACAGTTAGTTTGTAACGTGTAACTATTTTCTACACAACCAGGCTGCATTTCTTGCTTTATCGATTCTATTTATCCAAATTTAGATCACTTGAAGATCGTGTATATCATCTGTTCAGCTTAACCAGTGAAATCATGATGCACCAAAAGTTCAAGAAATAGAAAATTACGCGAAAGTGAACAACTTTAAGTTGATTAATATTGTCTCAATTGCTTCGGATTACAACGGGCATCCTAATAGCAACATGTTTTTGTTGATTATCGCTAAATTAATGTCACATTTGGTACATAGGACGAATGAAGCAGCTAGGCTAACATTACATCCCCTTACCCTATATAAAATTTCTGTCTGTCTGAACCTTATCGACTCGGTCACTACTGAAATGATCGACGTGAAATTTTGAATGGAGGAGTTTTTGAGACCGAAAAAAGTTCTTAAGATAGTTAAAGACCCCTCCCTGCTCTGAAAGAGGGGGCTCCAACACAAATGAAACACATATTTTTGCATAACTCGAGAACTAACCATGCAAAAGAAACCAAATTTAGCATGTGAGAGGTTTAAGAAGCAAAAAATGTTTCTATGGTGGTTTGAGACCCCTCTCTTCTCTGGGAGGGGAGTCTCCCAGAAAAATGAAACAGAAGATTCTGCATAACTCAAGAACTAATCAAGCACATTGAGCCAAATTTTACATGTGGAGTTTTCTAGAAGCAAAAAATGTTTCTATGGCGGTTCGAGACCCCCCCCCCCCTCTTTCTAGAAGGAGCAAATGGAACCAAATTTGTGGGGATTTTGAAGGCAAAAATGTGTCTACGATAGTTCTTGACTCTTCCTTTCGCTGTTAGGGAGGAGGGGGGTCCCTATACAAATGAAACACAAGTTTCTGCATAACTCGAGAACTAATTTAGCATACGGAACAAAATTTGGCATGTGGAGGTTTCTGGAGTAGAGATGTGTTTCTCTGGTTGTCTGAGATTCCTCCTCTAGAAGGGAGGGGTTTCCATACAAATACTTCAAACATTTCTGCATAACTCGAGAACTAATCAAGTAAATAAAACGAAATTTGGCAGGTGGAGATTTTTGAAGGCAACAAATATTTCTAAGGTGACTAGAGACCCCTCCCCTTTCTGAAAGGAGGGCTCATATACAAATGAAACACAAATTTCTTAATAATTCGAGGAAATTATCAAGTAACTTAAATTAAATTTGGCATGTGGATGTTTTTGAAGGCAACAAATGTTTCTATTGTGATTTGAGATCCCTCCGCCCTCTGAAAAGGGGGCTCCCATACAAATGACACACACACACACACACACACACACACACACACACACACACATTTCTACATAATTTGAGAACTACTCAAGCATATGAAACCAAATTCGGCAGGTGGAGGTTTTTGAATAAGAGAAATATTTCTATTTGAGCTCCCTTCACCTACTGAAAGGGGAGACTCCCATGCAAATGAAACACAAATATCTACCAAACATGGAAATTATCCAGGTTACTAAGATTATTTCTTTGGCTTTCAGTTTTTGTGAGTAATGAAACAGATGATTTTCTATTTTCCGACGTTTAGGCGTATTATCGTTTTGTTTTCCTTTCGAATATCTTCTTCTCCATCATCTTTTTCTCAATTATCTTCTTCTGCCCCATTTTCTTCTCCGGTATCTTCTTCTCCTCTGCGCCATCTTCTTCTCCACCATCTTCATCTTCGTCATTTTTTCCTTCGTTTTCTTCCTTTTTGTCATCCTTCGTTCCGTCATGCTCTTCTTTGTTTGCTTTCTTTTCATTATCTTCCTCCCCATCATCACCTTTTTCTCAGTCATTTTCTTCTCTGTCATATTTTTCTCTAACACCTTCTTCTCCGTCATGGCTATTCTATTGCTTTTCATTATCTTCATCTCCATTGTCTTCTTCTTATTAATCTTCCTCTCCACCTTCTTCTTTTCCATCATGCTTTTCTCCGTCTTCTTCATCCCCATTATTTTTGTTTTCAACATATTTTCCTCCTTTATGCTATTTCACCACTTCATCCTCGCTATCGTCTTCCTTTTTCATTTCTTCTGATGTTTATTTTCATATACATCTGTTTTTCTTCCTTTCGTTCGGGTTCTTAAAATTCGCTTCTGTCTTCGTTTTTCATAGTTTCTGATAAATGTTGCTATCATGCAGATACTTCAGCAATCGCTTTTCGTTATCATCGTCGTTGCATAACGCTGTGTAAAGGCTCGAGTTATCGATACCATATTTTGTCCTGGCCGCTTCAAATTTTCTGCAGTGCAGGATTATGGGCCGAACATCCATGACTGTCCCACAACCCCTCGCATATTGGTGGAGAAGATTTCTTCAACAGGAAATCCTGTGTCAATCGTGTATGACCGATGTGCAGTCGGGTGAGTACCTGCTGATCAGCGGAATTATTCTGATCGAACCCTGTTCCTGTTCCTGTTCCTGTTAGCTGCCTCCAACGTTCTTCCCACTGTTGACGAAAAGCTTGTGTCATTGCCTTAATGGCATCCTTTTTTGAGACAGCGACGTTTATTGGTACGCTATTTCTGCCTTCGTTGGCGAGCCGATCTGCTTCTTCGTTACGGTAAACCGGTCGATTCCGTATTATTTCTTCAATTTCCTGTATCCAAGGATGTTGATAGCCGATTTTATCGCATAGGCATTATGGCGAAAGACTTAACGCTCTCTGCATGCTGCTATCAAAAACTCCTACATTCAGCGAAATAAAATTTCGATATTCATAAGATTGCATTATGATTATTTGCTATAAGAAATCAGTATGAATTTCATAAATTTATCTTATGAAATATAATTATGCCGAAAAAATAAAAATATGGAGCAACCTGGATTCGAACCTTCAACATTGAGGTTATGGGTCCAGTGACCTGCCCACTAGTATATATCAACACTTGTAATCGGGAAAGCTCAAAGGCGTACAAGAATAACGTCGTGTGAAACAAAACCCATTCATAAGTCAGCCTTATGAAATGCCATAGCATCGTTCATAAGTTCAACCTTATGAAATTCTTAAGATTATTTGGCTGAGTGTACACCAACTGTATTTCCACGCTAAGATCCATCCGTGAAAATAGCCGTAGCTCGATGAAAGCTAGAAACTCCTGTACTAGCTTTAACCTGTCGCTTCACGTCTCACACAATATATGGCTTGGGTTCGTACCACATTCGAATGGTCAACCGCATTCGAACAGCGATGCAAGGAAGTTGCATATCAACTATCCTAAGCCAGTCAGACACTCTTTGCACAACTGGAAGATCGACATTTCGATGGTTTTTCTCCAGCATTCGGAATGCTACTCGAATCACAGCTTGCTGTACCTGAAGGTCGTGCGGTAATGTACCTGCCTCAGCCATAATCGCAGGAATCGGACTAGTGACGTACGCTCCTGAGGCAAATCGGACCATCCGGTTGTAGATAGGTGCCAGCGTTTGCACCATAGAATCCTTCGCGCTACTGACGAGCCCAATACCGTAAATGAGTTGCGATATGACAATTGCTGAGAGTTGCGCTATCCTCGAGGAACTTTGCACCAATCAACTTGAGAATCCGTAGCCTAGAGTCACATGTTGCTTTAACAGCTTTGCAATGCTGTTTGAACGACAATAACCGATCGAGAGTGACAGGGATGTACTGGATTCAACTTGAACATTGTGAAGACCGGATGGAATTAATAGTATTCTTTCGCGAATTTGCGACTATTTGATCGTACACTTTTCATCAAGTTCCGGATAGTTTTTTTTGAACTCCTGCATATTCTCAGCTGCTTTACCAGTAGTTTTGAAATCACTCTTTACAATCACTGAATAGCGTTCGATGGACCAAAGCTGAGGGTAATTTGGCGGATTGATGTCTTTCTCAACGAAATATTTACCCTTTTTCATGAGCTAATTGAGAGTTGTTTTGGCGTAATGCGCCGATGATAAACCCAGCCAAAACATGGGGTCTATGCTTCTGATATAAAAGCAGCAACCTCTTCTGCAGACTTTCAGATCGATAGATTTCTACATTCATAGTTTTGGTAGTGTAAAACATGGTGACCATAATACCGCAGGAACATATTGCTTGCCATACCAGCGGTTTGGATAAAACTTCTCCAGTTGAATCGACCTGTCTGCATCGCTTACATCCTCCCATTCGAAGTGTAATATTGTGGACATGGAAGGGTTTTTGAGTCCTCTTTGGCACAGGTCTCGCCGTCCATCAAAATACATGCATCTGATCACTGCAAAACTATACGAATACAATTTCCGGGCCCTTGTTGCTGCGCGTTGCTTCTGTTCTGCGTTTTTTTGTCGATTTTCAGCTCATTGTAGGTCTTCAGGTTGTTCCGTTTCTTTATACGGTAAATCATTCCGATTATGGTTCCCACTTTATTGGCCAAATAGCGTATCGACATTGATTTGTTCTTCCGAATTAGAACTACCTCTTTCAGATCCAGTTTAGATTTGAAAGAACTGAGTTTTCTGCCTCTTCCTGGCAGTTCATCCAAAAAACAGTGTTTGCCAAACTTGGTTATGATGGATTTTACATTCGCGTGGTAAATTCCAAAGCGCTTCGCCAATTGTCGCAAAGTTACACTATATTCACGTAGCAATGTGCCCAAAACCTTAATTTTCACGTCTTTTTCAAAGCGTGACATTTTGAAAACGAAGAATTTAAACCATGCAAACAAGTAAACAAGCAAAAGATGACAGTCAAACGCGCATGCTCTGTCAACGCAAATGTACGCGGATAGCTTATTTACGATACACATGGACCACAGCTCTTCTGAACCGCAGAGTGCATCTTCACTTCCCTCCGTAGATGGATCCGGAGGATGGGTATTTATTCCCACTCTAGTTCGGTGATTGATTCGGCCTTCTTGCTTCTGATAGTTGGTCCAGGCGTTAGAACTGGATTGAGAGCCGTCTGTGTTGGATGTTTCTGCGGATTGTTAACAGCTTGGTGACGCGAGGAAATCCTTCAGGGTTAAAGCAGGTACAGGTGAACCATTCTTGTTCACGCTTCGATCAGGCCGGCTCATGTTTGTTGCTTGTTTTCGAATCTGGAAGTACTCGGCATGTGTGGGACAACAATGGAAAAGTTTCATGAACTTATGAACTTTGAATTATTCAATTCATTTCGGTCAAGCGATTCACTCACAAGTTATTGAAAACTCTTATGAAGATCACGTTGAAGTTGTTGAGTGCTGAGTAATGAGTTAGAAATAGTGGATGAAGCCTTCATTTGTACAAGGTTGCCTGAAAATTCCCTTTGATATCAAACACCAAAACATTTTTTTTTTTTTATTTATTTAGTTTAATACAAAAATACGTTGAAACATCGAGTTTGAGAATTGATTTAAACCAACAGTAAAGGCCACTCCCAAATGTTGGTGGTTTATTCAACAGTTGGTTGTCAAACAGTCATTGTCGATGGAAATCAAAAATGAGTTTTGTGGATTTAATTGTCTAGCACTGCGCAAAAACTCAACAACGGTAGCCACCATGACAACGCATGAAACATCATGATGCAGAGAATGAGAATAAATAGAACAAATAGGGTATGTGTCCCTTGACTCAGCCTATTATGCAACCAGCGATCACATTTTTCATTATAACTCATTAAGTTTTTAAGCTGTAAGCGGGATTCAACTAGTTATACACTTGCAAAGATAAGTATGATAAGACATTTGGTAGCATGTATCACTAAAAGTTACACAACTATTTTTATAATGCCATAAACTTTCGAGGGATGTGGATTTAATGTCGGTCTATAGGCACCAAATTGGGTCTATTCGTGGATGTAACTTCGTCCCATTCGATAGATTTATTACAAAATGCAGTCTTTGCACGGTTTTTTTTTCTAATTTTATGAATTTATTTATTTATTTGACGTCAATCATGTGTAGACCTTTTGTTACAGTTATTTTTACATATTTTGTCACTCTTATATCTACATAAATATATTTGAAACAGTATTTGGCTTATATACTAGTACATTTATGAGCAGCTTTTTAATATCATTAAAGTATTGCTTCAATTTACATTTTGTCGTTGTAAAGTCAACGTTTTCGCAATGCATACTGTATGTTGCCATCATCCGATTTAAAGGTCCAAATTTAGCATAATTTGTACGATGGTGGCTTGTAGTAAAAACATTTCTATTTCGTAGTTGACGACTCGGTATGTAAAAGTTAAGTTTTGATAAAAGTTCTTCAGAATCAATACGATGCGAAACGATATCGTTTACAACTGAGACCATTGCAAATTCTCGACGCTCTTTTAATGTTTGGATGCTGATGAGCATACAACGAGCTTTATAAGATGGTAAAGGAAATCTTGTCCAACCTAGTTTTCGAAGGGCAAACAGTATAAATTGCTTTTGAACTGATTCTATTCGTTGTTCGTGCGTGACTGAAAAAGGTGACCATACTACGCTACAATCCTCAAGTATTGACCTCACATATGCAACGTATAATGTTTTTATTGTGTATGGGTCATGAAAGCTGTAACTAAATCGTTTTATAAATCCTAGCATGCTACTTGCTTTACTGATTATTGTGTTATAGTGGTCAATGAATGTTAGTTTCTTATCTAAAATAACACCTATATCTTTAATTCTTCCGCACTTTTCAACTGCCTGGTTTCCTAGAGAGATTGTACAGTCTAATGTATTCCGCTTTCTACTAAATGATATTGATTTACATTTTTGAACGTTTAGCTGCAAAAGGCTTTTTTTGCACCAATTATAAAATAAGAGTACGTCGTTTTTGAATAGTCTTATATCTTCCTTGTTTTTTATTTCTAAAAATATCTTTAAATCGTCCGCATAAATAAGAATTTTTTCGTTTTTTAAAATGAGCGAAATATCGTTTACATATAGTATGAACAAAAGAGCCTTGAGTAACTCCTGAAGTAACTCGAATAGGATTTGATGTCTTGCCTTTAAATCTGACTATTTGTTGTCGATCAGTAAGATAAGACTCGAGCCATTTAAGAAAATTTAGCTCAATACCCATTTTTTGCAGTTTGAAAAGAAGCATATGTATATCAATGCGATCAAATGCCTTGCTGAAGTCTGTATATAGAGCTTCAACATGGTTTCCATTATCCATTGCAACTAGCGAATAGTTGACGAATTCGAGTAAATTTGTATTAGTTGAGCGTCCTTTGAAGAATCCATGTTGCAAGGTAGAGATTCTATTTTTAATTTGACAAAATAGTTTTTCATTAACGATCGCTTCAAAAAGTTTCGGAATTATAGAGATAATGGCAATACAGCGATAATTTCGTATGTCGGATTTTTTGCCACATTTAAAAATAGGTACTAGATAGGAACTTTTCCACGAGTTGGGAAAAATACCAGATTCGATCGACATATTGAAAAGCCAAAACAAGGGAGTTGTAAGCTCCGAAGCTAAGTTTTTCAGAAAAATAGGAGGAATCCCATCGGGCCCACGTCCTTTGGAGACATCCAATTTTTTCAATGCTTCCCTTATGTCATTCACATTTATATTGTTTACACTAATATCTCTACTAAATTCTGGAAAGAAATCGAAATATTTGCGATCACGATCTGCTTCAGAAAATGTGGTATATATATCTTGAAAAAAAGTTGCAAATAGATTGCAAATTTCTGGTGAGGTAGACCCCACGTTTTCATCACATTTTTGATGGAAAATTGTCAGATTTCAGTTTAGTTTTTACATAGTTAAAGAATTTTTTTAGATTGGATTTTATCTCTAACTCGGTTTTTGAGTTGTACTCATCAAAGGCTTTATTGACGGCTTGATTTAGCTGGTCGCAAATATTCAAATAATTTACCAGATTATCGTTGCTACAATTTCTTTTGTATACCTTATGTGCTTTTTGCTTGCAGTTTTTTAATTTTTTTATTTGTTCATTATACCAAACTGGGTTTTTTGAATAAATTTGTCTCCTTATTTTTTTCAATGGTACATGTTCAACTATAACTTCGAATAACAATTTGTAAAATGCATCAACAGAAGATTCGATATTTTCCTCGGTTCTAAAAATCGTTTGCCAATTTATACTACTTAGCCTATGCCTAATACTGTCAAAGTTTGCCAAATGATATTGAAAGACCTCTTCATATTCGCTGTCGTCGGGTTTTGGTATTGGTGTATGCATAAGGAAAACTCAATTGCTGTGTGAAATGCTTCATTTTTCCATAATGGAATAAGAGATTCGGTCACACAGAAGTCTTCTTGAATATTTGTTAATAAAAAATCTAAATAACAATTTTGCTGATTTTTTACATGATTGATTTGATTGAGCCCTAAACTGGCAGTTTTGTCAAATATAAACTGCAGTGTTTCATTTTCCCCAACGACTGGAAGTAAGATACTTTCATTTTCTGTGTCTGGAAAGAAATCAATACTACGTTGATTAAAATCCCCGTATATGTGAATTTTCACTTCTGGGGTAAGATTGGCCGAAATTTCATCGGCAATACTAAAGAATTTTTCATATGAGTCTTTGCGAGCATTGTTCGGTGGAAAATACACAGAGGCAAATACGTGTGTTTCCCCCGACATTTGCACTTTTACCCAAACATGTTCGAAATCATTACATTTTTCTGCCGAGATGATTACTGCATTGAAATTTGTTGAAATGGCAATTAGTACACCCCCTCCCCCCAATTAAGGCATTGTAAGCTATACTGGATTTACTTAATACCACATTTCACAAAACAAACTAAAGTAAAACTGCCTCGAAACACTTATATGATGTACATATATGATTTATCAGTCATTCAATATTACGTTATTCAATATACGCTCAAAAAAGTTTTTTTTAAAAATAGTGTTTAAAAAAAGTGAAAGGGACATTCAATATTGAAAACATTATAATTCACTATACAATGATTTTGTCTCTTCGATTTGTGTTTGGATGAGCCACTTGAATATAAACAACCGCAAATTCATGGATTTCCACTAGAAATTTTACCAATAACAACCTTTTTACTAGGTTATTGATACAACAGGCCATAGTTGGGAACATACAAAAAAATATGTCCCCAACATTGGGTATACGATTTTCTTGTAAAATCATTTTTATTTTAGCTATGTGAACAGTAAGTTTGTAACGTGTAACTATTTTCTGCACATCCAGACTGCATTACATGCTTTATCGATTCAATTAAGCCAAAATTAGATCACTTGAAATCGTGTAGACCATCTGTTCAGCATAACCAGTGAAATCATGATGCCCCAAAAGTTCAAGAAACCGAAAATTACGCGGAAGTGAACAACTATAAGATGATTAATATGCCTCAATTGCTTCGGATTACATCTATCATGCTAGTAGGAACATGATTTTGTTGATTATCGCTAAATTAATGACACATTTGGTACATAGACCGAATGAAGGAGCTAGGCTAACATTACATCCCCTTACCCTATTTGGGGCAAAAAAAAATGGAAGAGAAAATATTTTGTGCAACCATTTTCGCGATAAGACGTACCAAAAACTCCAAACATGGTCTGAACGATTATCTGAAGAAGAATAAAAAGCTATGGCTTATCGTAAATTTAACACATAATTTGTAGAAGTATGTGAAATGTCTGCTGCAGCTGTTACTTTTTCTTCTTGTTTCCAAGAAACCTTGAATGCGAAGATGTAACTTGGAATTGTGTAAAAGATCCAACCATGCTGTCAACAACAATATAGGCTTATATTGTGGATTCATCTGAAAAATGTACTTTTTATCCTTTTAACTGACTGTTTGAATTCTGTTTATCGCCAGCGGATTATTTAATCATGTCTTTTGAACCACAAATAATTTTATGTTACATGATTATTAACATTCTCAATACGTACGTATTGGATTCTTGGATTACGCAGGATTTTTACTTAGCTCAGTTAGTCAAGGCATGGCTACAAAGCAACACCATGCTGGAAGTAGCTGGGTTCGATTCCCGGTCTGGTCAAGAACATTTTAATTATGGAAAATTTATTGACTCCCTGGGCATAGTGTATGATTGGCAAGTGCATTTAGAACACTAAGTTGAGAGCAAGCAATAAGCGAATTGCGAAAGCAATAAGTTTGAAACGCCAAAAAAGAAGAAGAAGGTTCTCCTTAAGTGACCAGTATGGTTAGAAATCTTTAAAACGTCTTTCCATTACCTTGTTTTGCAGAATCATAAAGTTTGATGTGTCGCAAGCCAGGTTTAGATTTGAATATGGCTACTATTCCGGAAGAAATGGCCAGTATCGTCAGAAAACCTCAAAATGTCTTCTGATGACCTAGTTTTGTTAAATCATGAAGTTTTATATGCCGCATACCATGTTTCGCATCTAAAAATATGTTGTCCGACATCCCGGATTAGGTACTTACTTGGAAACCAAAACTACAGTAAAGATCCTCAAATAAGGATAATATTGCAAAAACCGCTTCAAAATCCGCTTTCTATCGATGAAGTCCCAAGCAACCAAAAGTTCTGATTAAAGGATGTTTTTGGCTTAACCAGCAAATCGATGGATTATTTTGAGAATTCTATTAAGCTTACTTTTTAAGTAACTAACCGAACTTTCTAGTTCGACTTCAATATTTAAGCTCCTAGCAGAATTCTTATCCACTTCAAAAAAAACTTTGAAGTTCACGAAAGGTTCGTTCAAGAGGTTGTAGAAAATGCTATTCAGCTCTTAAAGAACCTCAAACCACAGCCATTCAAGCTTGAACCTCAGCGTGTGTTAAATTCCGCAACCGTCAATTTAAAAGGAACCGTCAAATGATAATAAGCAACTGGCAACAAGCAAATCTACCAATTTTGTTGGCGCTATGTGGCATTTAATTGCACGTCAAAACATCGTGTCAATATCGGGTGGCGTGTGGCGATTGACGGAGTGATATTTTGACATGCTAGCAGATGCCGCAACTTCACCACATCAGTGGGCAGCTCGACTAGGTGAGCTACTTGGTTTGAAAATTTACACAATTTACACTGAATTCAACAAAACCAAAAAAACAAAAGACATATTCGCCCTTTTTGTTCTTTTCAAATCCTGCCGCAAATTTATGTTTAGAGTGCTGTGTTGTTAGATGATTATTGAGATCAATTTGATGATGTTTTCCTAAGAAAATAAATGTTTGATGAATACTTACTACGAAGTTTCCAAATCGAGTCCTCTTTAGAACCGGGATACTTACCATTGTGCTTATGAACGAGTTGGGTTATGCTATGCTATTAGTTCTTTTTTGTTCCTTATAATCTTATCTGAACCTAGAAGTCTCTGATTAGTTCATCTAGAATTCAATCTGAATGACAGCTTCATTTTCTGCATCCCATTGCATTGTGCTTACATTTTTTTATGATGGTAGTAAAATAAGCCGTTTTTTTTATAAATTGTTTTTGAAAATTCCTTTTCTTTGTTCTGGTATCTCGTCAAATTTGAAGCACAACACCAGATCACTCTTCACATGTAAACAATCTTTTTGACATATTTTTAAGTGTTACTCAGAACATTACGTGCACTTCAAAAAGTAGGAAAATTGTTCAACATAGATGTAAAGGGTGTTTCGATCAAAATTTGGTCGACTTAAACTTGACGCATTTCTTTTCATCGTGCATTCGAACAATTTGCACACTCCTCATGCCTCTATTTTGATTTTGAGATTAGCACTTCAGTTATCAAAATTTCGTCGAAGGAAGATAAGCACCGCATCAAAATTTTGCACATGCATGGCGAAAATCCAAACTCTCTCTCTCTCTCTCTCTCACGTCAAGTTGGCGAAATTGTTGAATATGCCTAAATCAACTGTTACCAACGTATTAAAAGTGTTCGGTGAACGTTTGTCAACAGCCAGGATAGCTAGATCGCAATCGAGAGCCGGAGGCCACAGCGACGACAAAAATAGTTGTCCGCTATTTTGAGTGGAACCCCAACCTCTTCGTCCGAAATGTCGCACAGATGCTGTGAGTGGCGCCTTCAACCGTGGATAGAGCTAGAAAATGAGCTGGACTGTCGACTTACAAGAAAGTGGTGACTCCAAATCGCGACGATAAACAAAACATGCCGGTCAAAGCACGATCCAGAAAGTTGTACACGAAGTTTGATTGCGTGGTACAGGACGATGAAACTTACTTCAAGGCAGGCTTCACACAGCTTCCTGGTCAGGAATTTTATACGGCAACCGGACTGGGAAAGGTGGCTAATATTTTCAAGCACATTAAACTGCCAAAGTTCAGGAAGAAATATCTGTTGTGGCAGGCCATCTATACCTGTGGCTTAGTGAGCAATGTTTACATTGCGACCGGAACCGTCAACCAGGGAATTTATCTGATCGAGTGCCTACGAAAACATCTACTGCCTTTCCTGAAGCGATATAATTGTTCCGTTCTGTTTTAGCCGGATTTGGCATCTTGCCATTGCGGAAAAAATGCCATGGAGTGGTATGCTTCCAACAACGTTCACGTGGCGCTCGAGGACAAAAGCCCTCCCAATATGCCAGAGCTCTGCCCAAGCGAACAATATTGGGCCATCGTCAAGCGGAACCTTAAGAAGACTCAAAAAGCAAATGTAAGCGAGAAACAGTTCAAGGCAAACTGGCGTTCTGCGGCGAATAAAGTGGACAATGAGACTGTACAAAATCTCATGGCAGGTGTTAAATGAAAGACCTGGCAATTCGCTTTTGGCATAAAGGAGGCTTAGCTGAATATTTCTCTTGTATTCTGTATTAACTGAGCTTGAAAAAACAGAAAAAGAATTTGACTTATTAATAAGAACTTTGATCGACTCACACACATTACTGTTTGACAAATTTTTGATCGGAGCACCCTTTATTGTGAATTTTTGCGCCGATTAAAAGTACGGTTATTGATAGAACTTTGTGTAAAAGATTCTTTGAAGTTCAAAAAGAGTTCTCAACTAACAAAATATGAACTTGAATGTTAAGTTGAATAGCAACAAGAAACTTTTCTAGAACTTTATAGTCGCATTAAATGTTAATGATAATTTAAAGAAAATTAAATTTTGCCTGTACGTGAAGTGTCTTGTTATTCAGGAAAAAAGTTCCATGGAACTAAATTTAGACTAAATGTGAACTTCTGAGTTCTCAGCTCCAATCCGATCTCTGTCAAAATGACACAGCAAACTATAACACAAACAAAGATTCTAATATCGCAAAGCGAAAAAATTAGGTATTCTTCTGGTTGCAATGGGGTTCTAAAGCAGTGAACCAGCTGAGAGGGGATAGTTTCCTATTGAATGTTGGTAGTACCATCAGCGGAACTGGTTGGATTTAGTTGAACCTTCAGTTGAATAAATAGTTTGTGTCTATTTTATAGTTTGCCATTTAGCGTCAAAAGCTCGATTAAAACTAACAATGGCTGATTTACCGATTCCACGATTGTTCGAAGCAATCTTGTCCAGTAGAAACACGTACAATAACACAAATGAATACCCAAGCAACCAAACTTTCAAATTTTACTTGAGAAAAGAGCTTAGAAGTTAAACTAAATGTAGTTGAAGTTTGATTCTATGAAACTTTTTTTTGCTGAATAACAGGCAGAACTTAGTTTTCTTTAAAGTGTCATAACATTCAAAGCAACTTGAACGTTCAAAAAAAGTTTCTTGTGGCCATTCAACTCAACCTTCGAGTTCATATGTTGTTAATTGAGAACTTGCTTTGAACTTCAAAAAATCACTAACACAATGTTCAATTAAAGTACTAACCGTACTTTTAATCAGCGTAAAAGTTCACATCATGTATGCGTTGAACTACTTTCCTACTTTTTGAAGTACACGTAGAGATCTGAGTAACACTTTAAAACTGAGTGGGTAACACTTTAATTTGCGGCCGGATTAGAAAAGAACAAAAATGTCGAATACAAATCAGCGCCAACATTTGATTAGTCATTTTCTCTTGAACAAAAGGTCACACACACACACAAATGAACCACTCTTTGAGGAAGAGAGACTATATCTCTATCCTCTTATATATGCAATTTGAAGGAATTGTATTCAACTTCCTATAAAAAAGCAGACAAAGTGTTTGTTTACAAAAGCAGATTCGCTCTAATCAAATGTTGGCGCTGAAATGGCTTTTGTTTTCTTTTTTAGTTTTGTGGAGTTCGTTTAAGCCATTTTTTAAGCTGAATAGAATTCGCTATAACCTCTTAAACGAACCTTTCGTGAACTTTGAAGTTTGATTTAGAAGTTGACAAGAATGCTGATAGAAGCTTGAACATTGAAAGCAAACGAGACAGTTCGGTTAATTACTTAAAAAGTAGGCTGAATAGAATTCTCTACATAATCCTTCGATTTGTTAAGCCAAAAACACCCTTTTATCAGAACTTTTGATTGCTCGGATAGAGTAATTGGAGTTGTAAGATCATAAATATAATCAATTAATTTGCAAACAGTCGTCGTTATTTATTTCTGTCAAGGGAAACGTCATCATTAACATCATCAGAATTCAGCTTTTGTTCTACAAAACCGAATTACTGTCAATGAAAATGTGTTCGTTGTGTTCCGGCTGATGAGTTGAAAATTTTACCATGAACAGTGTTTTGATTTTCATCGTTAAAATGTTTACGATTTCTGATGATGATAATGACGACTATTTGAACCTCAAAAGTATGCTGCGCTCATAAACAACTGAACTTCCGATCAATAACTAGAAAATGAGAAGAGAGATTAGTAATTTCGTTTCAATTCCAACTATCTTTATGGCTTATCTTGATACGCCAATTTCGTCTACAATTTGCACATGTTAGAAGAAATACGCGAATCTGTCAAGATATGCAATACAGGTAGTTGGAATTAAATGGAAATTACTAATCGTTCTTCTCAATTTCTAGTTTCAGGTATTCCACTAAAATCTCACACTCTCCAGGATTCTTGCGCTCTATGTCTGTCACTGAAATTTCACATCAGACTCATAGAACTCTGCCGACATCACACGAAATTGTCACGAAACTCTTCATTAATTTGGTTAAGCCAAAAAAAAACCCTTCGAAATTAAATGCACACTTCGCGGCGATGACATCTTACGCTTGAACAATCAGCACAAGTCGCAAAAACCACCGATCGTTCTCCAAACTGGAATTCAACACTCAGCCATCTTCAGGTCGATTTAATTGCATTTATGCGACAAACTTTGCCCAGTGATGAAACTGCAAGCACCAAACTGAACGAAGTTAGTCGCATAACATTCGATTGCCGGCGAACGCGTTGGAAAAAGGATTTGGGATTGGGTTACAATTTGCGAACAAAAACCAAGAGAGAGCGAATCAAAACAGTGGGCCAAACAAGTTGTTGTCAACGAAATACCGACGTAAAAGTACACCTACTGTGATTTGTCCTTAACTCAGATCACAGCAGAAGTTCCTTTAACATAAGTATTCCTGGAATTCATGAGGGTTAATTTGGAAATTCGAGATCTCTCTTGCTTTTGTTGGTGGGGGACTTTTTTTTCGCTTCTAGGTGGGACGATTCACTGAGCACTGCGAGCACTGATGCGACGATTCGCGAAGTGTAAAGTTAGTAGGTAACTACTGCTGTGATATGCAATTGTACTTCGAATATCACACCGGGAGTTCCTTCGAACTTCGATCACTTGCCTCGGAACGACACTCGAACCCTCACACTAAAACACGATTGCTTTCCACAATTCACCTGAGACTGCGCTTTCTAGAACGACGAACTTGGTCCGGCGAAGTCCTGGGATACGAGTGTTCGGTCTAGTCACTAGCGTACAACTGCGCAGTTGAAAAATTACAGCGACTAAGCCGACAATCGCCCCGGGACTTGGACTGCTATTACTACTGCTGGCGATTACTGCAGCGGTTGCACTTTTCGGCCAGGCCGACGACACCTGCGGCCGAAGGAAGACTACGACAACGTGTGATGAACTCACTGTGGCGGGCAGCGCAGCGCACCTGTTGTTGGGCTCGGAGGCCCCGGACTAGTACTGATAGTATAAGCACATTCCAGCAGGGACTTTATATACGTGACAATTTTCGAATCGGCGTCGGCGATCGTATTCTACCTAGCAGTAGCCTGGCTTGTATGGGGCTAGGTAGAAGCGATCGACGCGGCGAACCGGCCCGGGTAGATGTTTTCGTCCGCATGTAGCAAGCGGCCAAAGTTTTCAAAATACGATGCGCACTTGTTTTGTTCTTGCTAGGGGTTTGCTGCGGAAACGAAAACACGGATGGCGGAAAGGAAAATTCTCACATGGCGAAGTGTGTCAATGGAGGTAGACAACGGTTTGTGAGGCAAACTTTAATCTACCCGCTGCTAACGAGGCCACTCGAAGGGTAACATGAAACCGTACTTGTCACGGTCAGTTATGATACATACATTCTGGGAATTTCTGCTGACGATGATTGTTTTCCGCCAGGACCAGGGACATGATGAATCATCGGTGTGTGTGTTTTTTTTTGCTTGTCGAAAAGTGCCAAACAATTGGGTGCTAATTAACTACAATTGACCCTATTGATGGAGGTGAATTTAAAAATAGGATATAGGAGGCGGATTTTAGACGGATCTCGTGGAATAACCCAAAGGCAGAGGTAAAGTGAATGGCTAACGGTAGTGTTATTTTTATGAATCGGTATTATTTATTAAAAAATAAATACAGGTAAGTAACGGAAAAATCATGCTTCGATCTGGTACAGTTAGGGCAAAACCGAAGGGTGCGTGATGTATTTCAATTATTTTTCTTTTTCTGATTTTTACACCTTGCGAGATTAAAAAGCGGACTCGACATAAAGGAGATGAATAAGTGCCATGGTGACAAAAGTTCCAAATTTATCTGAATAAAAAACATTTGCTACGATACTTCAGTTCGTAACTTCCATTCCCTTTTGTTTTGAAAACCAAAAGATGGACTAGCGCCGAATCCCACTTTTGACTCCACCAGCAGGCGCCCTTCGAAGAAACGCCTGATTGATAAATCACAAGGAAAGGCTCCAGTTTGCTGAATTCCATATTAGGTTAGACTACGCAGAAATGGCAGACTATTCTGTTCAGAGAGGAATCGAGGTTCAATATTATCGGGAGTGATTAAACTTATAGACACTGTATATAGACCGGACAACAATTGTCTTATGCAGCCAAACGACCTGTCAAAAAATGCAGCCAAACGGACTGTCTACTTTTGATTCACTTTAAAGGAGCAAGTATTGTGATCAAGTATTGTTTTGGCAATAGCCAATTATGGGATTTGCTCCTTCCATATTCAGTAAATGTTAGTATTTTCGGTGTATCATTTATTGCCTTATATTATCTTTCTTTGGAAACCGGAAGAAACCCACACAATTCACTTCACATCGCGAGCTATTGCCACAATTACGCTCCAAACAATTCATTATTTACACGGCACTGTTAACTATGTATGCCTTTTAATGAATATCTTCAAACGGAACCAAAACAAACTACCAAAATCGAAGCCGAATCTTCATTTTAGCCTTTTGCGATGTTTATTTCAAGTTTGTACAAATACAAGTGGTGCCAGATCAATTGCTCAAATTTATGACATTTTTCAGGATTGGCAGATTGTATGATTTTGCGTTGTCCGGTCTTTATACAGTGCCTATAACCGAACTTACCACGTACGACGACTCACCGGAGACTACTTGCATCCAAGATGTTGTTAAAATACCGTGAAACACAACTGAGGCAATGTCTGCACTCTTAAAAGTAATTGATTTTACGTATGACCTTATTCTTATTACCAGTGAATATTTTCAGACTTTAATTTAAAAATGACTGCATTTGGATTTCATTTGAATGCAGTCTGAAATATATGTATTGGCATTGAATTTCAATGAATAAACCGGCAAAAATAGGTGGAAAAGTGAATGTTATGAATTTCGAGAGCTAAACGGCCGTTGACTTTGGTGTAAGCGAACGGCACATCACTAAGTTAAATTTCGATCGTAGGCGATTTCACACTTCTTTTTAAAGGCTCCACCAAACTGCAGCGTTTTTTTGCCACCGCCGCAGCAAAATCGCGGCGAAAAAATCGCCGCGGTGAGATTACATGGCGGCTTATGGGAGCGCACAAACCAACGCGATTTAAAAACGCATCGCGTCGGTTTGTGCGCTCCCATAAGCCGCCATGTAATCTCAACGTGGCGGTTTTTTCACTGCGGCGGCGGAAAAAAAAGCTGCAGTTTGGTGGAGCCTTAAATTTATCTATCATTTCTAGACCAAATAGTCAAAAGGTCGAAAGCAACCATTGTTAACAATGCCTTCTAGCGTATTTTTCTGGAATTTGCTTGCTCCCACAAACAAAATATTCTCCTTTGCGCTGAAAATTTTACTGCCATTTCAGCGCCATCCTTCGGTGGTTTGTTTAATCTGGTTCGCGTTGTCAGCGTACTATTCTTTGGATCATTAAGAAGTGTACGCCGTAGACACTATCAAGATTTAACAAACAACTGAGGTGGCGCGATGAATGGCGCTGAAATATCAGTAAAATTTCCGGCGCAAAGCGCAATAGTACCAAAAACAGATACAGGGAGTTATTACCTTCCCGTCGGTAGTGGATATAGATGTTAGCAACCTGGAATTTCCAGGAAATTTATGTTTTAAGTCATTGTTTACAATTGTTACTTTCGACCTTTTTACGATTTTGTCTAGATTTATTGGGAAAACGTCTGAGGACATCGGTATTTGCACGGCAGGACAATCGAACTCAATTTGAGAGGCCACTTTACTGTGTCGCATGGGAACTGCGACTCAGTTTCGTAAAAAGTGAAGTTACTAAGTCTACGAGTGACTCCACTTTTTACTAAACTGACTCGCAGTTCCCATGCGACTGAGTAAAGTGGACACCTACATTGAGTTCAATTTGCGGCCGCGTGGACGCAGACCAGAGCGCATTAAGGCCCAGCTACAATCGGGAGCGCAACGGCGCGTTGCGGCAGCATTTGACATAAAATATATGGATTAACTGAATCATCAACATCAGACAACCGATTTTTTTTTTGTAATTAGTATTTTTCATGGAGAATAATGAAGCGATTTTAAGTCTAACTGAAAAAAAAACAAATTGTTAAAAAATTTCGAAATTGCCGTTTAAGGGGGGATATACAGTTAAAATGACCAAAAAATTAATTTTTTTTATTGCATATAAAAAGTTATTTCCCGCAGAATACGCTCCTGAAACCCTTTTTTTAAAATTCGAACTCCAAGTGTTTGTTGCGCCTTTTCGCCTATTTCGCGCGCAGCAGGCATAAAGGGACGCTTAAAACTTTCAACGCGTTTTTCTCAAAACAGCATTTTCGGAGTTTATGCCGGTGATAACTCAAAAACTAATTATTCGATTAAGCTGAAACTTATAGGATTTTTTTATTATAGTATTATCTTCTATATGAATTAAAAATTATCGTAATATGTTATTACTAAATACGGAAAAATGTGATAAAATGGCGGAAAATGTGGATTTTTCTAAACAGTTACGCCAAAAGTTCAATTTTTTTTTACTTTTTTGTTCAATTCATCTACCAACTGTAAAAGTAATTAATGTAATATTTTTGGGTTAGCAGGTTTCAGATCAAAACTGCGACCCGGAGAGCCGACACAAGCAAAAATCAACGACTTTTTCAACGCACTCTAACGGCCACCATTTTATTAAAAAAAATTAATTTTTTTTTATATATTACTTGGATACACTTATAATTTAAAAAAAGTTTCGATTGATTTGATTAACGACATTCACGACCGAATCCCTCTCACTTCGTGATTTGCTGATACTTTCAGTGCATGATACTTTCAGCAAATGCTTGCTCCTTTGGAGCATAAAAGTTTTAACTCTTTTTGTTTCGGTATAGCAGTGATATTTTGTTCCAAACACTTGAACACTTATTCTAACCTAGAATGTATATTGGAAAAGGACTTGGTCGTGTATGTCCTTAAAAACTTCCCCTTGAAATTTTTGTTCCAAAAATGAGTTTTTTAGTTTTGTCGTTCTAACTGTATATCGTTCTAACTGTATATCCCCCCTTAAATAAGTGTGTCAATTTTCACTATCACACATTGTGAGACTTTCAGGTCCGGAACGAAAAACGTACGATTTTTGCTCAGTTGCCTGCCGTTGCAGTCATCCCGGCCCTGTTTACGAAGGTTTGGAAGGGGTCTTCCAACCTACACCGCCATGCAAGTATGTGCGTTATGTCAATCGATCTTTTCCTGATGCGCCTCCAAATTATATTAGCACCCCCGATATTTGTCATGATGATCAACAAGCGTCATCGTCAAGAAAACCGGGACCTGTCCATGAAGACTATAATATTTCCAGTCCTGCTGGTGGCTCCTGTCATTATGATGTAGAAGGAGATGTTCGCTCATCACCATGAGGCACCAAGAGTGAACATTAATGTTTTTGGCTAGAATGAAAGATGTGAAGAGAAAGTGTTGATAGTTCCGTCAGAGTGCGGCAGGTAGGAAAATCTAACAGATGTTTTGAAAATTGAGCGAAAGGGCATGTATCCAATGGTACTCGAACCATGGACGTCAATCTTTGCCTAACATCCCACTGCGGGGTAGGTTGTAGCAACGGAACAAGTCCGCCACTTCAACAGGCAAAAACTGACGCATGGAAAGACGCTCATGTACCACTGTGGCTTGTATAGTTATTCTAGCGATCTATTGTGTGCACTCTGTTTATTGATGCGCACATGCGAGAGGAACTCTCTCCTTTTTTGGGTTTGTTTTGATTCGCACCGACTGACGATCACTAAAGTTTTTCTCGTCGTCTCCAACGTAGAGACCTCGGAGAGAAACACCGTGAAGCGGTGCGATACTGGTCCCCACCAGTATAATTAATGGTTATCACCATTTATGGTTTCACATACATTAATTGTTATGTTATTTATTCTCCGTGCGAGGAGTAACGATTAGATTTTCCTACCTGCCGCACTCTGACGGAACTATCAACATTTTCTCTTCACATCTTTCATTCTAGCCAAAAACATTAATGTTCACTCTTCGTGCCTCATGGTGATGAGCGAACATCTCCTTCTACATCATAATCGTTACTCCTCGCACGGAGAATAAATAACATAACAATTAATGTATATCCTGTCATTATGTTGATCGAGTATCATCCGCTAGCCACTATATTGACCACCATGTCGTCAATAATCCTAGCATTTCATCACCTGGCCGCACTCTGCCCCTTCCACTTCGATATCAGTCGAATATCAGCTTGTTTCATTCTACCAGCAAATGACTTGTCCTTCATCGTGCTCCAGCCATCCCATTCGCTCTGAGCCTGAACTCGGGGATTTGGAAGTGGGCTTCCTGCCTGCAACCTCAGAAAAACAGGTCTACTACCAGAATACTTGCGAAATGAACACCTGTATTGACGAATATCTGATCGCTTGCTCAGATGAATGCTATGACGTGATCATGTTCTCCGAGACTTGGCTCGACGAACGGAGAAATTTTTGGTACCTATTATGACGTTTTCCGAACCGACCGTAACCCTAGCAACAGTTCCAAATTATCTGGAGGGGGAGCCGACAAGCACAACGCCGACAACTACAGAGGAATCGACAAAAAGTTTTCATAAGGGCCAATGTCGCAAACGTAAACAATGACTTTTTCCGCGAATTTCTCGAGAATGCTAACTTAATCATAGTGAATTATGACGATGATTGTACAGAACAGGAGTTCCCCTTTATAATAGAAGTGGAAGTTTACTTGAGCGAGTTAGCATTTTCAAGAAATTCGCAAAAGAAGCCATTGTTTACGTTTGCGACATTGGCCCTTATGAAAACTCCATGTCGGAATATGCTTTCAATGAAAGTTGTATTGTTTAGTGACGTTCTACAAATAGGAACGTACCATGGTGGAACAACAAGCTACATAAACTTCGTAAGAAAACTCGGGCGGTCCTTTACGGGGCCAAACGAACACAACAGTGCGGACAATACAAAGAATCGCTCACCAGCTACAATAAGGAAATACGGAGAGATACACTGAAGGCATTCATGTGAAAACATTGAAAATACGCCAGCAACTGCCAGATTGCCGAAAATCCTCTAAAGATCATTCAAATTGGCTGGGCACTCTTAAAAACGATAACCATTTTACTTCATCAGCAAGTGAAACTTTAAAATTGATGATGAAAACACAATTTCCCTACTCTTATTGTTATGTTTTGTATTATCCGTGCGTGGAGTAACGATTATGATGTAGAAGGAGATGTTCGCTCATCACCATGAGGCACCAAGAGTGGACAGTGTTTGCTAGAATGAGAGATATGAAGAGAAAGTGTTGAAAGTTCCGTCAGTGTACGGTAGATTGGAAATAGAATAAGCATTGAAAATTGAGCGAAAGGGCACGGGTAAAGTAGTACTCGAATCAAGGCCGTTACCGTTGCCTAACATCCCACTGCGGGGTAGGTCGAGGCACGGACGAATCCGAAAAAAGGATCCTCTCCCATGTGCGCATCAAAAGAGTGCATACAAACGACCGCTAGAAACTATCGCAAAGCTGTTAGTAGTACATGAGCGCGTACCAACACGTTACTTTAGCCTGGTGAGTTGCGGTTGATAGGTAGCCATTAGTTATGCAGTCGGTTAACCAAGCCAGTGGTGAATTTGCAGCCAGCTGGTTGGCGCCACTACGAGAAGCGAAATAAGGTACTTGCGTATGGTTCAGGTGGCAGTCATCTTTAGCAAAGACGCACCGTTCAGTGGTATGATCGGTATAAGCCAGTCACATTGAGAACAGTGTGTGTGAATGTGAACAGTTATTAGCAGATAATTGATATTTAAATTATCTGCTAATACCTAGTGCAAATATGACACTAGTATTGATGGCTAATGAATTGTCGCATAATTTTAGTTTGGATGTAAATGGGCCATCAGAAATTTCCTAAGAAGTACGATCAATCATGGACCATTAAAAATCCACCCGTTTGAAAGCCTGTCCAAGATAAATTTCGGACACTAAAATAATAGCAGCAAAAAAATACACGTAATTCAACAAAACCAATTGTTTAGTTCACAATAATAGAGTTATATCTACATTAAAAACAATTGATTAAGATGTTATTCCTTCCTACATCCGCCAACAGGTTACGAACGTCCGATATGCTGAAAATGAAAATGCGGGAAAAAATCGGGAAAAATTCGAGAGTTTTTAAATTGAGATTGTGTGGCCATCCTGCAGTCATGGGGCATTCACATTCTAAATAAGAATGATTAATCATGGACCATGACATTTCAGAACGACCAACTCGATTTTCTCAGCTAAAGAGTTTGTTTGATAATAATATATCCAACAACCGTTCCACATCCATGACAACTGGCAACCAGCGGTAGCTTAAATAGTTTCAGCTTTCCCTAGGCCGCATACCTTAAATCTTGTGTAAAATTTCAAACAAGGCTCGGAAATTTAAACGGTCTTTGTATTATTTTGAAGCGCTATTTTAAAGCCAGCTTGTGGCAAGCTTATGGCATGCCAAATAGAAATTTTAGAAATGACGATCGTCACGAAATATTGAAACAAATTACCTTCTGCTCAAATATGAACGAGACGTTATGAATAAAACCGTCCGTGGATGACATACAGGGTGCCACAGAAAATAATGCGATTTTTTTTTTCAAATCCCATTTTCAACTAATTCAAGCAATAATATCAACATTTTCGAGTGCAGTTATCTTTATAAAGTCATTTTAAACAAATTTATTCAATGTGTCCTCCATTTTTATTAATAACATCCTCGAGCCGACGCCGAAAGCCAGAGCATGCCTCTAGGACGTAGTCCTCCGACATTGACTGCCATGTGCGTGTTATGGTTGACATCAGGATTTTCACACTAGGGTGTGATGTTTTGCAGGCTCGTGCTTCAACATATGCCCAAATCGAATAATCCAACGGATTAAGATCTGGACTGCTAGGGGGCCACAAATCCTTCGGCCAAAACTTCATGTTATCGTTCAACCATTGTTGGGTTCGATTGGACGTGTGACACGGCGCTGCATCCTGCTGTAGGACAACGTTTTGGTCGTCGGAGAAGTTGACCTTCACCTAAGGAAGCACTTGGTCCTACCGATATACACTTCGGTATTGATTTAAACTCCAGCATCAATGAAAACAGGTGGCATTTTCAAACCGTTCGACGCCACCAAGTCAAACATCATGACACCAGCCGGAGTTTGGTCTGAAATTTTAATTTCACTTTTTCCGGAACGTTTTCCATTTTCTGCGGTGAAATGAACCGGCCACAGCATCGATGCTGAAAAGCTTTTCGTCGGAGAACAAGATTATCATTTTTTCCTTCTTCAACAAGGAAAGCAATCTCTTGGAACGAGTCACTTGTAGTTCCTTGACCCGGTCCGTAATCAAGTGACGTTTCACTCTGGCTCTGGAAGATGCATGCTGGTCTTCTTTGATGATTCTCCGGATGGATTTCTCTGAAATATTGGCTTCCATTGTAAGTTTTCTTATGGAACGCACCGGGTTGCGAGGCATTTTTGCACGGACCGATTTGATCACGTTCGGCGTGGGTGCAAAAATAAACTGTTGCCAAATGGCACCCTACCACCTTGGTAATCTCTTTCGGCTTCTTCTGGGCGAGCAACAAACTGGTAATCACTTCTTCCGCGAACATTTTGACGAATTTTCAATAAAACAAATAGAATGTTTGGATGCAGCACTTGAAAGCAAACATAAACAAATATACTTTCGACAGAAATTAGTCACTAGCTACACCAATTAACCCAATACTCAAGTTTGAACATTTTCGTATTATTTTCTGCTGCACCCTGTAAGTACACCAATGACTTCAATATTAGCTGCTGATTCCGACAGAAATCGAGAAACCGCTGAAATTATTAAAGATAAAATAATCTTCGAAATTGTTATAAATTTCAAACGCTATAATCTGAACGATTTTGTAAAGGGGATTGCTGCTAACTTGGGATGTGATAAAAAATGAGGATGGGATTTAAGTTCGACTGTTATTTTTTCACATTGTTAATCATATAAGACACCTGAATTATTAAAACAGATTGAATTTAAATAGTTAAACATTGTTTTAATTTCTAAAGTTCCTGGAAGAACGGGAAAGAAACGAAAAATCAGGCATCCAGCACAAAAACTTATTAAGTATCTTCTCCCTCCATTCAGCCATTGTCCATTCGGCCAAACGTCCTTATGCCAAATTTCCACTGAAAGAAACGTGTCCAAAATTTACCATGGACAGGCTTTAGGCCTTTAGGAGGACCAACTCGATTTTGTCAGCTATAGAGTTTAATCGGAATTTATCCAACAACCGTTTCACATCCATGACAAGTGGCAACCAGCGGTGGCGTTTCCACTTTCCCTAGGTCGCATACCTTAAATCTTATGTACAATTCTAAACATTGCTGGAAAATTTTAACGATCTCAATATTATTCCGAAGCGTTAGTATAAAGCAAGTTTATGGCAAGAACAGCATGCCAAATAGAAGTTGCACAAACGACAATCGTCACGATATATTGAAACAAATGATTAAAACATTCATAACATTCTTAACTGCTACGAAGTCCTATGGCACCTTTGCATACAACCCCATTGGGCTGTCCCTAGTAGTTTTTTAAGAAGCAAACGTAGGCCATTATTCTACACTTCTGCGTTAAGAAAACCAGCCTATTGTGATGCGATTGTTAAAATAGCTATTTTCGAAATGCATTCGTCAAGTTTCTCAATGACGGTGGGTCAGTTCGATACAAAACACCATCAGGATATATTTAATTAAACAAAGTTCCTCTCACCGACTCCATAAAGATCCACCTCACACAACACAGAGAAAGCAAAATATCGCTCGTTGAAAAATGATACAATCTGTTTACCCACCGAACCGCTAGAGTGGATGTTGTACAAAACAAATAACACCACCAGCCAGGATGAACGTTTTTGGAATAGCAATAAGCCACGCACGACGTGTTGTAGGGCGTTCAGGTCCTTGCATGAGTTGAATACAAAGCTGACCATATTGTGGATTATGATTAGATCAATGGTTAAACACTCTTTAAATGTTTGTTATTCAAGGATTATATTCCCATTTTGAGCGTCGAAGCTGTTTGGATTTCGAAGTGTTTAAAATAAGATAGCAGAATGTTGAAAGCGATTCCACCCCGAATTTCCATTTTTCAACCGACTTGGGAAAAGCGCACCACTTTCCAACGTGACTGCAGCGCTGCACCGGTGGAACCACCAAAACTTAGCAAACAAGCATGGTCGTGGGGGATGAGGAATTTTAGTGCAACAACATCTTCAATCAACATTCCAGACCGAATTCCCATTGGTTTTTATACCAAGGGGAAGACACCACCGATGGAAAGAAAGTTGAGCAAGCATTTTCCTCTCTTTGAATCTCCAATTTATTGCTATTGCGTCATCGTGGAACAAGCAAAATGCTATACAAATGTTTCCTATGTATTCTTTGTGTTTCTTTAAAGATATGCAAGTACCGTTAAATGGAGAATCATTGATCACTTTTTAAATGACTAACTCCCATTAAGATTATTGTTGTTCTCTTTCACAGAAAATTTTCACCGCATCAACTTAAAACGAAATCCAAAGCTATCAATGTTACCCCGTTTGACGGTACTTATATATGCTTTTTCGTGTCCAGCTGGACCGGAAATTTCAACTGAAAACCATTACACCAACATGGTTTTCCCCGAAGAGGGCAATGCTGAGGAAACCGTGGAAACCTGTTTCTAGAAACAATGGAAAGTGAATATTGAATTCAAATGTTTCATTTGTTGGGTTAAGTTGTGACCAACTGGAGAGGGATAAGCAGGGTGACAGAAGATTGTGAAATACTTATTAGGATTTCACCAAACCGGCTGACACACGGTATGCTCTTTAACAGTTGGGTTGAGACACATTGGGAGGTATAAGTGATGCCTTTAGTTTCAGTTTTAAGAGATTTTTACAATTGGAAGAAGTAATGCAAACCAGTTTATTCGACGTGCAGGTAGCTTATGTTTATTTTAATTTGATGGAGGTTTATTTATTTTAATTGCAGCAACACCGGGCAGTGCAGAATGTGTAGAAAATCAAAACAAAATCTTAAAAAAGTATATTCAACAAAGATCAAACAAATTTGTGGCAGTTTAAATGTATGCCTATATCACACAAACAATACACAAGATGATACAACAACAATTGACTACCTATGGATCAGTTAGGAATTTTATACTTTCAAGATAACGAAAAGATGAACTAGCATGGAAGGAACATAGATAAATTATAACTTGGCTTGATGAAGAAAAGGCTTCTGGTCAAAGGTAAGTCGCTTAGAACAGTGTGCCAGTCACGAAGTTTAACACACAAGACGGATTTGTTACCTAACTGCGGAACTTCGATTTTCTATTCATACCACATATGTGGCACACTGAGGAACACTTTTGACAGTTGAGCTTGAAAAAGTAAGAAACCAGCAACCTTGCCAATATACATTGTTGGATGCCAGATACACCAAAAAAATAAAAATTAGAACTGTCAACACATCGGCACATTAAGGAAACAGCAAGAACATTGCAACGCTGCATTGACACACTAATTCTCTGTTCAGACTTCAGTTAAGACATGTTATAACGGTAGTCTAATAATTTCAACAAGAAATTCATCGTCAAGATAGGCTTATAACACGCTATAACTGGTCAGTCTGGCCAGTGTTTAAGATAAAATCGCATAGTAGAAAAGTGTGCTGAGCGATCCACCCCTTGCTTAAGGTACTTCTTTATGTTTCAATGATTTATTCGAGAACCATCGCCCATACAACATTCGAATGTCAGTTGTCTTGCCTAGTGTCCTAGTCTACTATTTTTTATTTTATTACCACATTTCGGTCATCCTGACAGGTCGATGTCCGCATCATCCTCCTTATGAATCATGATCTAAATTCATCAAATTATCAAGAGATAACTAAAATTTCATATTTCCCGGTGAATATACCGAGTGATAAAGAAGGCTGTAAACTTGAAATCCCTTTAGATCAGACACGACGTAACGATTATTTGGCAATATTTTTTGAATTACATATTACATTTAATTTCAGCACAACAAAATATTCAACTTTGTACTCAGTAGCCTTTCTACGTGTTTTGTTAGTTACCTTTTTATTATAATTTTCATTCTTTTGAATGGACTCTTTTGCCTAATATCGAATAATATTTAGATCAACTTGATTATTATTACTCTGAAAATGACTCAAAAAGTTTGCAAATTGTGATCAATAAAATTCAAATTTCTTCGAGAACAGCCGAACACTCGGATTATTTGTGATAGACCGACTGTTAGTATTATTGTATATGTATACACTAAGGTTTTATTTTGCACGAGGGATGCGTTCCACTTTTAGTATGGAACCGTGTAAAAAAAGACTAAATAGAGTTGATAATTTCACATGCTTAAACATTTTATATTGCTCCGATTTTATTTTTATGCGTTACCTTTCCATGCAATGGTCAAAATACTATTTTTTAAATTTTGAGTATTTACCAAAAATTGTGAATTTGTTGGAAAACTGCCATATGATTACTTTTGACCCAAAACGAAACGTAAAATGTGATTTGAATTAGGTCAATAAGTTGTTCCGTTCTAGAGTTATCGCCGAAAACAACCCGTGTAAAAAAACCGTGCAAAAAAAAACGTTAGTGTACTCTATTCTACTCAATAAATAGTGGTTATTTTTGATAAATTTATCAAATTTGTCAGAAGAAAACAACACACCCCCCCCCCCCTTCTCACTCTCTCTCGCTATCTCTCTATCTCTTTATGTGTAAGTGTATGTGTATGTGTTGGTTTTCACAAATTACATACAGTCTACACTTACGTCTCAATTCCGTTTTGACATTTTTGGGTGGTTTGTTTTGGTTACTATCTTCTTTGTTTTGATTCCCAGAGTGAACAAAATTTGTTACTGGTGCAGGATCGTTATTCTAACGAGACAATTTTTTAAGTTTGAAAATCAAACTCAAATTAATAACTATGGAATCCATTGGAAAGTTGTCGAGAGTTGTCGAACTTGCGAATAAGTAACCAAAACAAACCACCCAAAAGTGTCAATTTTTTGTCGGACTGAATCGACTGACGTCTGCGTGCACTGATCTATTACTCCTCCACTTTCAACAAGGAACATGGAACAATTGACGGTAAGGACTGAATACAAGATATATCTAGTGAAGTGTAAGAAGGGTTCAGTCTCACCAGTAGTAGATTAATTCGGGTTTTTGCTTAACTGACAGCAATAACTGTGAAAATCTATTGTCCATGTTTCTAATTTTAGATTAGTTTTATCCAACTTAACCAAACTCCACTGAACTATTCAGTAATTTCGAAGAGTTGAGCAACGGATGCATTAAAATAACACTGCTTGAAAGAAGTTCTGCGTTATCTAATATACATTAAGGGAATGCTAGATTTGGCTAAAAAGATTACGCTAAAATACATAATTTTTTTATGTTAAAATTAATACGTTTATTAAACCCCTTATTAAAAAGCGCTCCAACGCTTTGCTGGAAAGGCTTCCGGTAGTTGACCCAAAATTTAGCCACGGACGGTAAAAACATGAATGTTCTTCAGCTTTTATGTTGGCTTTACGATCAGTTGGATTGGATTGGATCCTCCATTTGAGGTTCGCTTGAAACATTCTAGTGGTTGCAGCTGCGGGACGTTGTGAGAGTTGACGACCTTCGGTACAACCAGCGGGTGGAGAGTCATGAAGAAAATGAATATATTTTTTGGCACAGGATGTACTAGCACACTGAACCCAAGTTTAATGATTCGTCGCTAATAACTTAACTCACACCAACACACTCTCAAATATTGTGTCAAAATTACATAGCGAATAAAAACAAAAGATACTAGTACCGAAAACCGCAAGATTTATTGCAAGGTGCAGACTGCATGGTGTACATCGGACCTAGGGGCTCTACAACAGTGAACCAATTTCTAATCCCTAATTGCGTATTGATTGTTGGTACAACCAGAGGCTGGATGGTCAATAAGAAAATTTATATATTGTTTTTGGCTCAGGAAATACCAGCAAATATGTCCCACACGCTCAAAACTCCCTCTCTTTCTTTCGTATTACTATCCCTTTTTTTAACATGGAAAAGTTACTCAATTTTCGTAAAAAGTTGATCTACTCAAAAATTGAGTAGATCCACTTTTTACGAAAATTGAGTAACTTTTCCGTGTTAAAAAAAGGGATAGTAATAAGAAAGAAAGAGAGGGAGTTTTGAGCGTGCAAGCTTGGGTCCCAATCTTAATTAATCACCACTTACAACAGAACTTCCACCGAACAATCCGTCAAATATTCTCTCAAAATTACATAGCAAATGAAAACAAAAACTAACATTCCAAGCGTAAATAAACACTTTTCAAAAATAAAGTGCAAAACATTTAATAAAACCTTATTTCTTTTTTGTGTGTATCGATTGTTGCTTGTACTGCTTTAAGGTCGGTATTATCAACAATCAATATGTAACTAGCGATTTGAAATTGGTTCACTGTTGTAGAACCCCTTGGTCCGAATTACACCTTGAAGCCAGCACCTTGTTATACATATTTGCGCCTTTGTTTTGATTTGCTGTGTTATTTTGACAGAGTATTTGAAGTGTTCATGGAGTTCATTATAAGGTGCATTATTGAGCTTGGGACCGAGCTTGGGACGATGTTCTAGTACTGACTGAGCCAAGAAAATCGTTTTTGTATGGGACCTACTGGTCTTAGAGTTAGTCTATGGTATTATGGTTTCAGTTGAAAACCGAATTTATCGACTAGCGACAATCGATTTTACTCTCGTTCTGTACGTTATACCTAATTTCGGAAGTAGTGCGCTGTGTGGCGCATCAGATGCGCCGTACAGCGCATTACTTCCGACATTACGTATAACGTACAGAACGAGAGTAAAATCGATTGTCGCTAGTCGACAAATTCGATTTTCAACAGCAATCATAATATCGTGTACAGGCCATTGACAAACCTATATCAATAGCAGTGATTGACAGTAGACAGGATGTCCTGGGCCCAAATTGATTTGGGCCCGCTGTCAGCTGTCGAATAGAAGTCTAATCATTTGTTTTGTTTGTTTGTTTTGATGTGAAACACCACAGAAAGCGATCTTTCTGCTTTGTATGACGTGTACAACGAAAACGAGCAACAACTCACAAAACGTAAATGAGCAACAACAGACACAACTTACAATGTTGACATTATTTTGACAGCTGAGCTTGCAGAGATGTTGTCTACGTGAAAATGTGGTCCTTGTCATAGGCCTGATCGTGTACGAAAGAAATTTCTTTTTCTATCCCAAACCCATATTAAATTCCGAAAATAACGAAAAATAAAATTGGAATTGGTAAGGTTTCCACGCAAACTAATGGGAGTTGTCACTTTTACTTTCTGAAAAATGTTCCGATGGATTATTCCGTATGTGAAAGTGACATTTCGTTCCGTGTAGATAAATTGTCAAAATTCCGCTTGGTAATATTGAACGAAATTCCGTAACCTCTTTACTTTTTAGGGCGATACTGGCCTTAATGCCTGGGAGAGACATACAACGTACAGCGATGTACCAACAATCAATATGCAACTAGCGATTTGAAATTGGGTCACTGTTGTAGAACCCCTTGGTCCGAAGTACACCTTGAAGTCAGCACCTTGCTGTACATATTTGCGTCTTTGTTTTGGTTTGCTGTGTTATTTTGACAGAATATTTGAGAGCGTGTTCGTGTGAGTTCATTATCAAGGGCGTATTATTAAGCTTAGGACCGAGCTTGGGACCGATCTACTAGTACTGACGGCGCCAAGAAAAAAATCGTATTTGTTCGGGACCTAATGGTCTTAGAGTTATGCCTGGGGCAGACATACAACGTACAGCGTTGTACTTCTTTAGTCTAGTACGTGTTTTTTGGTACTGGATTAAAGTATTTGACAGTTCGTACAACGGTCAGCGTTGTATGTCTGTCATAAGTATTAGTCTATGCTTGTACTCCTTTAGTCTAGTCCGTGTTTTTCTGTACTGGGTTTGACAGTTCGTACAACGGTCATCGTTGCATATCTGTCATATACTTATGACAGACATACAACGCTGACCGTTGTACGAACTGTCCAATACTTTAATCCAGTACCAAAAAACACATACTAGACTAAAGGAGTACAACGCTGTACGTTGCCCGAGTAACACATCTTCGTGATGTTATGTTGAATAAACTTCTCAATTACCAAATCCAGTCATATAAAAGTATTTTGAACCGTTATAAAACTTGTGTGTTGCTTGGGTGTATGTCTGTCCCCGGCAATAAGTATAATACTGATTCTACTATTGTAACCTACGATGCATATATAATGTTACCGCCAACTCCCGTTCTGTACGTGAAACCTCATATAGGAAATAAATAGTACAAAGTATTGTGAATCAGATGAACTATACAGCGCACTACAGGCTTGGCTACAATAGATACGTTTGCGTTCCATTGACGTAAAAATTTGAACTATGGGAAAACTGTCAAATTCACGCAAATGCATACGCAACGTATCACCGACGTAATATTTACCGTACAGAACGGGAGTGAAATTGATTGTTTCCAGTTTGAATTGCACGGGAGAATATTGCGTCTCGTACTCAATAGCAAATTTGTGGAGAGCGATGATTACCTTCCGCCACATCCGTGCACCCCTCAAACGGCGCAGCATGAACGACACCTCTGCCGACCAACGAACTTCAGTTCGCGCCTGTATCTCGTGTGGAGCACAAGTGTAATAAGGGAAGGTCCATTAATTATGTCACGCAGTAAGGGGGGAGGGGTGGTTTGGGAAAACGTGACGATCCATACAAAATAAATTTGAAGGTCCATACAAAAAACGTGACAAGGGGTGGAGGGGGGCTTGTAAAAAGTCAATTTTTGCGTGACGTGATTAATGGACGTTCCCTAATTCATTCATTTCATTAAATCTTTCGTACAAAGTATAGTTTCCGCGTATTTATTATTCCACCGGTCTTAATCCGAATTCCCGTGTGTCCACTCGTCGTTGACCCTGCTTTGTTCCCCGCAATCAAAATTAAGGAATCCAGGTGAAGTTAAGTTTAATCTCAGAGAACAGGCATGCAGGCTCGATGATTTTTTTTCCAATTTACTTTATAAATTTTTAAAAGCAAACCGTTGAAAAAAACAACGCCCGGTCTAGGTTTCACTGATCTAAAATTGGCAGACTATCAAATCTCGAGGCGGGCAAGTGACGCCGTCAACATACGATTCACGAAAACTAACGAAATCGAGCTGTTATTTTAAAATGGCAGTTACAGAAATTTGCAGACGGAGGGCACTCCAGCTTGGATGTCTGTTCTCTGTGATAAAACATCGCAGTTGATTGATATATTTGAAGAAATTGTCTGGCTATGTGCTACTCTGGCTATCGACATTGTATAATTGGTTTCTATTATTTTTAACATTATTTTATATGAATTCCTGCTCTTATTATCACCAATAACTTTGCTTAGGCAGCTCCAAAAATCGTTTTCAACGAATGCCATCTACAAAATTTAATTTCACTAATGCTTAAAGGCCAGTTTCGATACAAAAACCCAAGTAACCACGAGACTGTAATATCGGACATATATAGGGTATATGCATTACGTCTAGTGCATCATTGAAGTTGGATTAAAGCTTAAAAGGGCCCCACTAAGATCGAACTAATGCTATATCTCTTTTAATGTCATAAGACATTGCTAAAGTTGCATTATTGCATTGGTAATGCATCACTACATTCTTAAGCTAAACTAAAGCTTACTTACTTACTTGACAACTGTTGAATTGATGCGATCCCGCATAACCGATGTGGATTTTGAATTAAATAAGTGCAATAATATAATGCATGTGGTTACTTGGGGCATGTTTTCCTCATTCCAAGCTCATCCTCGGTGGCGCAATCCGAGTATTATCGCTTTTCACAAGACATAAAATGTAATAAGAACTAAGATATGTTCCTTTGACTACAAAAACAAATATGTTCCCTAGTTTGAATAAATTCGAACTAGGTTTCGGTGGTAGATCTGATACCCCGTAACGCAACACGAAAAGCTGATCTACCAGCGTCACGGCTCAATTTTAGTTTGGCGAAACCTAAACTAGGAGGCGTTATTTTTCCAAAGTTATGCTTTTAAAAACTTACACAGAAAATTGAAGAAAAAATGTTCGGGCCTGGATGTCTGTGGTAATATTGAACAAAATTCCTTTACCCTTTATACATTTTAGGTCGATACTGGCCTGAACACGATACCGACCTTTAACAAACGAATCACATGCGTTTTAGTTCGAATGCTCATCGCTAGAAAGCGTTGCCAACGTATTCGAAAATCCAAATTTGAGAGTCAGCATGCTTCGAAAGATAGAGAGATAGCGTGCGAGAGAGTTTCGACCACTTTTGACGTTCCGCTTCCACCCACATTATAGCAAAACAACCGCATCCATCAGTCAGTGGGAGGACGAGAGTGGAGATTCAGTGCAAAGTCGTTCGATCTTGATAAGTGCTCTGTTTATTTTTGCATTTTACTGCCAGAAACTCCATTTAAAATGCTTTCAAACGTAGTCAAAGCCAATAGCTTGCGTGCTCTATTCGGAAATCTGGTAAGTTACCTCCGAAGGATCCCGCAGAAGGTCACATTTATTGATGGCCAATTTTTTGCATCTGTATATTTTCCGGTGACGTTTCCAATGACCTCTCTCCGGAATGATTGCGTGTGATATGATTTTTCCTTCCAATATAAAGTCATCGTAGGACGTAGAGAAGTGCGCGTAGGGTGATTGCATAACAACAAAAAAAAAGTTAAAATTGACGATTCTTGTGGGGCTCGCTTCCCCTGATCGATCGACTGACGGTAGTTTCGTTATCACCTAACCGATCTAAACCCCGCATCGGAGGTCAAACGAATTATTGAATTGATTTATTTTTATTGTCGGCAGTGACGTTGTCTTTGTATGGTATATTGAAAAATGGGAATCTCGAAGTGGGTGAAAACAATCTTTCGCGTCGGAAACGAAGCCGGTGTCAAAATTAATCAAGCTGGTACTGCTGCCAAAGCAGCTGTAGATAGTGCGGATTCGATTCAGGTGTTTTGTTGGTTCTATTATTAGATTCAGCTTTAATTTGTTTAGTTTTGAAATGACAGTTTCGGTTGATTCATAAGTTGGTCTAACAGAATTTCATGTTTTACTTACAGAAAATTCTTCCGGCACAGACAGCAGCATGCGGATATGCGACGGAAGCAACGTTTGAAACCAGAGTAAGTCCAAATTCTAACATATTAGGCGTCAAACGAAAACAGTCCGTTAAATCGTTTGATTTTGAAAACTAACATCGAGTTGAGTTTCTAACTAGGAATTCGGTCTTCAAATTGCTTCCATCCCCGCTATTAAACGAATACGATTTGATTAAAAACATGCATCTAAGGGTATACGGGATCAAGTCCCTATCACTTAGAAGTTTTCTGAGCACAAACCTCCACTGCTCCACTGAAGCATCCATTGGTTAGCAATTTCAGCGCTGTTTGTTTTGTTTTGGTTGTGATTTTTAGTCTCAAATCGTGGTGACAACAATCCTATCCTATAAATCATATGGAAAAAGGGTTCCCTCCTGTTCCAGCCTTAAAACTCCTAAGTGCTGGAAAAGAGCGTGGAAAATTTCAGAAACTGATGACTTCACACTGTATTAAGATCATTGGGAAACATAGGGGCCAATTATAGAAGTCGAGTCGACTACCACTTTGCTCGACAGGTCTATTTTCCTATTGAGGAATCCAACTTGAAAAAAGAAGAAAACACCGAGTGGTGATAAATCTGACAGGTCCCATGTTAAAGTATAGGACGAAACTTTTAAAATGCTTCTAGAAAATTCAAATGAAATTCTAATTAAAAGCGGTTCGTTGTATGATGTAAGAAAAATTCAAAACTGCACAACAGGGGTATTATTTTAATTGTATTTATATTTTGCTGAAAATGTCGTTATTTAGTAGTTTTGGAAGTCGAGTTATTAGTCGAGACACTGAAGAAGTCTACACATTGTATACGCGTATCTGTCAAGATAAGCAAAGGTAGTTGGAATTAAATGGAAAATACAAATTTTTCTTCTAATTTCTAGTTAAATTACTTCTCGCCAAAAATGTCTTATCCTATTAAAAATTAGCGTCAATTTGACTGGCTCATCGAACTGATTAAAATTAAGGTGGACATCGTCAGAGGTTTTTGTGGTGTGGAACCTGCAAAACTAATGTTAAGCAGAAGTGGTAGGAAATTAACGATTCATGAGGACCACCAATGCGCCTTGGGTCGGAATAACTGAGAGAAAATTCTATTTTCTGGTGATGACCTTTTGAAATCAATCTTAGAACTCTGATTTTTTTTCTAAAGCACTTCTAATTGCATCATTTTAGTACGTTTACCCTAGAGATTTGAAAATTTATACACGAGTTGGTTAAAAAATATAGAAATAAACTACTCAAAATTTACGGCATATCCTATAAAGTCCATAAACAGACTTCCCAAACTTTCAGGAAGATACTTTCTAGAAGTTCAGGAAGAGACTTCCCTCGAAAAAAAAATATTTTCCAAAGGCCAGGCAGAAACTTCTCAGAAATATGGAGAGCATTTGTTAGTAGTTCAAGCAGGAGTATTTAAAAAAACAGGACCATGGCATCTCCGAAGTTCAAGTTCATACTTCCCAGAAGTTCAGGAGAGAACTTTCTCGAAAATCAGGAAAGAGAGCTTCTCTGAGCTTTTGGTAGAAGTTTAGGGAAGATGACTTTTTAGAAGCTTGGAACTTTCCAGAGGTTTTGGAGTTCTTCCCAAAAATTCAAGACCGAACCTCTCAGAAGTTTAGGAAAAAGCTTCCCCAAGTTTCAGGAGGGCACTACTAATAATTTCTCAAAAATTTAGGAACAAATTTCCACAAAGCTCTGGACGATACGTCTTAGAAGTTCAGGAGAGAACTTCTCCCTAGAATTCCCAGAAGTTCGGGTACAAACTTCCCAAAACTTCCAAGATGGAACTTCCCAAAACTTCCAAGATGGAATTTCCCAGAAGTGCTAGAGAGCTTTTCCTGAGTTCAGAAGTGGAAATTTCAGAATTTCAGAACCCGGATTTCTCAAAGTTAAGGAAGAAATCTCTCCAATTAACAAAAAAAAAACTTTCCAGAAGCATTGAGGGTACTTTCTAGAAGTTTGAGCAAAAATTTTTCAGAAGCTCAGGATCAAAGTTCAGGAAGAAACTTTCAACAAATTTAAGGGAATTTTCCTAAAGACTCTGAAAAATCAGAAGTTTTGAAAGAATAAGATCAGGAGAAAACTTCCCCGAATTTCAAGATAAAACAAACTAGAAATTTCTCATAAATTCAGGAACAAAGTTCCCCAAAGTTCACACGTAAGTTAAGTTCAGAAGAGGAACTCCAACAAATTTATGAAGGTTTTCTCAAACTTCAACAAACTTAGAAAGGTTTTCCCAAAAAAATCTGGAGAGCACTTTCCCAAAGTTTTGAACAAATTTTTCCCACGGTTCAGGATGGGACTTATTAGAAGTTTAGAAAGTAACTAAGTCCAGAGAAAAACTTACCAAATGTTTTGGAAGGTAAGGTTGGGTTGTTAGATGTGAAGTTCCAAGAAAGGAGTGACTGCCATGAAGTTCATGAGGAAACTTTCCAGAATTTTAGCAAAGAGCTTTGCAGAAGGTCAGAAATGAGCTTTCCTGAGATTCAAGAGACGAACCGATGAAGAAGTCTATAGAGAAATCAGTGGAGTTGTGTACAAGACACGACCGGTTGACGTAGACTACGTTAAACCAAGTGATGCATTATAATGTCAGAGAAATTCTGTGTGGCTATTATTAGCGTTAAAAATGTTTCAATTATTCGTGCCGGTCGCTTACCCTTACCAATGGAAGCAGTTTAAGTCACAATATGACGGGTGCGGCTCTTATGAGACATGAGACCAGCGTTTTGGAGCCAGTATGTAAGAAAATTCTATTGTACGCTCTTGAGATATTATTTGGTGGTCCTGAAAAGGGCCGTTTGGTTTTATGAAGTCAGTGCGTGGGAAAATTCTCTTGTACACTCTTTATAACTCTTTGGTGGCCCTGAAAAGGGCCTTTTGGTTTAAATGATGGCACGGTCACGGTTGCACGTTTTACGATGGACTATCTTTAAGGCCTAGAAGATAGTTGAGGATCTTTTAGGGAATATAAAATTATTAAATTAATGATAGTTTTAGTCATTCTTATAATCATAAGCGCTTGACATTACTAAATGTTTATTCGTATGTCATACTGTGCCTGAATGGCCTGCATCTCGGAATTCTCACCATCGCCGGAACCATCAACAATGTTTGCATCGTTTGGGGGATTTCAGTAACGACAGGCGGCGGAGGAAATTCTATAATACGGACATACAAACATATAGTTTGACTGATACCTTATCTCCTTTTCAACATTCACCATTTAAATACCATACCATTCGGATCATTTGTATACAATCTGAGTTGTAGTATACCTTTGCATAATTCAACTTAAAAGAATCAAAAATTTGCAATATACGCAATTTTAGCAATTCTGGATTTCAAGGGTAATAATAAACATTGAAATACTCTAGAATTCAAATTACGATAAAATTCGTTATCAGATAATATCCGACAGGTTTAGTGATTGTTATGAAAACACAATAATCAATTGCAACATTTTCAGATGTGTAAGCGTCTCAAAAAATGTTCAAAGTTCAGGAAGTTTTATCAAACAGAAAATAACAAAAATTATCTTGCAGTTGTTATAAGGTTATATACAAGTATATAGAGTACATGTCCCTTGACTCAGTCGATTATGTAGCGCACGATTACAGTTTTAACTATAACTCATACAATAATTTAGCTGGAAACGATATTCAACTAGTTATACCTTTGCTAAGACATGCATAACAAGGCGTTTGCTGTACTGGACCATGAAAAGTCACCAACTAACATGATTGAGTCGAAAACTTTCGATGGATATGGATATCATTAAGGATTCTTGTTCGGACGAATTTCAGTAAAGTTACTTAATAACATCTAAATGACTTTCTCATTTGATCAATCGGCCATTCCATTTCAAAACATTAAAATTCCCACTATATTCATTTGGTTATATAGGTGTTGGTATGAATAAGCCCTTCGAAAAATGCACAACCGCTCACTCTTACTTTTCCATTGAAAACTTTTATATTCTACATTTTACTATGTGATGAATACATTAGGCCAAAGTTGGGAATATAAGGTTAAATTCGTACCTAAAATATGGTTTATGGTTTTTTTGTGAAATTATTAATCATGTTTCTATGTGAATGTCAGGTAAATTAGTGAATCCATTATGGCTAAAACTTTAAGGAAATCGAAATATATATATAAATATATTAGATCTCGCAGAAGAAAGAGAGTGAGTTTTATAAAATATCATTATTCTTTGCAATAGGTATGGGATAAAAGGTTGGTTCATGTATGATAAATTCTTATGAATATAAAATAAACACCTGATAAAATAATCACACATTAAAACATGTTCAGCGCATTAATTGTATCGATATGATGTGGAGGTTCATATGCAGTAAAAGCATGCTGCGCATGCCATCACCAGAATACGATCAATATTATGTTGAAATTTATTAAGACAGGGAGCCCAATGATGACATGCAATTTGTCAAGTTGATTTTAATTTAATAGATACCAATTTCCTACCTCAAACCTTCTCCAGCGTCCCAACTAGTTGTTGGCAACGCATTACCTCTTGCTGCTTTCAATTTCGCCCGATAACTACGAGCTCGCTCGGCATCGGTGCATGGTCGTTTCGGAGGATTTCCCGGATGTTCGCTCTTTATGCGCTTCCTGAATCTGCGCAAGCATTCTGGATCAAATCGGTTAGGCATTCTCACTTTCACTATGTTTCTCAAAACGTTTTTCTTCCTAGAGCTAGGACTCTATCCAACGCGAATCGTTAACACAACAGAACAACTGTTTATAACACACTACTAATTGGAATTTACAGAGAATGTTGGTTCAGAATATCATGTTCGACATCGAAAATGGTGTCCGTGATATGGAATTTGTGTGGTTTAAAGTATGCGACGAAGGGAAAACAAGTTTTGCTAATACCACTGGCTGCCAATCGACAATTTGAAACGAAAATCTCAATCAAACAAACTCTCAAGCTGAGAATATTAAATTGAAAGTAGCAAAGATAGATTTGTATCTGGTAGGATTTTTCGGTGAAAATAAATCAAAGCAACCGGCAGGCTTTGATTTATTTTCACTGATTTTATGGATCCGCTGCATAGTACACTGTTGCCTTGTAACGATTTGGCAAAATCCAATATGACTGTCAATCGACCGAAATGTAAGATAAACTCTTATTCAAATTACTCTCTTAAATTAGAAATTGAATTGATTTATTGATTCATCGCGGGTTGCGCCAACCAGCAAGGAAAAATTTCCACCGTCGGAGAATTGTCCTGCTCGACTTCCATGGAGGCTCTCCCGCAAACAGTAGCGTTTTTGTAGTCGTGACGAACAAATCGGCACTAGATTAAATGACGCACAAACCGAACCGAATTTAATTCTTATATAAACAACTCTCTGAACTGGATTGGTTGTCCTCAAAAGGACAGATTATCAATTTATGGATTGCGCTAACCAGCTGGGTAAAATTTTTACCGACGGCTCGCCCTCCATCGAGCACCGAACTAAATTTAAGATTAGTTCTTTAATAAACAACTCTTTTATTTTAATTCATTGTCCTCAAAAGGACAGATTATTTTCACCTACTGCTGCTCGCCCCATAAGGACGCTTTCCCCCAAACAGCAGCGTTTCGAAGTCGCGGCGAAACAATTGCCACGATGAGGTAGGATGGCGGCTTGCACAAACCGACGCGATTGTGCGCCCCCATATCCGCCATTATACCTCATCGCGGCAATCGCTGTTTGGGAGAGCCTTGGTACTTACCACCACCATCTGCTACGCGACTACCAGCTACCTCTGCGACCAGCTCCGCTGCCGGACGAATGAAGCAGCTACGACCCGCTGCCTGCGACCAGCTGCCTGCGACCAGCTCCGCACAGCTTCAATGCTGCCAAACGACTGAGGCATAATTTTCCTAAGTGTTCGTTTTACACCGTTCTCAGCTGCGTGCGAGACGTACATGGAGAGACAAATGACATGATTGGTTAAAGTCTCTCTCTAATACAAAGAAGAAGAAGATGATGCAAGACGTTCCATGCTTCGATTTGAAATCTGTGATAGGAAATTTGGTAAACTTACTCTGCAAAATGACATTATAAGACATCACCTTATATTTGCGTTATTTTCAATAGTTTACTATTGTTTGATAATAATGTTTGACAATTGAACTGGAGCGCGGTAAAATTTCCGTCCGATTGAAGAAGAAATCATGTAAATCTATCGTGGATTATTTGAGTTATTCGCGTACAAAACGTACGGTTTTTCGTGACGGTCGCAATATTTTAGATTTTCAATTGACACCCTACCCTTGCCGTAAGACGTAGTCTATGTCAAAAAAACATTCATATGACCATAATGATATTCATTACTTATAACACCATATTAAAACATGGTAAACACCATCTTCATAACCGTTCGCATCGTACTATGAGCTAGGACACAAACACAAATTACAATTCCTTGGCTAACATCTCACCTTTGAGTTATTTGATCGGTATCAATGCTTTCCTGAAGTTGATGAAAGTAGTATAAAAAAAAGTGGGGTTGTGTATTACACACAACCGGTTGACGTAGACTACGTTAAACCGTTTGATTGTTTTTTTTAGTTTCGTAGCGGAACATTGCAACGTAGGTACTGTTCTAATGGGACGTTGGCATAAGTAAATGAGTATGTAGAACATTCTATGAATCACTTTTAGAAATTATTTGGCAGAAATTATTTTCAAATTTTAATTCTACCTCTACCCTTACCCTCTGATCAAAATAGTGTGGGTGTGGTACTAATAGATCGTTAGATCAGCTGTTTGTTATTCTATTGTACACACTTTTGAAAGCTTTAAATGAAGATACAGCCTCGAGTTAGAGGCTCTAATCTAGCGTACAAACTAGTAGTTTCGGAACGCATTACTTCTGGCTGCTTTCAGTTTCACACGGAGGATTTTCCGTATGTTCGATCTTAACGCGCTTCCAAAATTTGATCAAAACGATTAGGCATCGTACTTATTCGCACTTTCACAGTTTCTCAAAATTTCTTTCTTTCTAGAATCAAAACTCTATCCAACGCGAATAGTTAACACAATGACAGTACTCATTGGAATGTGCAGTAAATATTAATTCTGAACATCATGTTCTAGAACCCACACCGTTGTCCGTGATAGGAAGTTTCTTGATATTTGCCGGAATGCAACATTCTTTAAAGTTTTCCAAAACCGATTGATGAATATGTACGCGAATTATTTTCATGTTTTATTTGTAAAATTTGAAATACTTTGGTAAATAAAATAGCAATCGTAAAAACCTCTAGTTGTTACTAGCGAAAATCTCAAAAATAATTCAATCAAGAAATGTTCCAATTATTCGTCCGCTATTTAAATTTTTCGTGACGGCAACCATATGAAATTTTAAATTATAGTCAAGGTATGCAAAACAAAGAGACAACTTAATTTGTTTTAGCTACCGCTGTCTGCCAATTGATAAGAACTTGGAGAGTAATGTGAGATAAATTCAAATCAAACAAACTCAATCGAAATTAAATTGGTCGTAGCATTGAGCTCCTTTCCAAAAGATGGCAACCAACTAACACGCACACACACACACACACACAGGCGCGCGCGCCAACGGCTTGCTAGCAACAGCCTGTCGCGCAATCAGCTACCTGACCAATTAGTTGGGCGGCAGTGCACCTTTTATGGTACACAACCCCACTGATTTTTGGGTGAAATACATCATTTAATAGTTAGGGAACGTCCATTAATTACGTCACGCAAAAACTGACTTTTTCAGTAGACGTTATCGGTTATTATATTATTTGTGCCGGCAGCGTGTCGTGTAGCGCTTTCGGCGAAATACCGTCGCAGTCGTCAGACCTTATGAAAGAATAAATCTTGGATTTATACCAATGCGGTTACTCTTTCTTCCCAAGCTGGGGTGAACCAGCAGTGTAGAGAATTGCAGACGGTGTGCATCGACTTTTCGCCATCAGTAGCTTATCATTCTTTCAAAGATTACTAAAGAATGTATTCGAAAGAAATGAGACACAAAAATGTTCGCCAAAACTTATGTTCAAGTTCGATGCTCTTCAAACTGCCAGAGAATAAAGAACAACACTATGGCTTAAGTTTTAACATCATAACATTATTGAATTATCTTCTGCTTAACCAGTTGCCCGCATCATTACAGTTCGACAGTTTCAATCACTCACTCATCAAAATCTAGTTCATTTTGTTTGGTCTTAGTGATTTTGCAAAGTTTTCACTTCATGCTGGTCCAACATTTCTCGATGGGGCGAAGTTCCGGCGTGTCCGGAGGGTTGACCTCTTCATGTACAAGAACTATTATTTTGTTTTTGTACCAGCCCCATGATCGAGCATAGAAATTGAATGCCAAAACAGGCCAAATCAGCGTTTTACCTCTATAAGAGTTTAGGAAGGGCAGCTGGAGGCATTTCATATTGTAAATATTCTGGGCTTAGAAAACGTGACGAAGGGGGGAGGTTGGCAGCAATTGAAAATGGGCCTTTTTTGCGTAACATAATTAATGGACACTAATTGTCTTGATCACACGGGGTATTGTTGAGTAATACATTCCGAACTGTTTTCCGATCTATATGACGCATTTTATTGTTGAAGTGATTTTTCTTTGCTCATCTGTTCCACTCAATCAAGTGTGATTAAATTTTGCCGCTTTAAACATTAAATTGTTAGTTATTTTCAGGCGAAACTCCAGCAACTCTCCATCCTCGGCTGCGACCCACACTCGCCAGGTCGTTGAGTACGTGGTCTGCCCATCTAACCCGCTGCGCTCCACGTCTTCTTGTATCAGCCGGATTTCAAGCGGACACCATTTTTTCGGGGTCGTTATCTGGCATTCTCGGAACATGCTTTGCCCAGCGTATCCTTCCAGCTTTTGTCACGCTCAGAATACTTAGTTCGCTATAGCGTTGAGCGATCTCGTGAAACATGTTTCGCCGCCACACGTCGTTCTTCTGCACATCGCCGACTCCTAGCACGCGTCACTCGAACACTCCAAGTGCTTGCAAGTCATTTTCGAGCATGGTCCAAGTCTCATTTTCGTAGAGAACCACCGGCCTTTTAGGCATTTTCTCCATGGCACATTAGGTGCGGTGATGAATCTTTTTTGTCCGCAGTTTCTTGTAGAGCCTACAATAAGTACGACATCCACTGATTATGCGCCTTCGTATTTCACAACTAACGTTGTTTTCTGCCGTTAGCAAGGATCCAAGGTAGACGAATTCATCCACCACCTTGAAGGTATCCTCGTCTATCGTTACACCTGTCGCGCTCGCTGCCGCCTATTAGCATGTACTTTGTTTTCGACGCATTCAGCACCAGTCCGACATTTCTTGCTTCACGTTTTATGTGGGTGTACATTTCTGCCACCGTTTGGCCGACAATTTCCACATCAAATCGTACCCCGGCTGTAAAGGGTGTATTCGATAAAAATGGCACACAGAAAATCTTCTGTAACTTTTGAATCGTATGAGTAAAAAACCTAGAAATTTGAGTAGATCTTATCCATAGTGTATTATTTACATCTGCCAAGTTTCATAGTTATACATTCAGTAGTTCCAGTCATGTCGTCGAAACAAGAAATTGTCCGTGAGAAAATTTTGTGCACTCACAATCAAAATCCAGGGGCGTCCCACCGGTGGATTGCTAAAAGGCTTGGAATTGCAAATACAACTGTGTCTCGTGTAATAAGAACCTTCAAGGAGCGTCTGAGTGTCCAAAGGAAGGAAGGGAGTGGTCGTAAAAGTGGTCCAATGAACAGTAAAATGGCCAGGAAAGTCGCACAACAATTCAAGAACCGTCCAAACATGTCAATTCGAGATGTCGCTAAAAAGTCTAAGGTGTCAGTCGGTTTTGTGCAGAAAACCATGAAGCGTGCTGGGTTACATGTTTACAAAGTGCAAAAAGCCCCAAACCGGAATGAAGAACAAAACATCACTGCGAAAACCCGCGCCCGGAAACTTTACACGAAGCTGCTCACCAAATCCGGTTGCATCGTGATGGATGACGAAACATACGTCAAGGCCGACTTCCGTCAACTTCCTGGGCAAGAATATTTCGTTGCCAAGTCGAAGTTCGATGTTCCGGAGGATGTTCGAAAGAAGAAACTATCGAAATATGCAAAGAAGTTTCTAATCTGGCAGGCGATTTGCGGATGTGGTGAAATAAGTGCTCCCTTCATCACTTCCGGAACAATAAACGGTGCGATTTACACGGAAGAGTGCCTTAAGAAGCGTCTCTTGCCATTCATTAAGAAGCACAAAGGATCAACTCTGTTTTGGCCTGATCTAGCATCCTGCCACTACGCTCGAAACGTATTGGAGTGGTACCGAGCCAACGGAGTCAATTTTGTGCCAAAGGATATGAACCCACCAATTCACCGGAACTTCGTCCAATTGAAAAATTCTGGGCAATTAAGAAAACGGAACTTCGCAAACATCCAAAAACTATAAAAACAGAGCTAGAATTGAAGAAAATTTGGGTAAAAACAACAAAAACACTGGGAAAATCGGTTGTACAAAATTTGACGGGTTTAGTGAAAAGGAAGGTGCGGGCATTCGGGATGGGAGACGAAATTGAATAAAACTTCATTCCCTGAAAATTTCAAGAAAATCCGATAATCAGTTTAATTTTGATGAGTATATATGTGTGTGCCATTTTTATCGAATACACCCTTTAAAACTGTTAGCACGCGAGGGTACTCGTTATAGTAGGTTAGTTGATGATGATGATGGTCCCGCCACTTACCCCTACAAAAGTTGAAAAGTTTTGAAAGCGGAAATGAAAATACATTATTTTCTTAAATCACTTTTATTGCTCAGTATGATCTCCCATAAGATCAATAAACTTAGGCCTGCAAAATAATACTCTACGATGTCTATAACCTCTTCGTTTGATGAAAAATGGTTTTCACGAAGGAGTTTTAAGCGGTGCGAACAGCCAGAAGTCAGAGGGAGCTAAATCTGGCGAATAGGGTGGATGGTGTAACAATTCGTCCCCAATTCATTGATTTTCACGATGTTTTTTTGAGTTGTGTGTGAGCAGGTGCATTTTCTTAATGGAAAATGATTTCTTTTTTCACAAACTTTTTCATCCAACTGCTCCAAAAAGTCATAATAATAATCAGACTTGATTGTCTTGCCAGTTTGGCGATAATCTATCGATAAAAATCCTGTTGCATCTCATAAAACGAACGCTAACACCTTCTTGGCCGATTTTTCGCTTCGGAGCTGAAGTGCCTGGTTCACACCACTCTTTAGCCTCTTGTTTTGATTCAGGATCATGTTGGTAGACCCCAGTCTCATCCACAGATTTGAATGAATTGATGCAAAAAATCCCAAATGTTGCTCAGAAAGTCGAATGCAAACGTTTTTTTTTTAATACAATATGTCATGTTATTCATGTGTGATGCCTATGGTGTCAGCTATCACATCCACAGACGATCGATCATCTTCCAAGACCATATTTGCTTGCTATGATTGCTGGTGTTGATGCACTTTTTGGACGTCCTGAGCGTGGATCGTCTTCAACGCTTGTACGGCCACGCTTAACTCCAAAACGGTTGGTAATGAACGAAAAGACTCCTTTAATACTTCCATCATCTTTGCATGGATCTCAGTAGCCTTCCAAAACAAAGAATTTGTTCAAGCATTATATTCGGATTCTTCCAATGTTAGGAAATACACTGACACGTCAAGTTCAAATGGCTTGTAAACAAAGAATGAATTGACAGATGAAATGAAATGAAATTCTGAATACGTTCTTATGAAAAATGAAATATCAAAATGACGCAGAAATATTTGATTTTAATACTGCTCCATAGATGTCGCTTCTGAAACTTTTTGACTGACCTAGTACATCGTTCACTGCTGCATATGAGACCTCCCTTAGTCACATTTGAAATCTATGATAGGGAAATACTGTGCATTTACCCTTTCGTTTAAGGTTTCACCAGTTGTAGGAGATAACAATCGTTGATTGACTAAGTTCGCAGAAAGATCTTGAAAGCATCGGCATACGAAACACGTGGACCTTCGAGGTCCTAATTCACGCAATTGAAGTAAAGGATGTTTCGATCAAAATTTGGTCGACTTACACTTGACGCATTTCCTTTCATCGTGCATTAAAAAATGTTGCACACCCCTAATTTTGAAGATATGTGCGTGTAGCATCATGTCTCTATTTTAATTTTGAGATAAGCACTTCAGTTATCAAAATGTCGTCGAAGGAAGAGAAGCAACGCATCAAAATTTTGCACGTGCATGGCGAAAATCCAAACAACTCTCACGCCAAGTTGGCGAAATTGTTGAATGTGGCTAAATCAACTGTTACCAACGTATTAAAAGCTTTCGGTGAACGTTTGTGGACCGCCAGGAAAGCTGGATCGGGGGGAAATCGAAAGCCGCAGCCGGAGTTGCCCGCTGTTTCGAGTGGAACCCCAACCTCTCCGTCCGAGATGTCGCAAAAAAGCTGGGAGTGGCGCCTTCAATCGTGGATAGAGCTAAAAAACGAGCTAGACTGTCGATTTACAAGAAAGTGGTGACTGCAAATCGCGGCGATAAACAAACACGTCGGCCAAAGTATGATCGCAAAAGTTGTACACGACAATGCGTGGTACAGGACGATGAATCTTACGTCAAGGTAGGATTCAAGCAGCTTTCTGGGGCAGCCCTAAGTTTGCACCTTTAAACTGAAGAAATGATCCAATAAAAATTGAAATTCATTCCATAAAAAACGTATTCATGACCCATTAAACTCTGGTCAATATCCATAATAAAATGGATATGATCCATAACATTTATCAATGTGATCCGTAATTTATATAAAATTTAGCAATAAAATGTCAAATAAGTACCGTTATATATCTAGGGTATGATCAATAAAATTGTACGGATTACCCATAAACATATAGCGAATGTTCCATAAAAGGTTCAATATCATTCCTTAAAGTTGTAAAATTGATCCTTTGTGTTTGTGAACTTAAATATATACACATGATCAATAAATTATTGATCCAATCGTCAATAATCCATGATAGTTTTGAAAAATTAACCACAAGCTTCTAAATATGGCCCATAGGAAATAAACTTTGGGCATTTAAAATAATATGTAGGATCCATAAATTGTGCCAGAATTATTACAATGTTGAGTTTATATTTTTTTTAAATTTTGGCTACGGGGAAATCGATCTTTGACTGCGCTACTACTCAGATCTATTAACATGTCCGTTTCTTTAGCTATGCGGCTCAAATATTGCTATTAACGAAGAATTGCTTTTTAGAAGATTTTCAATTTTTCAGAGAGCTGATTTACTTTCGCGATTTCACGTTCTTTTACGACCGCAACTGCGACACATGTTTCCCAATAAATTTGTTAAAGAGAACTCGTGCATGTAAAGAACTAGGGAGATTTTCCAATATTAATCTCATCACTTTGCAATTCATCCTACTTGAAATTAAACAATGAACAGGTGACAGGATTAGTTAGTAATGTTTGTTGTAATGTGTTGTAAAGTAAGCAAACATTATTAGAAAACAAAACCGATCCTTCAACTGCCCAATTGTTTGATTCATCGTAGGATGAATAAAGGAACAATGAGATTAATATGGGGACAGTTACTCTACATGTCAAATTTAAGGCTTGATCAAACTGTTATTTAAGATTTTTTTATATAAAATTATGCCGGGCAAACGTTTGCCGTCCAACTCGCTATCGCTCGTCGGACCTAACTACAAAAAACATCCTCCGTTTGCATTATACTTGGCAAATGCTTGAATCAGACGTTAACTTGAAGACGATATCGGAAACTTTGACCGCTTTCTACTTCCTTATTTCTTCAATCCTCAACTGCTCAGCAGGCAACATTGATATTTCTAGCACTTGGAGTACAGCATAACAAATCGTGGCTTCTATGTCACATTGTACAATATAGTGTGTCTAACTGAGGAGCTGTTTGATTTTTTTTCGTCTGAAAACCAATGTTTGGAAAAATTGAAGTTGAGAAAATTTTCTATAAGAATAATTTGCTAGGGATCATTTATATGAGTTTATAGATTATTATTCATTGTTTTATGGATCATAGACAATTTATTTATGGAACATTTTCAATAATTTATGAATCATGTGCACGTATTTTAGTGCACAAATGTTACATTCTGTGGATCAATTTTACAACTTTAAGGAATGATATTGAACCTTTTATGGAACATTCGCTATATGTTTATGGGTAATCCATACAATTTTATTGATCATACCCTAGATATATAACGGTACTTTTTTGACATTTTATTGCTAAATTTTGTATAAATTATGGATCACATTGATAAATTTTATGGATCATATCCATTTTAGTATGGATATTGACCAGAGTTTAATGGGTCATGAATGCGTTTTTTGTGGAACGATTTTAAGTTTTTAATGTATCATTTATTAGTTTTTATATGCAAAAGTATGTTTGCCGCTTTCTCTGGACAGTAATTTTATACGGCAACCGGACGGGGAAAGGTGGTAGATATTTTCAAGCACATTAAACTGTCAAAATTCGCGAAGAAATATCTGGTGTGACAGGCCATCTGTACCTGTGGCTTGAAGAGCAACGTTTACATTGCGATCGGAACCGTCAACCAGAAAATTTATCTGAGCGAGTGCCTACAAAAACGTCTACTGCCTTTCCTTAAGCGACACAATTGTTCCGTTCTATTTTGGCCGGATTTGGCATCTTGCTATTACGGAGAAAAAGGCCATGGAGTGGAATGCTTCCAATAACGTTCAAGTGGTGCGTAAGGACAAGAACCCTCGCAACACGCCAGACCTCCGCCCAATCGAATAATATTGGGCCATCACCAAGCGGAACCTTAAGAAGACTGAAAAAGCTGTTCAAGGCAAACTGGCGTTCTACGGCGAATAAAGTTCTACGGCGAATAAAGTCGACAAGGAGACTGTACAAAATCTTATGGCGGGTGTTAAACGAAAGACCCGGCAATTCCCATTCGGTATAAAGGAAGCTTAGCTGAATATTTCCCCTGTATTCTGTATTAGCTGAACTTGAAAAAGAAAATGAATTTGACCTATTAATAAAAACTGTGATCGACGCATACACATTACTGTTTGACCAAATTTTGATCGTAACACCCTTTATATCAAGAACATAAACGGTCCTAATTGAATTCCTTGAGGTATTCCTGCACGTTACTGAGAAAACTTCGGACTTGCAATCACCAACGACTGAGAGCTGGAGACCTAGAAGATATGCCTCAGCCTTTGTTGCTTTGCGATAGCATTCGAGTGGTTACGCTTGTCGAAAGGTGCTGACAAATATGTAAAGACAACGCCCGTCTGCCATGCGTTTCGTAATGTATGAGGCACAATAAATTAGTGGTAGTGGAACATCTCATCACAAATCCGTTTACAGTCAGATAGAAAAGGTTCCGTGATAACTAATTCGAATAGTTTTGATACCGCATTGACAAAACTTCTCAGTAATTTTCCATGTTTCGTTTCCTGCCTTTCTTTTGAATTGTGTTACTTATGATATGTTACATTCGAAACAGCCGAAGCAGTGGAGACAGAAGACTGGAAATATGTTTATTTAGGAATACTTACGGAACTCCATGTGGGCCACGACTGGAAGACGACTTACGCCGTGATGTTGCAGTGGAGATCATCTTAGATAATCTCAGCTGTTGTCGATACCAAGCAGTATTTCAGCGTACAAAAGTTTATGTATCCAGTTTTCTTAGCGTTCACAAGGACAACCAAACATTATCTGATTGTACAGTAAGAAAAAGTGATTCTTTTATTTGTTAATACACCTCCTGTAGATGTAAGTTTTGAAAACTTCAAACAATTTTATAGAATTCTATGACTTTCAGTTAATTAACAATGAAGCATGAAGGTATTCAAAACAAATGTTGTTCCTCAAGAAATTCATGGTTTGGCAGGCAATTTCTTCAAGCGAAGCAGGCCTTGCGTAACGATTGCATCCGTAAATAGCCAAGTCTACATGTATGAGTGCCTGAAGAAACGACTGAGTCCGGTCTGCAAGTCACATAACGCTCCAACGATTATTGGCCGAATCTAACCTCTTCTAGTTCTAAGTGATGCAATTATTTCGTGGACACCCTTTATTTCGGCCAGTGGTTGCTGAGAAACGCACCTTACTCTGTAGCGTCTCGTACATAAAAGCAGACATTTTACCTTTCAAACTGAGTTGAATGATTCACTCGTTTTACATTTTACTCGTCATTTTACTCATCATCTCGTATCATCTCGTATCAAAAGTAGGCATTTCAGGCAATCTCCATTCCCATGTCTTGAAGAAAGGTTAAAAATAAACCATCAGGTTCGTTGTTCCAATTTCGCTTAAGTCTCCAGGATACCATGTGACTTACTCGACTGAAGGAGACGCACCATGTCCTATAACATTTGTGTATCGTAAAATCCCGTAAGACCCGTTCTAATCAACTGTTTCTCTTTTCTCCACCCCCGCAGGCCTTCAAGCTGCACAATCTGGATCAGGGCCCAGCAACGACCGTCACCGTCAGCAAGGAGGATGCCCTGAAGTACTACAGCCAGATGTACGCGATCCGTCGCATGGAAACGGCCGCCGGCAATCTGTACAAGGAGAAGATCATCCGTGGTTTCTGCCATCTGTACTCGGGTCAGGAGGCTTGCGCCGTCGGAATGCGCGCCGCCATGCGTCCGGAAGATTCGTGCATTACGGCTTACCGTTGCCACGGCTGGACCTACCTGATGGGCGTTCCGATGCAGGGCGTTCTGGCCGAACTGACCGGTCGTCAGAGTGGCTGCGCAAGGGGAAAGGGAGGCAGCATGCACATGTACACTCGCAACTTCTACGGCGGCAATGGAATCGTGGGAGCGCAGGTACCGCTCGGAGTTGGCATTGCCATGGCTGCGAAGTACAATGGAACGAAGGGAGTTTGCATTGCCGCCTACGGAGATGGTGCTGCCAACCAGGGCCAGATATTCGAAGTTTACAACATGGCTAAATTGTGGGGTGCGCCGGTCATTTTCGTCTGCGAGAACAACGGTTACGGTATGGGAACCAGTGCGGAGCGTGCTTCGGCTAATGTAAACTACTATACCAGAGGAGATACCGTGCCCGGAATCTGGGTCGACGGTATGGATGTTTTGGCCGTTCGAGAAGCTACACAATTTGCAATTGAACATTGTAATAGTGGAAAGGGACCTATCTTGCTGGAGACGGCTACCTACCGCTACTCGGGTCATTCCATGTCCGATCCAGGAACAAGCTACCGATCGCGTGACGAAATTGCCGAAGTCCGCCAAACTCGTGATCCAATCACTTCGCTGCGGGAGAAGATTCTAACCAACGAACTGGCAACCACCGAAGAGTTGAAAGAAATCGAATCGAAGCTCCGTGGCGAAGTGGATGCTGCTACGAAGGCAGCAAAGGCCGATAAGGAAATCCTCGTCGATGAACTGTGCACTGACATCTACGCTAAACCGGACAACACCACCGCCATTAGAAATACGATGCCATTAATGGAAATCTCCCACAAGCGCCTTGGCAAGGCAGTCAACATGTAAGGCATCTCAACAAATTCCCTAAACTGCCACGAGCATCACTTCCATGTATTGACACTGAAGGGGATGGAAGCAAACGATACATTTTTAATCTCATAAGCGCACTATTAGGTTGATTTTATTTTAGCTCAAAGCAAACACGACCACCCTTATACGATTGGTATAGAAAAGACTCGCCGGTATTGATCATAAAGTTATAACGAAAAACAAACATTCTTTCCAACAAGCAACCACAACACACTCAACACGGGTTTCCGCAGGCATTTAAGTTTGTCTTTCTGTTTTTTGTAGTTCGTGCAACTCCTTGTGTAAATAAGGATCTTTCGAATAACAGTGAAAATAAATTCTATTGAAAATAGTAAGTTACTTATAGAAATACTTTTTATTGATCCTCTCACAGTTCCCTCCTCTTGAAACAAAATCATCGACTATACCGCACCAGCTGCGTTTCCAGATTATGAAGAATGGAACTCTGCCAGACAAAATACAGCACCAGCAGGGCGAAACCCACCTTCAGGACTCGATCAATCAAGATCAATCGGTTCATCTTCCTGGCCGCTTTCGGAATGGTTTCGTCCGGATCGTTCAGCAGGTACCGTCGGACGCCCATCCAGCAATCAAAGTAGAACTGATCTAGCTTTTCCTCCGACAAGTTCCAGCTGAAACTTGCGCTAAGAAAAAGAAACATCTTAAATCCAAATCGTGATAATATTCCAAAACCAACTCACACATCATCGCCTTGCAGTTCATCCCTCAACGACTGAAACCGCTTTGTTTCGAAAATCCATTGGTTGTATACAAAGTATCGCAGAGAAGTCTGCGTTAGGAACACCTTCCGTTGGATCTTCATCAAGCTAGAACGAAAATGAACCAACATTAAACAACTGAACTCCCTAACCCAACCTAACCCAACCCAATACTCACAACGGCCTCTTCCCATAAATCTTACACAACGCATCCACCAACAAAGCGGGCAAAATATGCATCAGCAGTACCAACACATAGTATTTGATGCGCCACGTTGTAAGGCATCCACCGGGAACCCACAGAAGCTTCGTAAACGACAGCCGGATCATGTTCGCCTTGCCACAGTCCAACATCTTCTTGTACTGCCACGAGTGTTCGTATTCGGTGGCACTGTTGTACACCGGTAGGTAATCCTCCTGGATTGTCTGTTCTTTGGTTCCACGCTGCCAGGCGGCCAGCAGCAGTGCTTTGATGGAAATATCCGCCGGGATGGTGTTGATGCGATTATCCAGCGGCAACAGGTCCGTCCGAACGATTCCCGTGCCGACTCCGACCAACATCCCCGAGGGCCCGTTCAAGTTGTCTATCCAACCGACCAGGGGCTCATCGATAGTGTTTATCACCACCGAGGGGCGAAAGATGACCAACGGGAGCTGGTCCTGGTAGTCCTTGCAAACCTGCTCGGCCAGACCCTTGGTGAAGGTGTACGTGTTGGGCGCAGAGTTGGTGACCCTGAGTGCGATGGAGAGGAGAATGGTTCGATCAGTGTTTGGAAGAACGGGGTGTGGTTTTCGAACTTTGAGCCATACTTATCTGTTAGAATATTTAGAACTTGGTGATCGAATTTCAGAGCGCATTCGAGCATTTTCTTCCAATCGGCTTTGGGTGGGTATAGCTGTAGAATAGTAATAAAAAAGGAAAGAAAATATTATTCTCTTTTATGAAACTTGTTTGGTTATCCTAGAAAAACGTATGGCAGTGTTTTTTCTTCTTCTAAAATAAAGATGCTATCGCTAACCTGCATTGGCATTGGCCGTACATTGGCGTCATTTTATACCAATCGATATTTAGAATTAAGCTGTAACTAGAGTTCATCTAGCCCGTAACCGGTCGACTAAAAAGGTAAATTTAAATCCCTTTCTACGTTTTGTAAGAACAATGTTGTGTTGTGTCCTGTCTCGCGTCACGTTTCTTAAGTGTATTAAGTTCTTACGTTAGGACAAGCCGCACAAAAATTATGTAACTTTATAACGGTAAAAGAAAGTGATCTAATATTTTTTTTACTTTTCCTAACTGTCACCAGCGCGCGCCTCCACTGGACTGGCAACGCTTCCCAACTCTAAATCTTATGTTTTGTATTCTCCGTGCGTATACAAAACATAACAATCCGAGTATGTACACTGATAGGCAAAATAAAGTGCCCACCTCTTCGTTTTTTCAATTGCTCTCATTTCCTTGGTTCAAATTAAAGTGAACACAGTATAGTTTTTTTTTCTTATTTTATTTTTTATATTCTTTTTAAGTTTCACTTATGGAATACTGAAAAATAGGAAATGTACTTAAAGAAAAAAAAATCAATTTGAGTTGAGAAAAAAAAACAGTGACAAAATAAAGTGCCAACTTCAAAAATCGATATGTTTTCGATAAGTTTCCATTGGAAGACCCCTCGATTGTTTATGTTTTTATATTTCGACATGTTTTGAAGCAAACGGCTCAACCTGGTGCATTTGTATACGTGATCGCATTTGATTCAATTGAAAAAAAAAATGGAGAACGCAGTGCTTTCGAAAGCAATTCCCTTGTGTATCCGAAAATTGGTCGTTCGTGATGTGCAAAACGGGAATCGCACCGGGCTGTCGCTAAGAAATACAGTATCAGTAAGGCAGCGGTTGGCAAAATTCTTCTGAAAAAAACGTTTGGATCAGGGATCGCCCTGGCAGAGGCAGGAAGCGGAAAACGGATGCGAGAACGGGCACCAAGATCATGCGCGAAGTCAAGAAGAACCCGAAGGTAACTGTCCGCGAGATCCAGGAAACCCTTCAGTTATCAGTTTCCGGTCGAACTGTTCGTCGCCGTCTCGTAGCACAGGGGTTGAATAGCAAACTTGCCCGGAAGCGCCCATTTATCAGCAAGGCAAACAAAGCCAAACGGCTTAAGTTTGCTAAGGAGCATGCTGATAAGCCCCTAGAGTTCTGGAAAACGGTTCTCTGGACGGACGAATCAAAATTCGAGCTGTTTAACCAAAAGCGGCGGGTTCGTGTTTGGTGCAGATCGGGAGAGGAGCTTCAGGAGCGCCACATCCAAGGCACGATGAAGCATGGAGGAGGAAATGTGATGGTCTGGGGGTGTTTTTCGTGGGGTGGAGTGGGAAGCATTGTGAAAATCGACGGGATAATGACGGCAGATTCTTACATCAACATCCTGCGAGAAAATCTGGAGGTTTCGCTGATCCAGACGGGTCTTAAAGAGAAGTTCGTATTCCAGCAGGACAACGACCCGAAGCATACTGCCAAGAAGACCAAGTCTTTCTTCCGGTCTTGTCGGATCAAACCGCTGGAATGGCCTCCACAAAGCCCGGACCTCAATCCCATCGAGAATTTGTGGGCGATTCTCGATGCCAGGGTTGACAAAAGTGGTGTTACCAATAAAAATAACTATTTTGAAGCCCTGGAGCGCCCCTGGGAAGAGCTAGATCCACAGCACCTGAAGAACCTGGTCGAGAGCATGTCGAAGCGCCTGCAGGAGGTCCTGAAGGCCAAAGGAAGACACATCAATTATTGAAATGCTTTTATTTTACTTTAATCTATGTTTTCTGTAGCCTAAATGAAATGGGCACTTTATTTTGTCACTGTTTTTTCTTCAACACAAATGGATTTTTTTTTCTTTAAGTAAAACTCCTTTTTTTCAGTATTCTATAAGTGAAACTTAAAAAGAATATAAAAAATAAGATAATAAAAAAAATACAGTGTGTTTACTTTAATTTGAACCAAGTAAATGAGAGAAATTGAAAAAACGATGAGGTGGGCACTTTATTTTGCCTATCAGTGTAAACCCCATAAATGGTGGTAACCATTAATCCATACTGGTGGGGACCAGTATCACAACGCATGACGGTATTTCTTTCGTAGGTCTCTACGTTAGAGATGACGAGAAAAAACTTGAGTAATCATCAGACTTTGTGAATCAAAACAAACCCAAAAGGAGAGGGGTCCTCTCCCATGTACGCATCAAAACAGAGTGTATACAAAATACCGCTAGAAACTATCACAAGCAATCAGTGGTACATGAGCGCGATCCAACACGTTACTTTTGCCTGTTGAGGTGGCGGATTTGTCCGTGCCTTGACCTAACCCGCAGTGGACTGTTAGGCAATGGTAACGTCCTTGGCTGGAGTACTACTTTACGCATGGCCTCTCGCTCAATTTTCAATACTACTATTTTATTTCCAAGCTACCGTACACTGACGGAACTTTCAACACTTTCTCTTCATATCTTTCATTCTAGCAAACATTACTGTCCACTCTTGGTGCCTCATGGTGATGAGCGAACATATTCTTCTACATGATAATCGTTACTCCACGCATGGAGAATACAAAACATGACAATTAGAGTATGAACGTGCAATTGATTATCGATTATAATTACCTAGTGAATTTAGTATTTTATTAGTAAGTGCTCAACTTCCGAGTAGAACACACGCGTTTTTTCTGCCGTGAAGTCGAATACAAGCTAGTACCAGTGCCAACTGTGTTTTTTTTTCCCCCTGTTCAACGTTGAGCCGCCCCGTGTCGCAGTGCGTCCAAACGACTCCGCGATGGACCGTCGGGAAAATACATTTCGAATAGATTTTGCGAACGTGCCGAAGAAGCCGGACAATGCCGGAGTGCACAAGTTCTGTGCGACCATGTTGGGTCTGAAACAAGGTGAAGTGTTACGGATCTAGAACAGCAGAGCTCTCGGTGTTTCCTTTGTGAAAGTCGTTGACCTGGCGTTGGCGCAACGAATTTGCGAAGAAAACACGACAACCAACACGAGATCTCAATGGACGGGAAAAAATACCCACTTAGGGTCACTCTGGAAGATGGAGCAGTGGAGGTGAAGCTGCACGATTTGTCCGAAGATGTATCGGACCGAAAAATTGCTTACTTTCTTGGAAAGTACGGCGATATCAACGCAATTCGAGAACAACGGAGCGGAGCCGATACTGATTTTCCCGGGATTTCAACGGGTGTTCGTGTTGCCAAAAAGAACGGTCAAACAAAACATTGAGTCGTGGGTCACCATCGACGGTGAAGTGACGAATGTGTCGTATTTCGGGCAGCTGCAGACATGCCGACACTGCCGCGAATACATACACATCGGAGCTACGTGCGTGCAGAATAAAAAAAAACTGTCAGTGAAAAAATCTTACGCCGATGCCGCAAAGCAGGTGCCGTCAAAAAAAACGATTCAAATCGACCATACCAACACAAACTTAAACCAAATCGCTCCCAGTGCGAACCAAACGAAACCAACCCAGAATCAAGCCACCCGAACGATGCCACCACCGAAACAAATTCCTCAACGCCAACAACAGAAGTTGATGCCACCAATTGTCCTGACCGAACAAAATTTCCCCCCGTTAGCCACTATCTCGGCTTCGACTCAACCATCGGACAGCGGGTTGTTGACCCCCTTTACAGGTCATCAGCCTCCTAGTAGCGGCGGAGTGGATCGGAAAACTGCTAGTGGAAAGTCCGATGGTAACGAAACAGATTCGTCTGTCGGTTCAACCAGCTCCAGAAGGCAACTCCGCACCCGACCACTGGTCCTGGCAAGAAGGCTCGCGTGGAGAACGATCCTAACGACAAGCGAGACGGGAGTAACGAAATGTCCTATTGGCTGAGTTCTCCAGTTACAACATAGCTTCTATAAACATCAACAATACAACGAACGCATCAAAAATTGACGCTCTCCGGACCTTCGTTCGATCGCTGGAGCTAGATGTTGTTTTCCTCCAGGAGGTGGAGAATGAGCAGCTCTCCCTCCCGGGTTTCGACGTTGTCTGCAATGTGGACCAGGCAAGGAGGGGAACGGCGATCGCGCTAAAGGACCACATACAATTCTCGCATGTGGAGAAGAGCTTGGATGGCCGCCTTATAGCCTTAAGGGTGCAAAACACGACTCTGTGTAACGTTTACGCGCCGTCGGGGACAGTTTTACGTGCGGAAAGAGAACGTTTTTTCAACGGCACGATCGCATATTACTTTCGTTCCAACACGCAACACGTCATCCACGCTGGTGGTTTTAACTGCGTGCTTCGTCCGTGCGACTCAACGGGCGCAAACAATAGTCCCGCTCTCCATGCGATCGTCAGCTTCAGCTTCACGATATCTCCATGACGACCAATTTGAAGCGACGAAATGCAACGGAGCATAGGGGTGTTGTTGTCCTGGAGGACGCAGGATAAAGGGCGAACACGAAATTATTGCGACACCGAAAATGTCATGCCAATTTTCTTATAATGTTTAGAATCAAACCAAAATTTTAAGGTAGTTTTATACATATATTTACTTCAAAAATCAAAAGATAAGTTAATCGATGGAGCCTTGAGTGTAAAATTGAACGCATTTTCGCTTGATGCCCTCCATCAAAGTCTTTACAGTGTGCCATCAAAGTCGGTACCAGTTTCTCAGTTTTTTTTTTCATTTTCTTAACATGTCCTTCTCGTCTATGACTGTCTTCTTGCTCTTCCGAAGTTCCCGCTTCATCATTACTCCACCGGGCGCAGCTCCGGACAGTTTGGCGGATTCATGTCCTTTGGAACAAAATTGACAGAATTGGCCTCCTCATACCACTCCAGGACATTTTTAGAATAGTGGCATGATGCCACATCTGGCCAAAATAGCGGAGCTTCGTCGAGCTGCTGCAAGAACGGCAAAAGGCGCTTCTCGAGGCACTCAGATTTGTAGATCTCGCCATTTACTGTGCCCTTTGTCACGAAAGGCTCACTCCTCAGTCCGCAAGAGCAGATGGCCTGCCAAATGAGATATTTGAAGGCGAACTTCGACATTTTCTTCTTCTCAAATTTGTCGTCCACATAGAACTTGCTCTTGCCGGTGAAAAACTCCAACCCCGGAATTTGCTTAAAATCGGCTTTTATATACGTTTCGTCGTCCATCACACAGCAGCCATATTTTGTCAGCATCTTCTCGTAGAGCTTCCGTGCCCGAGTTTTAGCCGTCGGTTGTTGCCGCTCATCGCGGTTTGGGAAGTTCTGTACCTTGTATGTATGTAGTCCAGCTCTCTTCTTTGCATTCTGGACGTAGCTCTGCGACATGCCGATCTTTTTAGCCAAATCACGGCTTGAGACGTTGGGATTTGCTTTAATCATCCGCTTCACCTTTCCCTCCGTCTTTTTGTTCTCCGGTCCCGGTTTTCTTCCTGCTCCTTTGCCGTGGTCCAACGTCAACCACTCCTGGAACCGCTTCAACACTCTGGAGACGGTTGAATGGTGAATGTTCAACATTTTTCCCAACTGCCGGTGCGACAGGTCAGGAAATTCCAGGTGTTTGGAAAGAATTTGTTCTCTCGACTCGCGTTGGTTCACCTCCATTTTCGTTGAATCGAAAATCACGACTTCGAGTTTGACAGCATGTAAACAATACACATCAATGAGAAAGTGTGCAAAATTTGGTTGATTTTTACCCAATGGTAAAAAAGTTATGCCCTGTTGAATGTGTCGCAATAATTTCGTTTTCGCCCTTTATCGCTTATCGACGGCAGCAAGGGTGCACCCGGCCGGTAAATGTGAGTACTTGTAAACAAACATTTCAATCGCGGATTTCTCGTGAAAGTTAGTTCAATCTCAAAAACATAATCTACCAAATCAAAGAGGAATCATTCCTCTACTAAATTTTAATGCTTATTTTGGAACTGTGCTCAAAACTAGTAATTAGATGAAAAATTAGTATTTTCCATTTAATTCCAACTACCCCCTGCTTATTTTTGACAGATACGCGTATTTCGTCTACAATGTGCAGACTTCTTCAGTGTCTCGTACTAATAACTTCGACTTAGTACGAGACACTGTCAAAGATAAGCAAAGGTAGTTGGAATTAAATGGAAAATACTATTTTTTTTCTAATTTCTAGTTACAGGTATTCCACTAAACAGCTCAAACTCTCTAGGATTCACTGTGCTCATGTTTGAGTAAAATAGGCGAATGAAGTGTTAGTTTACAAAAGCAGATTCGGCTTTGTCACGAAGTTCCTCGGAAATTCCATGTATTGCGTCGGCGGTTGAACGCAGGAAAGTCTATCTACCAAAAATCGATTTTTCTTTTGATCTGACCTAACGGAGGAAGTGTGTTGGAATCGCATAACAATGCACTAGGTTACTTGTTATTAAATAAACTTTAATAACAAATAAATCAATAACAAATAACAGCGGGACTATCTAGTTTTATTTATTTGATCGTAACAGCAATAAATGTTCGCTTTATATGGTCTGGTTCATGGAGACATTTTTTATCACCTACCACCCAGTGTTGGTGACTGCCGACAAAATCGGCGAAAATTATTTATTTTTATCCGTGCTTGAAACAACCACATCGATAAATGTAAAGGCATCAAACGCAGGAGCTCAGTGAGTGAACAAGATTAGCCGTTTTGTAGATTACTTCATTCTACCACGCATGTCGAATGGACAACAGCTCTGCCTAGTTGCGATTCACTCCTCGTTGATTGACTGGCTATGGAAATACGACCCAGGAGGATCGCCAGATGATAATGTTCGGAGACGAGCGATGATAGCATTCATTTGAACAGAATCTTTGACTGTCGAATGACAGTGTTGAAAGTTTGAGAGTTTGAAAGTCTGAGAGAAATCAGCCTGCTCATTTAGATTTTTTTAAATTTCCCTGCCAAACGTATCCGATAAGTCGAGACTTTTGACACAATGTGTTATACACACCTAATGAATTTTATATCACATAATATGCAAGAAAAATCGTTATCGAGATTTCAATTGAGGAGGGTTTAAGATCCATATCGTCGAATATCGTTCGTTGAACATTCGCTTATATTCTATTTCAATAAGAATGCATGCATTTTTGTTTTGAGACGTGTGTGTATATACAATCCAACGCCCACCGTCCGGCAGTGATTTTATAGAAGAAAAACGTTTGCAGTTAAGCGAACTGTTGTCGACTCGACGAACATTTTTAGCCCGGGAATTGGAAGGTGATAGCTCTGTTGGGTTCCAGTGACCCATTTCAGAATGCCTGGTTACTCACGTCCATCCCGAGGTCACTTTCACTTACAACAAGCCCCGCATAAACACAGTACAAACATCAAATGGATATAGGTACTGTGCATACACTTCCATCATCAAATCTTATTGTTTTGATGATGGCACGTATTTAGCAGTATCGTTCAAATTCAGAAAGATCTCACCGGATATTGTTGCTGATCTTCAGTCTTCATTTGGACGGCTTCCCTGTGATGCTAAAGGATGCATTTATGTCTCTACAGAAGTAGCACTCTGCTATTCGGCAAATATTTTCACATCATCCTTTTCGAAAGGAACAGCCCGAATACAATTAGTACTTCGCGCACAATGAAAATCACAGGTAAAAAAACACTTCCGAGAAAAAAAATAACTTGAAAAATCACAATCATTGTTCAACGAGAAAAAAAAACTTCACAACTCTCCATCTGTACACCATGTGGTGAGTGAGTGCATCTGGAATTATATGCCAGTCACTCACGCGCGCATGCGCGTTAGCTTCGTTTTTTGCTTCTGACCAGCAAATGGCCGTTTTCTACATTGCACTGGTTTTCATTTTTCTCTCTCCACACACTGCCAACAATCAAAATCACCCGCTATGAGGCGACTCTATATCGACTTCTAAACTGCTTATAATCATCAAGTCACTCGCGACAAAGCGGAATAATACTCTAATTTAATCATTTATGTCCGCGTGGCACAATACTAACAGCACTAACAAACACAACTAAGCTGCTATTAACTCTTCCTCCGGGTGCGGGGGCGAAGGACAAAAAACGAAAAAAAATGTGGAAAAACTACCGACCGTCACAAATTTTTGGAAGGAATCGATTAAATTCACTACATCTTACACAGAACACGTTGAGATTTTATAATTTCACTGTTCTTTAGATTGAATTTCGAATATATTTTTGATTTTATTTTTCGCGAAAAGGACGCAGCAAAAACAAAACACGTCAGTTTCCAAGCACGGCTTGCTGCGATCGATCATAAATTGTTTTAATTGTAACAATAATATTATATCACTATTACATCCAAAGACATAACCGTAGCCAGGATTTCGAATTAGGCTTAGTGACCTTGAACGCACGCACACTCCAGCGCCATTTAGATCAAAGCAATGAAAGTAAGAAGGAAAATCATTTGGAGGAAAACAAAGCATCATTCCTTTGCATGTGCTAGAAAGGGAAAGGTGATTAAACGTCAAAAAGCCTAATAGGGTGGGACGAGCTTTTTTAAGAGAGAGAGAGAGAGAGAGAGAGAGAGAGAAAGAAAGAAAGAAAGAAAGAAAGAAAGAAAGAGAGAGAGAGAGAGAGAGAGAGAGAGAGAGAGAGAGAGAGAGAGAGAGAGGGAGAGAGAGAGAGAGAGACAATTACATTCGTTTTGTTTTCTTTCCCGAGTAACACATTTTTGTGTTTTTATGTTGAATAAGCTTCTATATAACCCAATCTATTTATTTTATTTATTTGGCGTCAAACTTTTGTAGACCAGTTTTGTTTTACAAATAGTACTTAAAGTCTAATTCGTTATATCTTAATTTACCCTAACCATGAAAAGAAAATTTTCCTAAGCTCTTTTTTATTCATCGTCACATAGGTAAAGTCGTCCAACCTAACTTTCGTAGGGCAAATAACACAAATTGTTTTTGAACTGATTCTATACGGCTTGCATGTGTATCTTGATATGGAGACCAAACTATGCTACAATATTCAAGAAGGGGTCTCACATATCTTATGTACAGCGTTTTGATGGTGTATGGATCATTAAAGTTCAAGCTAAACCTTTTGATAAACCCAAGCATGTTGCTTGCTTTATAAATGATATTATTATAATGTTCGGCAAAAGTTAATTTAGAATCGAGTATAACACCTAAGTCTCTAATTTGACTGCATCTTTCAACAGTTTTCTAGTCATATTAAAGTATTTTCAACCTTTATAGAACTTGTGTGTTGCTTGGGTTGTTTGTTTCTTTTAATTACATGCTGGAAATTATTATACTAACTTTTAAAAAACTTTCTAATGTCCATTTATGATACTTCTAGATAAACAAATCAAATAACAGCTTTAACCCGAATAAAAATTTACATCAGGTTGATGTCTGATTTCAATGTCTACATCAACATGAAATTCAAATGTACATCTTACGTTGAACATTAGAAATCAGATCGTTTTCGCTGTATTTAGGCAAGGTAACATGATGTTAACATCAGACATTTTCAAACAATTTTTTCTAATCAATGTCCCTTTAACGTCATGATTTTGACATTCAAATAAAATGTTTTTATGATGTTTTAAGATATCAAAGCATATTGATGTTTTCAAATGTATTTGAATAAAACAGCACAGTCAAAGGATTTTTGATGTTTTCAGATGTATTAAAGGTTATGAATAAACATCTTACATATGTTTTCAAGTGTCGATTTTATCCAATAAAAGAGATGATGTATGATGCATTCAGCTGTAGAAAAACGTGACGGTGTATCGTTTTGAGCTGTTTTCAGTTGTAGATAACCATTAAAACCAAATAATTTGAAAGCATCAAAATCACATGTTAGGCTAGGTAAATTTTTATTCCGGGTGTTGAGTAAAGTACATAGAGTAAACATCGCAATATCGGCCAAAACATATACGATTCGTCTTAATTCTAATCGGCATCAGATATTTACCGATATTTATGAGTACAAAATTTTACATCTATAGAACATGGATTTCAACGGCAACGTGTGATTGTCATGACACAAGATGTATTCTGGCTTATTATGAATACAATATTTTATCTTCACAAAGACCTTTGATTCTGTTGTAACGTTTCATTCTTATGTTGTAAGAAGTTTTCTAATGCTGTAGACCTGCAGTCTTTTACAGTAGAATGAAGTTTATTTCTAAGGTAACGGCCAATTATAATATCATCAGATGTGTTTAGATGTCTTAAGTACACAACATTTCACACATATATAACGTTTGATTGTCGTGTAATTTTAGATTCTAGTTTTATAAGACGTGTTCTGATGTTAAATTTAACATCATCAATACGTTTGTTTTTAATGTGAAGTTAAAATATAGTTGTATTTATATGTGACTAGACGTTACTTTGAACTCTGAATACATTTAGAATACGACAACCCACATTCAAATTTAATGTTTGGAAGATGTCTGCTAATATTTTTACATCACAATTTCTATTCGGGAAACTGCTAATAATTTACAAAACCGGTCCGAAATTCACACATTGTGCACTAAATTTACCAGCAGAGCCACTTTTTCGAAATCAAATTAGAAATGAGATGTAATGAACATTGACATTGATAGTAGCTTTCTTCTTAGTTCATACGAGTGTTCTCGACTTGTAGTGGTATGTATTTGATTGAGGAATTTCCTGCCAATGAACCTATTCAATTATTCTTCTTTTTTGCCTTTGTCATGCAAAACAGTTACCGAGTGCTTATGTATGTATTTCATCCGGTGATCCGTTTTGTTACAAAGGTTCTTCTGTTAATAAACACGCGCAGAACCATCGCTTATTCTTCCGGTTTTCTTCTAAGCACTCCACCGATTGCTTATCGATGTGCCAAATTTGGAAGACGTCTGCATTGAGTTATCTCAGATTATAATAATCCGTCCCATATATCACAAAACATCGCGATTGGTTGAGCCGATTGGAGATAATGAAATCATTTTGTATAAGACCAATTCTCTCCCAGTTGGTATTAAACCGATGAGCAAACCGAATAATAGAAACATAAAGGTGCCAGAAAGGCACGAAATGTATCTATGCACTCCTATTTTTTTAGAAATCCCTCGTTTGCTATTTTTAATGGATTAGCATAGATTGTTCTTTAGAAACTTCAATTGGATTCATACAGATATTAGTTACAGTAGTGAAATAGATTGTAGGATACAGTAGTATAAATTGAAAGTTGCGAAAAAATAGTTTGGTTCGAGCATCGGCTGTGAAAGGTTGTGACGATGCTTTATAACGCACTATTTTCCTATCGGGCATGGCGCGTTTCGTATTTTTTCGTTTATTTATAAATCGGTGAAACGAGTGATCGAGTGAGCACAGTAAGAAAACAACAAAGCGTCTCTTAAGCGTTAATAAAATTAACTTTGTTTTTCTAACGGAAAACCACCATCACACTTTGTAAGTGACTACAATAGCATTCTTATTATTGGTTTAACTCGGTTCAAATCAAATTTCCAGCATTTTAAAATATCAGCTTGTTTTTCCAATGAAAAACCACCATCACCAGTATAAATCGATTCGAATCAGAAATCGGTACTAATATTCAAATATTTTACTAAACGAAGCGTGAATTAAGCTTATCTTCTGCCAAAACAAACACTGTTGCCACCCAATCATGTTATCCAACATCCCAGTGATTTATCGTGGAAGCGCGGCGCTGGTCTCAGCTTCCAATAAAACGTCCAAATAAACGTCAACACATTCCTACCCTTTCCTTATTTTACCTGCATTCGGGCGAGGCCAGCGCCGGCATTGGCTTAGTTTGGTATCATTAGTTTAACACATTGAGCATATTTATACCATCTGTTGATCCTCTGTGTAATAACAGCTGATCTGGCAGTAACGGAGTAACAACCGCGGGCGGTCAATCATGCAAACTGTAAGATACGATCAACATACATTCTCAATAAAACTTAACTACCGTACAGTACTCTTTCTAACTATCAACTATATTTCTTAATTTAAGATTATTTGGGTTCTGAAAGCTATAGTATTGGTTTGAATATTCAGTTTTTTAATGGACCTAGAACTGAAAATTAAATTGAGCATAGCTTTTTAACTTTCAACTAGCGGAAGTAAAAGCAATCAATGCTTATCTAATAGCTAATATTACATAGATAGGTTGGGTTCATGGTTAAAGGGAAAAGATTGCAATAAATTGTTAGTCGTTACTATTTTATAAAAAATCACATGGATGTCCACTTTTTACGGTTTTTTGCTACAACTTGTTATAAAAACGAGGCAACTTCGCGTTATTTGGCTTTTTCATTTAGACAAAGGAGCAATCTGACAAACATCCCAAGCAACACAAAACTGTCATATTTGGTTGCAGTGACTTGATTGTGACTTAATTAAGTAGCATTGAAGTAACATCAACTGTATTGCAACAATATACCTTGCAACCTGCTAGGGATAAAAAATAAATAATATAAAATTTAAACAAATAATAAAATTCTAAAAATATAATCAAAACTTAGGGGGGGGGGGGGGCACGCCCATCCTGATTATATGATGATAACTTATTAGAATTATGAGAATAACTCATGAGAATTACGTTATTGGGCCGTCCCATGCATTATTTTCTGTAAATAACTAACGTTATTTAAGTTATTTACTGATTTAAACACTTATCACAGTTTTACGCTCGGTAAAAAATGAGGAATCAACCCACGTTCAAAATGTTTCATCCATACAAACACAAAACACACTACGACTTACCCTCTCCTCCATGTGTAATTGTTCCGGGTTGCTGTAGGCCGTTGACACGTGGACCACGGCCTTTAACGAGGGCAGTCCCTTACAAATTTCGAAAATCTCCCTCGTCGACAGCACATTGGTCAATATGGCATCCTTCAACGGATCATTGAAGCGCACACTGGCCGCCAGGTGGAACACAACCGACACACTTTGCAACTGTCGAATGTCCTCGTCGGACATTCCAAGCCGCAACTGCATACAGTCGCCGAAAATCGGTACCAGCTTGGCCAGGGCGGTTGGGTTTTGCTTTTTCAACGTTTCGAAGAACTGCAAGAAATGACAAATTTTACACTTTTTGCTATTTTATGGGATCGGTTGATTCGTGACGCACTGGATTATCAGTCAGATCCTGCACTCGGGCTTCCGGCGTTTTGCCTCGCTTGCACCGCATCAGTACAAATATATGGCCAACGTCCGGGCAGGACCGCAACAGCTTCTCGATCAGCACTTTGCCCATGAACCCGGTTCCACCGGTGAGGAACACATCGACACCGGCGTAGAACTTCGGCACTGACACATAATCACTATCGTCACACGAATTCTTCTTTTCGGACATTGCAGTCTTGAACTTTGAAAACTACGCTTCCACTTTCAACGACCGAATCTTCCGCACTAGTACCGGAAGTGTGCAAATCCTGTCGTATTTATAGATTTCCTTTCACTACATCAATCCCGCCTAGAAGGAGCATGGATCAATGCTAAAACACAGAAGGTCTTACCACCGCCTTTGCACCGTCATTGCGCCGAACTTGTTCCCAATGATCGTTGTTATTTTGCAAGCACAGCCTCCTACGGTAGACCGCAAAGGTATTCCGATTATCTGGAGAAGGACGAGTTACTCTTTTTAGTTTCAACAATTGCAATTTTGCTTGACCGAGACCTTGGCGAGTGTGGATTCCCTTATGCGCCACTGCAGCTCTGATTCTCTTGTGCAGCAGCCCCGATGCAGATGCAGTTTTAACTTTCACTTTTTAGTTCGTTGAACGATTCTGCTGTTGGGCGACAATAACAACAATAACGACGCCTGTATAGTAAGTAACTCACGATGCATCAGTCACACTTATGGAGACTTGATTATGACGACAGCTTCAGTTGTAATAATATGGAACATCGTAATGAAGTCACAAATTTCCGCAGGGTCTGATGAATGTGACTTTATTTTGCTGTAAAACAACAATCTAATCGAAGAATCCAGAATGTCACTTAGTTACAACTATCACGCAAGACTCGTTTCAAAACATGACCCAAATCTAACAGGATCTGAAATTACAAACTCAAGTAATTAAACGACGATCCGCATGGTTTTGCCAGCAGTTAGAAACTGATTCGAAACCGGGCCAAGGTGCAGAGCTGCCGTGATTTGCTTGATTGATTGTTTTAGGGAGGCTACTAATTGCGTCAAATTAGCAACTATCTCTTTCGATATTGCTGCAATCGAAGATATTCCCATAATATGCGCGTTTTAATGTAACTCAATGGACTGGCTTTTATCAGCGATTTTTTTGGGCTAATGCAGACAAGGTGAAATTGGTTGACACGGTTGGACATTAAATCGCTACCAGTAGTTTTTTGAACTATTGTACTATATCCCACCATACGAGCGACACAAATAGAACAGTTGCTGTAAAACTCTACTATCTTAGCTACGACAGTCGATTGGATAATTTATGCAAATGCTCGCTAAGCATAGAAATAAGAGTCTGCCTTCTAAACCCAGCTGGAGAATAAAAAAACCCAATCCTGTCCCAGCAAGGAGTAGCCATTTCAACAAACTGCAGTGGTGCAAACCACCGTGACCTATAATAAAATCAAAACAGTCACGTCCCTAATGCCAGTGTATGCATTTACAATGTCACACATATCCCCAGTTGGCAAAGACCCAATCGAAGAGGATTTGTCCCGACCCAAAATCCAGTGCTGCTACAATCAGGGCGAAACAGCAGACAGGGCAATGACGACATCGTCTTAATTTTATTTCAGCATTTTTTTCTGTAAGAAGTTAACTCCTCTGGCAGGTCATCATTTCGAGGATAGAACCCCAAATAAACTTCCAGGGCTTCTCGCAATGGTCTCGTTTGGCTATTTCGAAACAAATGAAGTTAGACAAACCAAGGCATTTGACTCGCTGTACGTGTTTTGATACTCGGTTGAAGGTCAAAGGCTGGTGGATCAAAAAGCAACACCTGTATCGATAATGGGCTATTGTCCATCATGTACAGCAAGTCTACCACATAAAGCCCTAGAACTTAAGTATTGTAAAACGTTTGAAATTCATAACGTAACGAGATCATAGATAAATTTGACAATGTCGGCAAATTGGTCCCTCAATGGGCGATTACACTGAACGAATCTGCCATACCGTCATTGCATGATTCATCATTCATAAGTACCAAATTTCTTGAGCATCGAAAATCATACGGCTTTTCCAACTGACTGATATTTGCAGTTGAATAAGATAATGATCATGCACATCGCATAACAGAATAACAATGATCACTGAAGGAATTACTGTCTGTCAACATATCGAAAGTTGGCACCATGAGAATTCAATTATAGATATAATGGAACGAATAAATCATTCACATCGCTTCAGTTAAAGTTTCCGTTTTGTCATGCAAGATTTTTTGGAACTCTTGTGAGAAGGGCAGTTGCACCTCTTTGTCGCTGCGAGCGCATCATCCTGCTATCCTTATCAATATACTGCTGGTTATTAAGCATCTGATGACAAAGCTCCTCCTCCTGAAACTTATATATTAAAAAGTCAAAACAATAACAGGAAATGCAGGAACAGTACAAGCCAATTTAAAAAGTGTCAAACCAACAGATGTAAATTTGTATGAAATCATTATACATTTTACATACCGGTTATATATTGGACCCATAAACCCCCCAACATAAAGTCTGTCCACGCTAAATTTCGGACATTTTTCTTTCAGTGTAGATTATGAATTATTTCACGCTGAAACGTTTCACTTATATGAGACCTGAAACTCTCCACTTTATTTCGTGGTACAACATGTTTACTAGGGTGGCTCTACATGATCATTTTTTCAGAACAGCTCTTTTTTGGATCAATTTGGGGTCCCAAACAACCGTGTAAAATTTGGGGACGATTGGTTGTAGCCCTGCTTCCCGCATTGCGTTTGAAATTTGTATGGAAATTAGTATGAGAAAACATACTTTTTTGAATTTTCATTACTAGATACCTCAGTTTAGCATGAAACCTTTAACTAATCAGTTAAATGTATAGTCCAGGATATGCCTAACAACTTTGTCGAAAGATGTGCGGCGGTAAAACGTTCTTTTTAAAAGTTATAGGTGTTCAAAGATCGATGGTTCGAATTAATTGCTAAAAATGATTTGTTCTGCCAACACTGCCAGTGTACCAATGGAAGCCAGATTTCAATCCGCAATAACTTTGGCGTTTCTTGTCTTATCGATTTGGAATGTTCAGATGAACTACTCATAAACATTTGCACAACTTTATGGGTGTATTTGGAGATGCCCTTCCACCATAACCTGCCCCTCCCACAATTCATAGTAATGGAATTACTGTTTCAAACTGAATAACTTAGTGTTTCGTATCTTGTCGAGTTGGTTTATTTAGATGTATTTAAAACGTTTGCTCTATCTCATATGCCCAGATGTTAAAGGGGGGCATACTATACTCTCCACCCAACTCGAGTTTCTCATCTAATGGAGTTGGTACGTTCGGATGAGCTATCAAAAGCATTTGCTCAATTTATTTTGTAATTGAAGAAGAGGTACATACGATTCCCCCTCAATAATATCGATGGAAGTAAAGTTGCAGATTGAAATAATTTCTGTGTTTTTTTTAACCAGTTCGTTTATTTGGAAGGCTCAATTGCGTTAGCTTTACGGAGCCGATAATCATTGTCTGTGGTTTAACAAGAATAACTTAATACTACGTCTAGTAGGAATGGACCGATTACTCGCGGTTTACTCGAGGTTAAGGGTAATATTTTTCAGGGAAGGATCAGGTGAGGAGCTTGGGAGGGAGTTATTCTTGTCTCATCAGAGAGTTGTCGCCAGTACTTTTGTGTTATGCAGGGTTTGCTTTTAGTGTTCGATCGTCTTGGTGACCATTGGGCGACGATAAGATTCATCGTGATTAGGGGGGACGGGGGCAAAACAAACACGAACTACTAAAAATAAGAAAATACTAAGTGCACCCCGAACTTTGCTTCTCTTTTACGAACGAGGTTGAACAACTAATGAAAAGTTTCTATCATATTTGTTTCCCACATTCATGTACCTTGCTATACTGCCGTTCTACTTATAATTGCCCCATGTTACTTTCCACAAAACAGCCAAAACTCAGATCAATTTGTCCCACGGATTATTAGTGGCTGGAAAACTCCTTCCAATCATATATTTCGTCATGAACTATAAATAGGACATACCAGAATTCATTTTGTTCCATAAAACTACTGAAAATCTTGTCTAACGAAGTATTTCTAATAATCGTGGCACAAATTGACCTGAGCTTTGATTATTTTGTGAATAGTAACATGACGTGGGACAATTATGCGTAGAAAGGCAGTATGGGTTTTTTTATATTTGATGGAGAGCAAAAAAACGCTTAGATATTATTAAAAATACAATACTGCTTCCTGACGCAAATTACGTCATACAAGGTTCAATTCCATCACCACACATTGAAACGGCATTTAAATCACTTCGGCATACAGATGCAGATAGAAAAAACGGTTTCGTTTAGAGCGCTTCTTTTGTTTTAGAGAAGAATGAATGCAAACATTCATGCTATGCGTTCATATAGGTCTGGTTTTGTAGCTATTGATCTAATCTAATCCATTGAGTTGTCACGCATAAGCATAAGGGGGTCTTAATATGTGAGTTAGAATTTGTAATTTAGTATACGGACAAGGGGGGGTCATAAAGTCATTTTTGCGTGACGTATTGAATGCTCTATAAGACTGATCAATTTTTAAATAGCTCATCCGAATGTACCGACTCTATTAGATGAGAAACTCCGGAGATGGTGGTGGAGGGAATATAGTATACTAAAAATTGACAAAGTAGTTAGGCGCATTATGGACTATACATTTAACTGATTAGTTAAAGGTTTCATGCTAAACTGAGGTATCTAGTAATGAAAATTCAAAAAAGTATGTTTTCCCATACTATTTTCCATACAAATTTCAAACGCAATGCGGGAAGCCGGTTTACAACCAATCGTTACCAAATTTTACACAGTTGTTTGGGACCCCAAATGGATCCAAAAAAGAGCTGTTCTGGCTTCATGTGGTCAAGTTTACGTTTTTTCATATAAACGGTGAGCCACCCTAATGTTTACATTCTTGCTGCAGTCAGTAAACTGGCGTCGAATCAAGTGGAAGTACAGCAACCTTATTTTGTACGAACAGCAGCAAAATCCGAAATTATCGATACGCGATCTTGCCGAGAAACTAAAACTACCGAAAAGATACGTGTTTTGTGTTTGCAAATCATTTGACTAGCGCTTGACTGTGGATCGGAAGGTTGGAAGTGGAACAAATCGAAAAGTTTGCTCCCGACAAATGGACAAGAAGATGCTAACCATTATTGAGAAAAACCCCAATCTCTCTGTGCGAAATGTGGCTGGCAAAGTTGGGAAGTCGAAATCATGCGTACAAAAGGTGAAGCAGAGACAAGGACTGAAGGCGTTCAAAGTGAAAAAGGTGCCCAACCGTGATTAAAAGCAAAATTTCTCTGCAAAAAGTCGTGCTAAGAGGCTTAAAACACAAATTTCTTGCAAATATTTTCTTGTATCATAATCGACGATGATACGACATACGTACTCGAAGACTTTAAACAGCTTGTAGGTCTCCGGTTTTATACCGCAATGCCAATAAACGTTGTTGCCGAGCGTTTCCGGACAAAGAAAATATCCAAATTACCGAAGAAGTATTTGATTTGGCAGGCCATATGTAGTTGTGGTCGAAAATCTAAAGTTGCTTCCCTACCGGTACTATCAATAAGGATGTGTACGAGAAAGAATACCAGCAAAAACGGTTGCTACCTAGGTTGCTACCGTTTGTCACTATGCGAAATCCTTCCAGGAATGGTATAAGGTACAAGAGGTCTAATACGTGCCAAAAAGAGCCAATCCACCAAACTATCCAGAATTTCGCCCAATAGAGAAGTACTGGGCTCTAGGTAAGCGGAAACTCTTCGAAACTAAGAAGAAAGCAAATAGTACCAATGATTGCAACAGAAGATTGTAACCCTCGTCTAGGGTGACAATTAAACGTAAGGATATTAGTTTGTTTTCCATGACCGTGTTCCGTTTTGTTTTGTTTTTGTTGACATCACACTGTTAAACCTGTAAATACTTTAATTTGTTGTTTTTGTTTTACATTTTATTCAAATCATTATGTTAGTAGGCTTAGAATTTAGGGTTAAAACTATCGTATAAAATTGTATCGCGTTTGTTTTTAAGTTAGGTCCTGTTTTACCTCGTGCCGCAAAAAACGGAGTAAACATCACGAATAAAGCTACACTCAGTAGCAAAAAAAAAGCCGAGCAAAATTTTGCTTCCAAAAAATGCCATGGTCAAGCTACTGTAACTTTGTCAATTATCAATATTTTTAGCTGAAACTTTAACCACACTATAAACAATCTATAGACCGTATGTTGTCGAAACTTCATGTTGATCAGGCTTATAAATTTGAAGTTTTCATTACATATGTGAAAAAAATCATTTTTGGACATACCAATTTCAAAAATCCGTATTTCTGTGAAAAATTTAGATAACTTATTTTAAAATTTCACAATAGCCTAAAAATACATAGGAAATAATGTGGATGAAATTTGAACTGTTTCCTTCAAGTGGTTTGGACTACAGCTGGCGTCAAAGTTGACGCACCAGCATGAGTATTTCCCTTTTTCACCCGATATTGACAGTGCTGAAATATCGGTGCAAAAAAAGCCGGTGCAAAAAAAAAGCCACCAGCTCAGCGAATCCCAAACATCTCACCAGGAAGCATTTTTGTAGTTTATTTTTCTGTGCTCACTCGGTTACTCATATCGCCGAATTATTGTTAACCGAAACAATACGAAACGCGCCATGGCCGATAGCAGAATAGTGCGTAATAAAGCATCGACTCAACTTTTCACAGCCGATGCTCGAAGCAAATTTTTTTTTTGTATACTTTTAATTTTTACAACGGTACCAATCCTATAGATGCTGCTTAAGAACAATCTATGCGAGTCCACTTAAAATTGTGATTTAGGGATTTGGTAAAAGTAAGAGTGTGTAGATGCATTTCATGCCTTATGGCAACTTTATGCTTTTATTATTGTCCTGGCTCATTGGTTTAGCATCAACCGGGGGAGACTTGATCCTATACTCAATAATGTCATTATCTCCAATCCGCTCAACCAATCACTATGTTTTGTGATACATTGGCTGGAGTAATATTATTTGACGGGTGTTGTAGATAACCCAATACAGACGTCATCCAAATTTTGCATATTGACAGGCAATCTATGAAGACCCACCTAGTACCTTATAGTAAAATGCTTAGAGGTGGACCGGAATATTCGATGAGCACCTCAAAGATTTTTTCTGTTACTGTGGGAGAAAAACTGTGTTTTTGCGGTGTTGCTTTGTCAATATATACACTGAAAATTTATTTTCGTAAATTAGCTTTCACTCGTTTCGTAAACATGGATTTTGTACATAGAACAAATGTCTCGTAAATTGTATGAAACATTCTTAATGCTTGTCATCTGGTGAAATGCTATCATTACACCTCTTTGTACAGTGCACGGAATGAATTTCATGAAGATCAACCAATTTCTGCTTCTCTTCAATCGTACTCCTACATGTTGGTATTACTCATTAGGTGGGCTGGAATCATTGATTTAATGATTTTTTTTTTCAATTACATACTGAGTCGATGTAGAAGATCTCTCAGTCAATCATGCAACCACCAGAGTTTCTTTTTTATTGATAACAAAATATTAGTAGTAGTTTATATTGTTTTCGAACAATGCACGAATGTTCTTTCTGTGCCGATAAATGCTTCGTTTTTTAAACAGTACGCGTGTGGCCTTGAGTACGAAGGTAGTATCTTGAAAAGTACAAATCTATTTACAACGAATACAATGAATAGATTTGTTAGTCCTTCCTTCGACATCATAATAAAATCAAAATTTAATTTTCAGTGTGGGTGAGAGGGTCGTGGAGGAAAAGTACATTTTCAGTAAAAACTGTGAACAAACTCGGAGGTTATTCTATACAAAAATCCAACACGGCTGTAAAGTGAATACTTCGATACATGACAGTACCCGCTAGATTTTACCATGGTTGCTATTTAATGCGGTTTGATTTTGAAACATGTGAAAATCCTATGGTTTTTAAAATCCCTTAGGTCTTTTTAAATTCCAGAACAAGCCTAGAATTGTTGAAGCTTGTTGCCAAAATTTTACGGGTATTGTAAAGTTCTTAGCGTAGATAAGATAATCCACCCGTCGTTAAGGCGGATTGTCACAAAGTGAGGGCTCGATTCCTGCTCTAGCCGGTGGAACTTGAAAATGTCCTTACTCTACTGGTCCACCGAGCGTTGTGTTGTCCGCTGTATAATGTTATGTGTTCAGTGTGTGCAACCGCTGGTTGAAGACGGTGTAATTCTCTCTCTCTCTCTCTCATTTTCTCTTTCTCTCTCTCTCTAAAAAAAATATCTTGCCCCACCCTATTTGAAATCCTGGCTACGCCTATGAGAGTTGGTACCAGGGTAGGAAACGGCTTAAGCACCTCAAGACCCTATTCCAAGCACGGGGTAAACGATAACCTACAACGCTCATTTTTTGCAGTATGGTGCTTCACTACATGGAGAACCATACTGTAAAAAATGAGTGTTGTAAATGAACGTTTACCCCGTGCTTGGAATAGGGTCTTGGGGTGCTTAAGCCGTTCCCTACCCAATATGAATTCAATTATAGAAATAATTGAACGAAAATCAACACTGAAACGATTAATTTTCACATCTCTTCAGTTGCAGAGAACTGAAGAAAGCGTTAGGTCTTGAAGCCTGCCACTTTCGGTCTGGCGATAGTGAAGATTGTAACATTTTGATCTCGGTTCATAATGGATTATATTTCTTCATAATATTTGTTCTACCCAACTACTAGTATCAGTAATTTAGATAAAACAGTTTACTACCTGGTACTAAGTACAAAACGTAAGATGTTTCTCTCGAAACAAATTAACGACAAAACACGACAACTCCCACCGCGAATATTGTGTTTGCTGCATATAGCCTTCAAGAAAACCAAACTCTCAAATAGGCACCATACGCAGCACCAAGTTTTCGGCTTCACGATTGTTGTTCGTGGATGACTGCCGTTTCAGTCCTGTGTTCAGTTACAGTTACCGTTTTGTCATGCAAGAATTTTTGGGACTCTCGTGAGAAGAAACAGTTGCACCTTTTCATCGCCGCAGCGCATCATCCTGCTATGGGCCTGTTCATAAACCACGTAGACTCGATTTTGAAAATCTCAGACCCCCCCTCCCCCCTAGTAGACTTTTCTTCATACAAGTTTTTGAAATTTTGTATCGAGCGTAGACTTTGGTCGAAGCCCCCTCCCCTCCAGAAAAGTCTACAAGGTTTATGAATAGCCCCTATCCTTATCAATATACTGCTGGTCATTAAGCTTCTGATGGTAAAGATGTTCCTTCTGAAATTTATATTAGATAGTAAAAACAATAACAGGAAATGCAGGAACATTACAAGCCAATTCAAAGTGTCAAACCAGCAGATGTAAATTTTTAAGTATTTAATCACTACACACACTAATTTTACATGCCGGTTAAAAATTGGACATGTATAAAACATAAAACCTGTTCACGTTGAATTTCGAACACTTTTCTTTCAGTCTAGATTTTGAATTATTTCACGGATTGTTGAAACGTTTCACTTATATGACAGCTTTATTTCGTGGTTCAAAATGTTAACATTTGTTGCTACATTCAGTAAAATGACGTCGAATCAAGTGGAAGTGCGCAAACGCATTTTGTACGAACGCCAGCAAAATCCGAGTTATCGGTACACGATCTTGCCAAGAAACTAAAACTACCGAAAAGTGCCGGGTTTTGTGTTTGCAAATCAATTGACCAGCGCTTGACTGTTGACCAGAAGGTTTGGGAGAGGAACAAATTGAAAAGTATGCTCCCAACAAATGGACAAGAAAATGCTAACCATAATTGAGGAAAGCCCCAATCTCTCTGTGCGAAATGTGGGTCGCAAAGTTGGGAAGTCAAAATCATACCTACAAAAAGTGAAGCAGAGGCAAGGACTGTAGGCGTACAGAGTGAAAAAGGTGCGCAACTGTGATGACAAGCGAAATTTTCCCGAGTTATGTACAAATTTGTGTTTCTTATGTAAGGGAGCCCCCCCCCCCCCTCCTCGAGTTTTGCAGAAATTTCTGTTTGGGTCTTGAAGCACCATAAAATCATTTCTTACTTTCAAAAACCCCCACATACCAAATATGGTTCCGTTTGCTTGATTAGTTGTAAAGTTATGTGGAAATTTGTGTTTCGTTTGTATGAGAGCCCCCTCCCCCCTTCAGTTCAGAGGTTAAGTGGACAAATCTGTTTGATTTGTATGAGAACCCCCCTCCCCCACTCCCCCTCATCATTTAAGAGAAAGGGGTAGTCTCGAACCCCCACAGAAATAAAAACTGTTTCCTAAGTCCCCCATATTTGCTTGATTAGTTCTGGAGTTAACGGTTGCATTCAAAAAAATACAAAAAAATTGCCGATTTTTCATGGGTTAACCTATAGTCACTAGATTCATAGTCTGGCGGATACAATGACGGGAATCAATTTGAACTGTCACTTGGCGGAGCCAATCGAGCATATCTCGAGTAATTCATGTTAAGCGCCTAAACGCCATTTGTAAACAATGACTTTCAATATCGATTTCTCTTGAATCTCAAATCACTCTCGTGAAATGAAAGCAGCATTTGGTAGAAGAAAGTTAGTTTTACCACATGGAGTAGCAGGATATGGTGGGATTCTCGTAATTCGTGAGAAATCAACGTTTAAAGTTATTGTTTACAAATGGCGTTTAGGCCCTTAACATAAATTACTCGAGATATGCTCGATTGTCTCCGCCAACTGACAGTTGAATTGGCTCCCGTCGTTGTATCCGCCAGACTATGAATCTAGTGACTATAGGTTAACCTTAACCCGCACTGACGAAGCTACCCATGCAGCATCAATCATAGTAACCCATGAGGCAGCAGACAAAATTTGACAGCTCTACCAGCTGAACTCTGGCAAAAACAGTGAGGCAACTTCGTTCAGAAGTGTGCGCGCTCAAAGAACGGCACCTCACCGCGTCGAAAACGGACATCGTGCGGCATTTTGTGGACGCCGACGACCCTGAGTTTCTTGTCGCTCCAAAGGATGCTGAAGAGGAAGACCGAAGGAAAAGTGGCTACATCGCTGCGTGCGCTTGGCCGGGAGGTCGGTTCAACCGGCCAAACAGTGAAGAAGTACCTGGCGAACATGAACATACATGTCAGGAAGCGGAAATCGCGTCCACTGGTTTCGGAGCTGCAGGGTATGACGCAGTGGCAGCGGCTGAATAAGATGATCAACTCGATATTCCCGGCGAATCGCGACGTGGCGGTGGTGAAGGACGACGAGACCTATCTCACCCTGGATGACAACGACTGGCAGGGCACTTCGTATTTTACTTCATTTCACACACCACGTTCCCCAAGAAGGTGCTGCTGTGGTTGACAATTATTGAGAAGGGGATGTCAAAGCCTTTTTTCTTTCGCTCCGGATTGGCCGAGAACGGGGAAATTCATATTACGGAATACATGCCTGAAGCGACGTCGTTCATAAAGAAATACCATAAGGGCGAATGAAACCAAGAAAGAACTCAAAAACATGACTACACGCATGTTTTCGTCCGCCATGGCGAATGTTCCGGTTAACTGCCAGAAGGCCGCTCGCAAGGGCGTAGAATTTTTTGCGAGTAAGCTGAAAGAATTACCTGCCATGGGAAATTTATTAAAATCATGTCTTAGCTTTTTTTATCACCATCCGAAAAAAAAATCGATTTTTTTGATGCAAACGTTATGCAGAAATTTGTATGAGACCCCTCCCTTCCAGAAGGGGGAGGGGCCTCAAACCACCATAAAAAACCAGGCCAAATTTAGTTCCATTTGCTTGATTAGTTCTCGAGTTATGCAGAAATTTTTACTTCATTTGTATGGAAGCCCCCATCTTCCAAAGAGGGGAACTATCATAAGAACCTTTTCCGGCCCCAAAAAAACCCTGCATACAAATTTTCACCCCGATCTGATCAGTAGTTTCCGAGGGTCAGACAGACAGACAAAAAATCGTTTTTATAAATATAGATATCATTGCCCAGTGGCGAACGGTACAGTTCGATCCGCTCTCCGTTGCTTTGGAAGTTTTTACTAGGTTTTTTACTTATTACAAGTCAAGTCAGTTTCTTTTAGTTTTTCTTGATCGCGAGTGAAATTCAGTTTCTGAAGAAGAAAACGTTGTGTGATCTAGCAGGGCAACAACGTCATTAATTGCAATTAGCAATATTGCCCCGATCAAAAAGCCATATTGTTTCGCATCTATACGGCATGCACACCAGCATCATCGTGTGTAGCGTGCATTCGTTCATCTGCTAACCACCACCGACCAGTATCACCAGTATCATTATCACCATCGTTCAGCTCCACGCCTAGCCGGTACACGCGGCCACTCATCGTCGCTCGGCAGCAGTAGATCAGTGATACATATAAGATAAGTTTTTGTTTCTGTTTGTGTGTGTGTGAGTGTGGAGAGTGACTGAGAGTGTGTGTGAGAGAGAGAGTGCTTAGGTTTAGTTGATTTAGCTGATTGATTGTAGATAATTACATTAGTGGTTGAGCGCCACAAGCTCCCACAAGCGAGCCATGGATGATTTGTCGCAAGATGAGTCATCTATGGCGCGAAATGATGAGGTAGCTCATAGAGTTACCAGATCACGTGCATATCCACATGGTTCAGCTGGTCCATGGGTTGTTTACTTTCAGCCCAAAACGAAATCTCTGAACGTTTATCAGATCAGTAATGATCTGACGTTTATCAGATCAGTAATGAAACGATTATCGGCCGTGACCGAGATAATAAAAGTAAGACCGAATAAACTTCGGGTCGTTGTGTCCAACCTTAAGCAGACAAATGAGATTGCTGTCTCTCAGTTTTTTACACTCGAGTATCGGGTATATATCCCAGCTCGGGGTATTGGTTCGAAGGTGTGGTCACCGATACGAGTCTGACCCCTGAGATCCTGCTGAAACGGGGGGTTGGTCGATTTAAGAACCCTCTGCTGTCTCCAGTGAAGATACTGGATGTGCGCCAACTAGGCACAGTATCGACCAATAAGGGTGAAAAAAAGTTTACACCGTCAGACTCGTTTCGGGTGACCTTCTCTGGCTCAGCCCTTCCTCAATACGTCGAGTTTGGAAAACATCGGCTACCTGTGCGGTTGTTTGTACCCTGAAATGCCAGCAGATGGTACATCCTCAGTTGGCAGTAGATTAGACCTCACACTTTGTTCGAATGCATTATCGTTGGATTGCACATGGAATGTGATTCAAGATCCCCACGGTAGTGATCATTTGCCCATAAAAATTTCGGTTGCCACCGGGTTCAATCCGTCGAAATCTGTCAACGTCACGTATGATCATACCCGTCACATCGATTGGACAAAGTTTAGGACAGCAGTAGATGGGTCCCATCTCATTGTTCAATTCCAGGCAATGAGAAAGCGGACTCGCTTGCAAAGGTGGGCGCTATGGAAGGCGACATTTGTGATCGACAAATCGCCTTCAACGAATTTTTTCCTATTTTTCGTCAACAGTCACTCGTCAGCTGGCAGTATAAATGGAGTAAAGGAGATTTGGGGCGATGGCAACATTCTATCATCCCAAAGGTGTCGAAGAAATCTTGGTTTAGGGGGATGGATGTGAGTCGAGACTTCATTCGTGTCATGTCTTGCCTCATGTCCAATCATTATTCTTTGAACGCTCATTTATACCCGGTTGGGCTGAGCGACAGCAATCTCTGTGAGTGTGGACAAGGCTATCAGGCGCAGATCACATTGTTTGGTCTTGTGCTGAACATCGTGGAGTCAGATCTGAGCCTTATGATTCCCTTCGGGCTCGAGGTAGACAACCCAATGGGCCAATTCGAGATATTTTGGCTGTACGTGATTTGGAGTACATGAAACTCATTTATGTGTTTTTGACTAACATTAGCCTTAGATTGTAGTTAGTTTAACCTGTATGTTTACTTTAAGTTTTTTTTATATGTGTATGTGTGTGTGTTTTTTTTTCTTTTTCAAAAAATGTTCAAGTCAAAAGAAAACCATAAATTGTATAGTTATAAGTGTTTAGATAATTTAGAATATAAATTTAATGTCTTATGTAAACCATACTTTGAATTCCCACCCTCTTTCCCATCCGTAATTGGTAATTCCTATTAACCTCGAGACGACCGCGAGTAATCGGTTCTATTCCTCTAACTTTAGTTTTAAGATAAATGATGTATAAAAGTATGAAAATTTGGCTCTGTAAAGGTAATTCGATTGAGCCTGTACAAGTAAATGATTATTAAAAAAAAATATAGATATCAGATTGACTGTACTTCTTTGTTGTTGTATTTTTTTCGGGTCATTATTTTCATTCCCGCAATTTGGTGGCCACCCGTTATTATCGAACATAATGTTTTACCAGCGGTTGGATAGTCATGAAGAAAATGAATATATTTTTTGAAGCAGGAAGTACTAGCACACCGGTCCGAAGCTCGGTTCCAAGCTTAATGATTCGCCCCTAATAAAGCTACTCACACCAACACACCCTGAAATATTGTGTCAAAATAACATAGCGAATCATAACAACAACAAAGATGCTGGTACCGGAAGGCGCAAGCGTGTATTGCAAGGTGTCGGCTATAATCAACAATCAATATGCAACTAGCGATTTGAAATTGGTTCACTGTTGAAGAACCCCTTGGTCCGAAGTACACCTTATGGCCCAAACACAAAGATAACGGAAACGAAAAATCGCTCCAAGTGGTCGGACATGCAAAGTTTTTCGCAGCGTTTTGTTGTTTGTAAACAGTTCTGCTTGGTCAGTTTTTTCCAAGATATTAATCATGCAGGGAGAGAAAAGAAAAAATATTGTGCACAGTTATCTTCTGCATCAATTCAGGAGCTGGCAAAACTGCTGAATTATCCCAAAAGTACTGTGGAGCGAGTGATTAAAAAGGTAAAAGAAAACTTTAACGACTGCCCGCAAAGTACACATCAAGCGTCGGAGTGGAGCCATTAATCGTCAACTACGGGTGAAAGTCATTCGGAAAATCAAGGCTGATCCCATTATCTCGGATTATGATTTGGTGAAAAAACTTAATGTCGACCATTGTTCTGTGCGGCGAATCCATCTCCGAGAAGGGCATAAATGTTACCTAGCAAGTAAACAACCCAACCGAAGCCCCAAACAACAAACAGTTGTACGACCATGATCTGACGAAACTGGATGGCTGTCTCTTGATTGATGATGAAACATATGTTGAAGTAGATTTCAAACAAATCCCGGGACTGAAGTTCTACAAGGCTCCTGTTCGGGGCAAGGTTCCTGGCCGATTCAAATTTATTTTCGCGGATATGTTTGCGAAAAACAAAATCATGATTTGGCAAGAAGACCAGAGTTTTTCTGACGGATAAACCAACGAGCTCAGAAGTTTACAGAAGGGAGTACCTCAAAAATAGGATCATACCCTTCGTTAAGTTCCATGATGGTCCAGTTACGTTATCGGCGGCCATTACACCAAGGAAGTGCTACAATAGTACAACGATAATGTGGTCAGTTCATCCCAAAAGAGCTGAATCCTTCAAATTGTCTTCAGTTCCATCCAATAGAGAAGTACTGGATGATATTTCAGTGGAAACTAAAGATTAAGGAATCAGTCATCAAAGATATTGGCAAAATGAAGAATTGGTGGAATCAGATTGCCAAAACCATGACTGAAGAAAATGTGCGCCGGCTGATGAGTAGAATAGTGCAAGAATTTGTTCGAAATAATAGGTTATATGAATAAAGTGAGTAAATGCTTTTACTTTGCTCAAATGCGTACGTCAAACCTTTACTTGAGCATTTACTCACATCGATATGACAAAAGCAAGAATTTGAGTATTTACTTTTCGAACATCCAAATCCATATGAATAAAAAATATAATGTGAGTAAATGCTCACAAAATCTTGAGTCACCTGTTGAGCAAACTCAGTTGAAATCGAACTAACAGAATCGTGTGTTCCGTGGAAGGAACAACATAAAATGTACGTGGGAGATTTTGTTTATTTATCATTTCCAATGGTAGTTGACGTAAAAGTGTTTATCAAACTTTTGATCGTTCAGTGAAAGTTTATAAAACACGACGAGAAGGAGACGATGATAACTTCAGGCTCTATCATCCGCATACAAAAACAATTTGCTATACTGTAAAAACTATAATTGGAATGTAAGATATATTATCACAATTTATGTTATTGTTACCGAATAGTTTAATCTTCTTCACCGTATAACCTCTACATTTACACATATTGTTAATGTATGCCATATTGTCATTGAAAGGTTTTTAATTGTCTGCACTCGGTCTGGATTATATAACAACTTTTTAGCATAGCACAGCAAAAATGTTGTTCTTGAAAATTGCCATTTTTTATGGTAATTAAACTTAACCGCCTATTCAGCATTTTGTTATTTGACTTTTTACTATCTGATATATCGTTAAATCTTTAAAGGAGATTGTTAGTTTATAGTCCATCATAAGGGTAAATGTCGTAACAATAATGGAAACGATCATCAACATTAAGGAAAATGGTCCAGGAATGGTTTATGATTATGCGGGCGGTTTTTTTTTTTTTCAAGAAAATGTGAACTTTGTTGCTCAAACATTTTTGGAAGATGATTCTGAACATCAGGTGTATTATCAAATATACAAAGGATGGAGTATTTTTGGTGATCTCCGATTCCAAGTAACAAATAAATACTTTTGTGGAAACGATTTATTTGCATGGTTTGATTTACACAACAACAATCACAACATTGTTTAAATTTACATCACAACAGAAAAGCCAATTTTAAAAAGTTCATTGAACTTACGAAGGTCATAGCCTTCCATCAACTGGAAAAACTTTCTTTCCAATTCGTTCAGAACAATTTTTCGTTTTGCAATCTGCTTCCGGTCTGACTTTACTTTTATGTTGTTAATTTTTATCGTCACTTGCTGAACGGACATGTATTTTTCTGTTTCGCTGACGGCGTTTGAGATTTTTCCTGTAAAGTTTTCCAGAATAACATAAACTTCGCATCATCAGCAGTTTTTTGCAGGTACTTTCGCTGCCCGATGCATTCTGATTTCTATTTTCACTATCCTCACCATGGCAACTATCCTCCAGGGTAAATAAAATAGACTTACTGTGATTCTGTTCATCCTCCCGATACTCCTCGTTGAAGGATTCGTCAAACATCTTCCCGATGTTCAACTTGAACAAAAACATTATTTAATGGAAACAGAAAGCATGTTTCGTACAAAAATAATAATTTTTGAATCAAATTCAAAGCATGTTAATTTCAACAATACATTCATCGGGAATTTTAACGTGTACTTCCCTCTCCAGAATGGGAGGGCGAGGCAAGCATTTGCCATTGCAACATAAGCCAATCGTCACATTAATCGGTAGATTATTTGCTCGATTCTTGGAACCTGTTGGCATTCTAGCCACAACCAGAATTAAACTAACTCAGATGCATAGAATAATTAAAATTTAGAACGCAACCAAAATAATCCAAATATTTTCTAAAAACAATAATAATTTATTCTTGTTTCAAACATTTGTACGTTTATTCTTATCATTAACATGTTTAAAATAAACATAACATGATTTTTATTTCAAACATCGATGATACTTGGTTTTAAACATAAAATGTGTTTGAAATAATGCAAGTTTATGTTAGCGGCCAGAATAAAATAGATTTATGTTTGGATTTACCTTGAATATATTTGTTATGACGTTATTATTTTCTGCATGTACCTAAGAATAGCAACAGAAATTTGTTTTGACGGAGCAAATGCTATATTCGAAATTCGAACTTACTCCGAGTAAAGTACAACTTTATTCATACGAATTTGAGCAAATGCTCAAACAGTTAACTTTACTCAAACTGGTTTGCTTGTGAGTAAGTACTAGTTTTTATTCATATGGCCTAATGAATGACTCTGTTTTTTGTCTTCTCGTTCTTTAATAGCTAAGTCCTTTTAACATTGTTAGATATATTCGTTGCATTAACCCATTTTCGCCGTTTTCCACAAAACATTTTTTTTCGACGATATCGTATAAAAATATAAGTCTTGTGGATGCATTAATGAAATTTAGCATTTTTAGAGGTTTTTTTTTTGACGCTTAGGAACACCGTGGCAGCATGTTGCGTATACGCAACACTGGCGCGTTGCTCGACAAATAGAATGCAACATACATTTTAAGCTCAAATGGTACACACTCAGCCACACCTTAATGGATGGCTAACTAGCTACAAATAATATTTGGCCTTTTGTGAACATATTCCCATTGTGAAACGACAAAAAATATAACCAGTAACTTCTAGTTTATGATTGAAATTGTGTCCATAAGACATGTACTAACTCATACAATGCAATTTGTGAGTTTTTTTTTTCTATTGGTGTGTGTGAACACAGTCAGTAAGATAGCCAAAGGATATACCTTTCAAACCTTTCAAACGAACTAATTTGTTTTGATCGTATTCTTAGTTAACGACAGAGAATGAGTGCGAATGTTGCTTAGCTCATTTTGTAATGTTAAGCGAAAAACGATCAACCAACTTTCCATAGCTTTCCAAAATCAGTATAAACGCACATGTAGCCAATTGTTAGAATATGGCTTATCATCTCGATGTTAATCTGCTTGCCAAGTTTTGCCTCGAGCCGTAGTTTGTCTTATCCCATTCACTCGGGGGAGTGATAGAAACTCCTTCTGAATGGAAAGTTCGTGAAAATAGAGTCTCAAGAGAAGCGACAAAAGAATCGGGGCCATATTTTCAACCCGAACTGTTTGGCATTGTGCATAACCAGAGGGGAAAGTAATTTCGCAACGTTTCATCCTAACCGCACTGCTGCTGCTGCTGGTTGCAATGTGGAACAAAAGTAGTGCTTTTCCATATCTCCGAGGAGGATTCCGCGGATAGGTTTCCACCTCCATTCCCTAGCTTTCAACGAAGGTATTCAGTATATTTTTTTTCTTATTTTTTGCCTTTGGCTTTTCCGCCATATTCCATAGTCGCGTTCAGCTAATGCCTTTTAAGAAGCTCATTTCCGCAGTCTGTGATCTTGAAGCCATCCCATTCACGTTGCTCATGGTTCATGGAAATGGTGTTGCGTCGCGGTGGATGCACGTCTTTTATGTTTGTGTATGACGAATTTAACTCTATTGGCGTCTTTGCTTTCTAAGATGTTCGGTGACAGGATGGTGGGATTTAAGTGCCGTTGGTAAACTAATAAACGTTTATGGAGTTGAATCGATCGTAGAAGATAGAAAACTTAAGGTGATAGTGGACCCGTTTGACTTATTTTTATGGATCCAAAATGAAAGTGCAACGTTTTTGTGAAAAACCCTTCCCTTGAAAATTGGCTATTTTCACCTGGCTGTGGTTTTGGTGCCATGTGGTTATCATCAGGCATGGCAATGGATTCGTTTGATAACTTATATACTGAGTAATGTTAACTCAAATTTTGATAAGTGGCCTAGTTAATCAGAAATGAGTAACTCTATAGCTACTCTAATTACGGTAGTTCCACTTTTAACAAAACTGATTCGTTTGCTACTCAGTTTTGAAAAAATACAAACAATCGTGACTGAGTAATGTTTACTCTAATTTTGACAGGAGACCTAGTTAATCAAAAATGAGTAACCATCAATTACTCTAATTAGGATAATTCCACGAAAATAAGTCGTTTTCTACTCAGTTTTGAGTAATTACAAACGAGCGTGTAGCGAATCAAAACAACAGCAGATATACTAGTACCGAAAGGTACAGAAAAGGTAAGGTGCAGACTGCAAGGTGTACTTCGGATCTAGGGGTTCTGCAACAGTGAACCAATTTCAAATCGCTAGTTGCACATTGATTGTTGATAAAACTCACGCAGTGTAAACAATACACGCTGAGGTCATTTCAAATTTCGTTGAAATCAACCCAAAGGGCAAAATGTTACAGCTTATTGAAAGTGATGCAATTTAACTGTGGACACCCTTTAATGTTTTTAAGAAATGGAAGAAAGACTTATGTTCCGAGCAGGCATATTTGATTGGCCCCAAGACTCATTTGTTCGACTAAAGTTTGAAAATTTTGCAAATTATTATCCCTTAGAGAGCCAAACGTTATTTTGAATTCAAAATTGTTAAAAATACAATTAATGAAACCAACTATTGAGTACAATTGCAAGTATCCTTCCACAATCGTACTTGATTTAGACAATATACGGCTCGCAGTTATGTTGCTGGTGGGTCTTCCTGAACAATATGACCCTTTGATTATGGGAGTCGAACTCTCGGGCACGGCTTTGACATGCAGTGAGGTCTAAAATTCTACAGGACGTCGGAGGGTCAAACAAAGTCACTATAAAGGTCTGCGCAAATGGTTCTATCGTGTTCGGCAGCAAGGATGGTCAAATTTATGTCAGCGGATTACCGTAGATTCCGGATATAGCCACTAACTTGTTATTTGCAAAAAGGGCACTGTAGTAGTATTTGCAAAAAGGGCAAACCCGTTATGTTCACCAAGGACAAATGTGAAGTTTGGGTTGAAGAGGTGATGTGATTGTTAACTGTATCCAGAAAGGTGACACGTACAGAGTCAATGGGCTGCAGAAATCGTTTTTGTCAAGCGGCATAGAGTTTTGAGGCATTGACGCCTGGGGTATCTGCACAATGTGGTCTGAAGAAGCTCAAACTAATCGCCAACAGAATCGATTTTCAAGATGGGTCGGAAGGATGGGTTGCCTGTCTGGAGGTCAAACATACGAGATGTTAATTTCCAAGCAGCGAGTCAAGAGGTGAACTGTTGGAGTTGATACACTCCGACCTCTGCTGCCCAGTAGATGTTCCGTCGTGGATTCCGTTTGGTTGGAAGCTGTCATTTCATGGCATTCTTGGACGATGTTAGCAAACGAGTTGCGGTTTATTTCTTGAGGGATAAAATTCAATCATCTGAGGCCAAAGTGAAGAGCTTGCCCAGAAATTGGAAAGTGTTGGCGTCGGATGGAATTCGACATCAAACCCCGTGCCAGTATACATCTGAGCAGAATAGGACGGCAGAGAGGATGTACCGCATGCTGGTTGACAAGGCGCAGTGTATGCTTAATAATGCGAAGCTGGAAAAAGCATTCAGGGGCTATTTCGACTGCAGCTCGATGTGCTACTAGTTCTCGAGAGAACAAAACGCCGTAAATGGCGTGGATCGGAAAAATCCGAATATGATGCACCTCAAGATTTTTATCTCGAGTGACTCTGGTACCGAAAGCGAAAACGAAGAAGTTCGAATTCCGAATCTGAGAACACATTTTCATCGGCTATTTATGATCCAGTGAATGGCCATTTCCAAGTCAGCCGAGTACTGAATGAATGTGTCGCTATCTCTATGGCAGATCAACAATTAAAGTTGATAGAGTTCATGGAGCTTTGTTTTGATGAGATCCATGATCGTTCTGTGTCCGGTGCAGCTGATTCTCCTGAACATGGTCAACGCACTGTGCTTCCGGGAGTAGAACAACCAGATGGCATCGTCGTGTCTGGTGCAGCTGGGCCTGCTGAAGTTATCGATCACCGATATCGAAACAACGGAGCAGGATGACTTCGTCGACAGTTCGTCCAGATGTGGACGATTTCCAGGATGCATGTACCGATTTTGCGTTGCACCAAAGGTTAAGGAACAACGGTCAGGTATGCCATAATACCGAAAGTGGGCACCTGATTCTCAAAAGAAAATATTTATTTTCGAAAAAGTTCATAAGTTAAACTTCTAATTTCTGAAAAACGTTCGGCGCTATTCTCTTGATACCTTTGTTTCGATTCTGCACAACTTTCTCCGTAAGTTTTCGTTGTGCTGCAGACCATTTTTTTTAAGCAGTCAGCAGAGCTTGCTTCTCTTCCAGTATCCTGTATCTTTCGATAGGACGCAGTTCAGGGCATTTTGAAGGATTTTAGCATTTTTCGACAAAATCGACTTTTTCCTGCCTGAGCATTTCCAACGTAGCAGAAGCGAAGTAAGCAGATTCCAGATCAGGCATTTACAAAAATTTACAGTTTTCGGTAGTTTTTCACCGACCTTTCAACAGCTGAACGTTCGATTATCCGATTTAACGGATTTTGGTGAAATTTTACATTTTTTTTTACACATAACTGTAAAATTTTACAGAAATCCGGTAAATCGGATTACCGAACGTTCAGCTGTTGAAAGTTCGGTAAAAAAAATTTTTTTTTTTTATTTATTTATTTATTTATTTATTTTTTTCGGGAAGGGGAAAAGCCAAGGTGGATATATCTTTAGCAATTGATGCCATATATCCACCTCAGGCATAAAAACCCCAAAATCAAGTGAAATACATTTTCATCCTTAACCTATTTTACAAAATCTAATTTTATAATTACTTGAATATTTCCCCATTTAATAATTCTTCACGAACAACATTTAATAATTCTTCACGAACACACGAGCGGCGCTGAGCTTGAGCTTGGCTCTCACCAGTGCGCGTTCATCCAATACGCGCTCTCCTTCTCGTGTTTATGTTGATTGAGCACATCAAACATGAGAGCAACAGATGAACGCGGTGTTCGTACTCAGATTCGAGCTCAAGTGCAAAACTTGAGTTTGAACATCAGGCGTAAAACTCGAGTTCAAGCGTAGTTGTTGGTGCCTCTGCTCGATCACCGACAGGCGGAGGCAAAGGCTGACTGTGTTCTGACGTAGACTACGTCTTACAGCAAGGGTAGGGTGACAATTGAAAATCTAAAAATTAGCGACCGTCACGAAATATCATTACCAATTAAACGCTTATAACTTAATAAATGCTAGATAGATTTTCGAGGTGTTTACACCAATCGGTGGGATATTTCTCGCGTGTCAATTCAACAATCAAATATTATCCACCAACAATTTTAAACTATTGAAAATAACGAAAATAAAGGGTGACGTCTTATAATGTTGTTTTGCAGGCTTAATTTAGACCGATGCTAAGAGGACCGAGAAGGTTTTAATTCAAATGACCGATTCAATTTTGAGAAAGTTTGTTTGATTTGAATTTGTCTAACATTACTTTCCATGTTCCTACCAATTGGCAGCCAGCGGTGGCTAAAACAATTTTAATCTTCTCTTCGTTGCATACCTTGACCATTGTGTACAGTTTACAAATGGCTACCGTCACGTAAAATTGAAACACCGGACACTAATATCTCGACCAGTTCTTGATTGATTTATTTTTGAGTTTTTTGCTCTTATCAACTAGAGATTTTTACGAGTGCCATTTTATTTACACAAGTATTCAAGCTGTTATAAATAAGAGATGAATATATTTCGCGTACATATTCATCAATCGGCGTGGGGCGTTCCGGCAAGGATTAAAAAATTTCCTATCACGGACAATGTTTTGATTTTCGAACATGATATCCCGTAGTAACATTCTCTGCATATTCCAATACGTACTGCTATGAACAGTTATTCTGATGTGTTAACGATTCGTGTTGGATAAAGTTTTACTTATAGGAAGAAATAAGTTTTGAGAAACAATCTGAACGTGAGAATAAGTGTACTGCCACTCCATCCCGGGAATGGTCACCCTACTGACGATATAAAATTTTACAGGTCTTATTATTTTCGATAAGACACAAACCTACCAAATATTTGCGAGCTCTGCAAGATTGTACATCTAGTTTTCATGGAACCAGAGGAAATATACGAAATATCAAGAACCGATTTTCAGACTCAAAAGTACTTTATCTTTATTGATTTTTTTCCCGTTTGGATCGATATTCCGGTAGAGAAGATCTTATATTCGCGAATAAACAACTTAAGCACAAAGCTATCAAACCTCTATAGGGTGATTGAAAACCGGGCGGCTTCTGATTAAATCCCTGTCCGACCGAAAACAGTTTGAGTGTATTGAACAACGCATGGAGCAAAAGGGAATAAAAACAATCTTTCGGATATGAAGCTGATCCATGCGCAAACATAGATGTTTTGAGCGCGGCTGTGAGCGCCGCTGCGAACATGGCACAAAACATGAGCACGAAGCTTGCGCTCGTGTTCATGTTCATTTTGATGAGTGCATGTGCGCACTTCAAGAGAGTGTTCATTTGAGAGTGTATACATCATCAAACATCTGCGCTCGGCTGCACCTAGAAGACTATTTATATGCATTTTTAATTAAAGACAACAAACCTCCGACAGTCAAAACTGACTGATATTGAGGTCTTTTGATGACGGAATATTTGCATTCAAGGTAATACTAGAACTTTAAACTACGTGCTCAATATATACTCTTTTAAAGCTTTTTTAAATCTATGAAGAGGAACAATGTTTGAAATATTTGCTGGTAAATTGTTGAAGTTTACTATGGCACTATACATACAGCCTAATCGTAGATAGTTTGTTCTTGGTGCTGATATGCGCAAATTATCGATTGAACGTGTCTCGTAACTATGAATGTCACGGCTGTTTTGCAAGTTTAAATTATTTTTAATAAGGTTATTCTTCACTTTGTAAATAAACAATACTGCCTCATAGAATTTAATTTGATTGAAATTTAGCATTAAATTATTCAAATATAGATTAACTGTCCTTATTTCTCGATTATTATATTGCTCCCAGAATATTACCCGCATAAATTTATTCAATGTTATTGTTATTTTGTTTATAACGTACGTTGGAGCATTTTGCCAGATTATATTCATATATGTTATTTGGGAGTGAACATGCGCATAGTACAAGCATTTTCTTTCTTTTGGTGGTAGCATGTAACTAGTTCTCCTAAGCATTCCTAGAAATTAAACTATTTTGGAATGCATGCTATCGACATTTATTTATTTATTTATTTTTTATTTATTTATTATTATTATACTTCATCTGACTATCCGTCTTAATGAATATTAAATATTGAAGGGGAAAAGCCTGTGAGCAAGGCGCAAAAACCCCATATCTTCTTATTACATATACATGGAGAACACAAAACTTCTTAAAAGTATACATAACACAAAATAAATTAATAACATGAAAATTCTAATTCGTGGTCTAGTAATAAAAGTAATTATCCTCAGCACATAAGTCAGGTCTCGTCAAGTCCTCGTCGAACATCCGCCAAAAATTCCGAAAGTCTTCGCTTAAATGTTTCAACAGATGCATTGAAGTCGAACAGCAAGTACACCTGGTTGAACGTAGCTGACATAAAGCGGATGGGATCGTGCTGACCATACAAAGCATTGCGAGAATCAAGCATCAAGAAATCACGTTGGCGAAGTATTCGTTCTGGGGCGTATATATTCAGCTGCTCAAGGATCCTCGGTGAGTCCATATCGCCAAAAAGAATCTTGGCTACAAAAACAGATTGCGCAGTACTTCTCCTTTTTTCCAAGGTTTCTATGCCTAGCAATCTGCATCGGTCCTCGTAGTGCGGTAAATTGAGCGGATTTTGCCATGGGAGATCCCGCAGAGCATACCTGACGAATTTCCGTTGGATTGATTCAATCCTAGCAATCCAGATCGATTGATAGGGACACCAAACCACAGCATTGGATTCCAGGATCGACCGCACAAGAGCACAATAAAGGGATCGAAAGCATAGGGGGTCACGAAATTCATTTGCTATTTTGAAGATGAATCCCAGCTGTCGGTTTGATCTGGAGATAATATCGTCATAGTGTGATCGAAAGGTAAGAGCTGGGTCAAGGATAACTCCCAAATCCCGTACTTGACGAACATGTTCTAAAGGCTGACCGTCGATGATGTAAACAAAAACAATAGGCTCATGTTTTCTGTGGAACGAGATGACGTTGCACTTGTGAATGCTTAGTGTAAGCATGTTTCTAGAACACCATTCAGCAAAACAGTTCACATAATGTTGTAGTGTAAGGCAGTCTTGAACGTTTGTCACAACCATATAAATTTTTACGTCGTCAGCATAAAATATCTTTTTTTGATCTAAGTTTGTTTGAATATTATTTATTAGGTTAACTACAGCACTCGTTGTGTTTGAACGAGGCAGAAATCCGTACTGATTTTTATTAATTAAATTACTAGCAGCAAAAAAATCATGCAACCTCGTATGAATTAGTTTTTCTAAGGGCTTAGACAAATTAGAAAGAATAGAAATTGGTCTGTAATTTTCAATTCTAGATTTCATGCCTTTTTTAAAAATGGGCGTAACACGTGCTGTTTTTAGTTGATCTGGGAACACTCCTTCCAGCACTGAGTGGTTTAGGAACGTCGTTAGTGTTGGAATAATAATATTGGCATTCTGTTTCAAAAACTTGGAAGGTATCAAATCTACACCCGCTGAACTCGAACTCTTCATATCTCTAATGTAGTTTCCAATTTCGTTGTCGGAGGCTGGTGGCATTACAATTGACCTTGATATTCTTCTATTTAAAGTGCACATTTGTTGTTGATTGTTAAAATCTCTTAGAAGTGCTTTTTGAAGCTGACATGGTATGTTAACAAAATATTCATTGAATTCATTTCATATTTTGGTCATATCTGTCACTACTGAGGTTTCTATAAGTAATTCATTTATGCATTTTCTAACATTGTTGTTTTTTTTATGAAGTACAATCTCATTCATAATATGCCATACTTTTCGAATGTTGTCACGATTATTCTCTATCAGAATTCCGTAATATTGCTTTTGCTTTAGACGTATTATTTTGGTTACATAGTTTTTTTGCCTGCGGTAATTTAGTTTAGTTTGAGCATTGTTAGGCCATTCCAATGTTCTTCGATAGAGCTGTTCTCTTACACGAATTTGATTAATAACATAGTCATCTAACCAGGGAGCTTTACGTTATTGCTTTTGTTTAACCCTAACATTCTGTGAGTTGGTTTTAATTACATGGGAAGTTAGAATGCAAAGTTCATTAAGATTTGTTGTTCGAGGTATCATCCGAATAAGATCCAACGAGGCTTGTTCAAAATCGTACTTTGTAATTTCAATACCTGAATTATCTTTTATGACACTCTGATAACCTTTTAGACTTATCAACATCACCCTATGATCGGTAAAACTGACCTCATGTAAACCAAATGCATATTCATAATTAGTAATATTTGTTAAACCATGATCGATAATTGACCCTGACAAGCTATTTCCATAGGTGCATCTATACTGTTGAGAAACGAGTAACCATTCGATGTAACCATTGATTGATACTGAGTAGAAACGGAACTTAACAAGTTGATGTTGTAGTCACCGACACACAACAGTCCATTGTAAATCTCCAGCAGATTGTCAAGAAAGTTTATACTTTCCGTCAGATCAGCATGAGGTGGTCTATAAACAACTCCGATTTTAAGCTTTGGGCAACGAAGCGCAACTACGACAACACTACCCTCTAGAAATTCCTCATTTTTCAACGTTTCAAAGGCAACCGTATGATGAACGAATATACATGCACCTCCTCCAGCTCTCGATGACCTCGGACAGCATACTTCAATGTAGTTTTCCAACTGGCATATATGTAACTCTTCAGGTAAGCGTATCTCAGTTATACAAATTATGTGAATAATCGACTGATAGTTGGATATGTACTGCTTTAGTTCATCAACTTTGTTTCTGATGGAGTTTATATTAAGTGAAAGAACATTTAGCGTAGTATTAGTGAAAATTTGATTGTGCCTTTTTTGTCTTATAATAAGATTGTCATTCAGATTCACATCGCATAAAAAATCGCTTTGGTTTGTATTCATGGTGGAAGGAAATCAGAAACAGGTAACAACAGCAGCAGCAGAATCGGCAACAGCACCAACATTATGATCTTGTAGGAGACCGAAGCTTGTTGACATCCTCCACAGCGTCGATAATGTGTACATCCGTAGTCTCGTCCCTTTTGCAGTAAATAACCCCTTTGTTGCACCATACGTATTTGTAGCCATGCGAAGAGCGAAGAGATTTGGCCGCACGGAAGATCATCCTAGTTTCCCTTGTGAGATTCTCATTTATAAAGACTTGAGTGTGCTGACGTTGACTTCTGTTACTCGGAGATGATCGGCTTGATCCCGCACCCGTAGTAGTAGCAGTATCGAAATTGATCTCATCAAGGTATAGAGATTTTCCCTTACGTGCTCGGAGAATATCGTTGCGGACTTTAGAATTGTTGAACTCGACATGTATCATACCATTGTTTATACGCCGGGTCCTCTCAATATCAGGAGAATAAAGCTGCACCCCAACAGCAGCAGCAATTTTTGTGACGATGATAGTCTCACTAAGAGCGAGAGATTTCGGCACACCGTTAATGATGAGTTCGTTCTTCAGAGTAGTTTGCTCAGCTATTCGAAGCCTCTTCTGGATATCACTCACTGACGATTTAAGAGTAGCAAGCTGATTATCGTGTTCACTCATTTTTGTAGACACTACTACACTATCTGCCTTCATCTTCTCAAAACATGTCTTAATGTCATCATATTGTGCTGCAATAAAGTCCTGTGAAGATTTCACTTCTTGCACAGATTTTTGCATTTCCGTTTGAGCTGCAGTAAGCGCACTCAGTGACACACTAAACTTCATCATCATCTGGTCAGTCTTCTTCAAGCATTCCATGTTTGCTTCGCACTTTTCATCTATCTTATTGACAGAGACTTGCAGAATTTTTACCGATGTAAGCAGTTCATCCATTTTTTTATTGTTTGTGTGCGATGACTCACACTGAGTGGAACAGTAGAAACAATTGTTTTTCTGCACTTTATTATAACGTGCCTCAGACAGTCCAGCACATTTCATATGCAAACAGTTGCTGCAGAACAAACACTTGACGTTTTTATCATCTGTCTTTATCTCACTGTTACAGACCAGGCACTCATCCATGGCTGTTCGTTTGTTTCGGCCACTCATAACAGCACTTGTATTCAGGAGATTGTGATATTTTACTAATTTTCCATTTGAACACAAATAGTTGCTAATAATGTCGACCGATTTTAGAAAGCACACATTTAGCTTTATAAAATAATGATACTTCAACTTTTTTGTTGCGGTTTTTATCGCGAAAACGTTGAAATTTCTAGAGCGATCGAGGAAACGTGGTATCACTCTCGAATGTCACTATCACTATGTTGTACACACTGTACACATGCCCACTATCCTTAATTACCGAATGTATGTATGTATGTATGTATGGTAGCCACCATCCCCTCTAGCCCTTGGTTTGGATGCAGCTCCACTTAATAGCAAGATCAAATTGAGCCACCGATCTGAATTCGCACTATCGCTGTATGAAGGGCCAAAAACGGAGGGGTGGACCCGTAAGCAGAGACACTTACACGAAATCCACGGGAAATTAAGAATCTCCTTCCAACGATATGATCCAACAAATCGAATAACACAATTCGCAATACTCATTAAGCTTTCTTCAGGATGGCTTGTTAAGAAGGGCGCGTCACTCTCCCTGAAACTGTTGGAGTAGAACTCGCAGCACCACACTCGAATCGGTAGGATAAGAAATGATACTGTTTGTTCCCTCCTAGACTCAGGCAGTCAATCAAACCATCGTCCAGTTTCAGCTTGAATGATACCCTGGTGCTCCCTCCCAACCCAGTATTTATTATATTTATATAAATATAGATGTAATGTAATAATAATATGTTATATATGAATACATAGTAGAGCAAAAATTATATAAGGATATTTAGTTAAATTATGTAATAGTTGGAGTTCACGAGCCTATGATAACCATGTTAAACTAAATTAATGAACCTGATGAAATAATAATATTAAGGCAGTAATAATAATATGCAGCTTCGTACCACTTTGTATCACTGATAGGTGACTGTATCTCTGGAATGTGAAGGTCATCTTGTTATTCATTGAGGTATAAATATCAATAAAGCATTTAATTGTATATAAAACCATAATATTATTTTATAACGTATTTAATCATGACATATAGATATGTAACCTTCTGGAATGAAGAGCATTTATTAATTTTGATTATTATTTGATATAATGTAATAAAATAATTATACCAGCCGGATCACCAATCTGAAGCAATTAAAATTTTATTAATTATTTTATTACTTCTTCCATAATATTATATTTATGATATGCAATTAATAATGATGAACAGCTGTGTTCCGCTGAACCGCTCAAATAGTAGTTGATGATCGTGTACTGAAATGTAAAGGTCATATTACGCCATTTAATGGAAAATATAATGAAGGAATTGAAGGTTGAGTGGTCGAGAGAGTCGTCAACATTTCTGTTAATGAAAATATGCTAGAGCTTGTAAAAAACATGCATCATATAATAACACATACTAGTATCTACACATCTATATATACATCCATTGCTACTTTCGAGAAGGCCACTCCGACGGTGCTAGATACAGCTGAAAATTGATCCCCATTCTTACTGCTGCTTCTACCAGAAGATGATCATCCTATAACCGCAAGACCTCCTCTCCTAAACTGTATGGTACCTGAGAGAAATTTACCTTTCTGGCGTAATAAATGTAATAAAATATACAGAATTATGCTATGAATAAACAATGTCCTATAAGATAAAATATATAGTGAGGGTATATTGTAATATGAACTGAAAATTACATGTGAGCCGACTGCTGTTTTGTTGCAATTGTAGACAAACTTGCGCATCCATTATGAACCAGAAAATTGACCGCCAATGTATGACCGCCATGAAAAAAAAAGAATTTTAAATTTTAAATTATTTTGTAATACCTGACGACCTGGAAGACCTGAAAAATATGAGAATGGAAAATTATGATATGATGTACCGGTCGCACCCCCTCACTTCGCTATTGTCGGATTGACAACATTGCCCAGGCTACGCCAACCAGCGTCTCCATGTTTCAGCTGGCAGTCTTTTGTGATCATATGACTCGTGGAGGCGTGAGGTAGGAACTTGTGAGGACCAGAGGTCGGTCGCACCCTCCTGCGAAGTTGTCAACTCACCATTTGAAGCCCAGTTCGGTAAAAAATTACCGAATACTGTAAATTTGTTTAAGTGTGTACACAGGAAAAAATCTTTTAGAGAAAACTATCATTTTACCCGACTATACCTATCTTTAAACTACCATGAAATGTCAGTCCAATTTACTACGTTTATGGTAAAACCTTTAACATTTGTGGTATATTTGACCGACCTTATATTGATATCAACCGCACCAATTTAACCCTCGAAATGGTAGTTTCTACTGCGTTTTTTTTTGCGTGTAGGCAACTAATAAATATTGACTACTGACTAGTGGATCGACCACCAGGTGGCACGGTAATCGAATGAAAAATCGGAACAGATTGTTGCTTTTTTTATAATGCCGCTTTAGAATATATAAAGGTATGCCTTGTTCAGACTACTGAGTTATAACATGTTATAAGGGTTGTCAAATAATTTCAACAAGAAATTCGTCATCAAGATAGGTTTATAACATGTTATAACTGATGTAGAAGATGTTCGCTCAACACCATGAGGCACCAAGAGTGAACATTAATGTTTTTGCTAGAATGAAAGATATGAAGAGAAAGTGTTGAAAGTGTTGAAAGCGGCTGGTTGGAAATAGAACATATGTTTTTTAGAAAAATTGAGCAAAGGGCATGTGTACAGTGGTACTCGAACCAAAGACGTCAACTTTTGCCTAACATCCCACTGCGGGGTAGGTCGAAGCACGGACAAGTCTGCCACTTCATCAGGCAAAAGTAGACGTTTGGAAGACGCTCATGTACCACTGATGGCTTTGTGATAGTTATTCTAGCGATATATTTTGTGCTTTCTGTTTTGATGTGCACATGGGACAGGAACTCTCTTCTTTTTGGGTTTGTTTTGATTCGCAACGTGTGATCTCTTTATATCTTTCATTCTAGCAAAAACACTCATGTTCACTCTTGAGGTCGATGCTAAATGCAGTAGTCAGAACTGAGTTGTTCATATTAATCGCTCAAGGATCTGTTTAATCAACTCGCTGTACAAAGAACAGCAGATCTAGTAGTAAGCCTTCTTCCTGATATCATCGAGAGTTCCAGATCTGAGCAATTCTCCTGCTGCTATCCTGATATATATTACTGACTTCTTACGAAGATGTTTCTCAAAATCAGCAACTCCAAAATCCGTCAGGTGTTTATGGTAATCATCCTCACAAATATTTGCCATTAGCAAGGACTTCAGCTGATTGTACTTGTTCGGGAGTTCCAGAGCTTTTGACTGGAAGATCAGAAGAACTGAAGAAAATCTCAAGAAGTTAAGAAGTAGCTGCGTCATCGGGTCATTAGGATGGCAGAGAATGAGCTGTGCGGTTTGATTGTTGTCACAGTTGGATTGGAACGATAAAAACAACTCGAGCTCTTAAACCCGTTTCAAATTCATTTGGAAAACAGACGCCAACAATAGCCATCTGGTGGCAGATAGAAGTCTGTCTGCAGAACTGTCAAAGGTTTTATTTTCAAAATACTTTGTATCATCTGGAATATCTAGGGCAGCAGGATATGTAACTGTAGATATGTCGCATCAACTGCCCCGTTACAATGTCTGCTTTTCGCATGTATAGCTTGCACAAAGAGCCAAGGAGTAGATAATGATCAAATAAGTACAGTGACGCTTCTTGTCGTATCGGTCAGAACTCATCATTACAGATGCTCCATCTGATCCAAAGCCCACGAGCTTTTTTTCGTAATCAATGCCTCCGATTTGGAGCTGCTCAACTATTGCATTGTGGATGGTTTGGTGATGCCTCACAAGCTAAGGGTCCTCTCTTAGCTCAGTCTATAAAGGCACGGCTACAAAGCAACACCATGCTCGAGGTTCGATTCCCAGTTTGGTTAATTTAAGGAAAATTTCTCAACTCCCTGGGTATGATAGTACCCGCCACACAATCATACGAATGCAAAAATGGTACCTGGCCAAGCTTTTAATTTATAACCGTGGTAGTGCATTTGGAACACAAAGTTGAGAGCAAGCAATAGGCTTGAAACGCTACACAGTTTGAAAAAAAAATCATCTAATTTTCCGCGGTGTCTAATGAACATAATGGGAACGCCTGATTTGGCAGAAAATAATGGGATATTTCAAGAAAAATTTAAGCTAGATAACGCCTGAATCTAGTCTGTTGTATAAATGACTGCGAACATTGTTGTATGGCGCATGAAAGCTTGCAAACAATTTTATTGCTTACATTTCCTTTGGCTTGAAATTAAACGATGGGAAATTTTACACGGCAGTTAAAATTCATTTTTTTTTTTGGTGTGAGAAAGAAGAAAGAAGATGGTTTGGTGATTCACCAGGAGTTTAACTCGTCCCCGTCATCTTCCAACTTTGAGGTTTTTGAGTGGACAAGCAATTGCCAAAAATCATAAAAATCTTGGTTTATCTCAAAAATCTATAATCTTTAAATCAGATACCTGTATGAGAAATATGAAAAAAAATGTGCCAAAATCTGTACATGTGGCAACCCTGGCCACACTCCTCAGAAAATGGAGAACGTTCCGGAAAAAGTGAAATTCAAATTTCAAACCAAACATCAGGCTGGTGTCATGATGTTTGGCTTGGTGGCGTCCAACGGTTTGAAAATACCGTCTGTTTTCATTGATACTGGAGTTAAAATCAATACCGAAATGTATATCGGTATTTTAAAGGACCAAGTGCTTCCCTGGGTGAAGGCCAACTTCTCCGAGGACCAAAACGTTGTCCTACAGCAGGATGGAGCGCCGTGTCACACGTCCACTCGAAAATGAAGTGTTGAAATTGTTTTTTTGGCTTTCAGTCTTTTAGGTAGGGGAAACAGATATTTTTTCTATTTTTCGACGTTTCGGCACAATGTATTTTGCCTTCTTCTAAGGATCACTGTAAATATAATACAGTATGTCGGTATGCTACATTTCTGTTATTTTAATTAAATATTACATTTTACACTACTTCACTGTTGTGGTATGTCTAGCTAACTTACAAATGGTTGTTGTGGTCGATTTTAATAGGTGGTGTCTGGGTTGATGTTCCTTGTGTTGGTGGTTCTATTTATAATCATGTTTATTGTATGTATTAGTCCAGAGTATGTCGTACTTAGTCCATCTGTGTCTGTTCGTTTGTTTATACTATTATTGTCATTCATTATATTGATCATCTCTAAAATTGGTAGTGTATTCTTTTTAAAAGTATGATCTAAAATATGAGTTGTGATAAAAGTGCAGTTTTTTCTTTAAGTGCTAGCACGGGTTCGTCTGTATAGGTTTGACCCGAATCTAGTAGACGTTTCAGGTGATTTTAGTTACTCCTATGTCCTGACCATCTCTGTTCGAGTAGGTTGCTGGTCATCTCTATGTAGCACTTCGTGCAATCGTTACATTGGATCCGATAGACGACATTGTGGCGGTGGCTCACTGGTATCGGATCTTTAGTGCGAGTGAAGTTTTGGCTGAAGGATTTGTGACCCCCAGGAGTCCAGATCTTAATCCGTTGGATTATTCGATTTGGGCATATGTTGAAGCACGAGCCAGCAAAACATCACACCCTAGTGTGGAAACCCTGAAGTCAACCATAACACAATGTGCATGGCAGTCAATGTCGGAGGACTACGTCCGAAAGGCATGCTCTGGCTTCCAGCGTCGGCTCGAGGAGGTTATTAATAAAAATGGAGGATGAATTGAATAAATTTGATAATCAACAAAGACTTTATAAAGACAACTGCACTCGAAAATGTTGATATTATTGCTTGAATTAGTTAAAAATGGGATTTGAAAGAAATAGAACAAATTTTCGCATTATTTTCTGCCGCACCCTGTAAATTGAAAAAAACCTACACGCATGTTTTCGTCCGCCATAGCGAATGTTCCAGTTAATTGCCGAAAGGCCGACCGCAAGGCCGTAGAATTTTTTCGCAAGTAAGTTTAAATAATTACCTTCCATGGGAAATTTATCAAAATCAATTATTTGTCTTAGCTTGTTATCACCATTCGAAAAAAAAAGTCCATTGTTTGAATACAAACGTTAGCATACTCTAGTATATCGCGTGCGAGACGAACCGTAATGATTTCAGTGTTCTCTAAGCTGCTGGTTCGAAGGAGACTTTGCTTTCCCGCCACAGCCCATACGATATGGGTGATAAAGCAATGTCGGATTGGGAATCTGCTCCTGTCTAGCCACTTAAATGATGCAATTATGGGCCACTGAAAACCTCATGGTTAGAAAACGAGGCTTTTGACAAGAAGATTTTCCGAATCATCCCAATTAACGTGCCGTTATAAAGAATAATTATAATATCATGTTATTATTTAGAAACGGTCAATCATTAATTTATTCAACAATTAATTTAACTAGTGAACTTTCCGAGCAAGAAAATGACATTCAATCAATATCATTAGAATACCATTTCTCATCCAAATAATTTGCTGTTTTTATATATAAAGCACCAACCAAGCCATCAGAAATTTGCAACTTGATGATAGTAGGCTTCGCATCTAATTATAAAAAAGGTTCTTTTCAGGGCCACAAAACACCAAACGGTCGTTTTGAGGAGCTCAAAATAATTGAGGTTTGGATTTCAAGAGTTAATCGATTATACAACCACATAGGGCCTGTTCACAAACCACGTAGACACATTTTTGAAAACCTCCGACTCCCCCTTCTCCCTCATAGACTTTTCTCCATACATTTTTGTATGGAGCGTAGACTTTGGTCTATTCTTAGGAATCCCAGTACTTTCAAACATGAGCTAAAATTGATTAAATATGGATGAAAGTGACCAGACTCATGGTAAAAACTGTTATACAAAACTTAATAGATGAAGTCAAGAGTAATTTGTAAGCATTTGGAATTGATAAAAAGAAGTCTAGTGAAAAAAAAACCATTATAATAATAGCTTCAATTCCACAAGTTTCAAAAGAATCCGATAAGACACCGAATATTGTATACATTTGTGTGTGTGCTTTTACCACGTATTCTCCCTTGAATCTAAACGAATCAAATTTTTAACGTTTTACTATGTATTATTACATTTTCATGCCATTTGACATTGCATTTTCATGCCAGTTTCATTTAACGTGGAAGTAACGTCGGATTAAACATGAAATACCAAGTGCGCTTAAATGAGGTCCTACATCTGCTCTCTCAGGATAGGCTGCATATTACTACGCTAAAAACTAGAAGGGTAGTTATAAATAAAGCAACTTTGAGTTGCGTGTTTTCACACAAAGAATGGATTCAATTCTAGGTCAAAATATCTATCTGGCAGTCCGATTCGAATAAAGTTGAAACCATCTTGAACGACCCCCGCCACTCGATCGTCCCTGGAATTAAAAATTCCAATGCAGTGGACTTTTCCCCTGCGTGCCACATTACCTTCACTTGTCTCGATGGCAGACCTAAATAGCCGACTTCGTTCTTGCAATTTGTACAACACTAGGTTGAGTCTAATTCTTCCACCCAGAAAGCGCAATCAAATACAGCCTGCAGGGCAATTTAAAAGTCTTCCCCGCGTGCGTGAGCCGGAGCCACCGGTTTCCTAGTGGTGATTCCTCCCCAGTGAAGGCACATATACCTACACCTATTCTAATTGCGTGTTGACTCCATGAATCTTTCATAAGCCATTTACTTGGTAGGTAAGTGTCATCGTCACCGCCCGAAAGCAGAAGGACTGGCCCATCGTTCAATAGCGAAATAAATTGAATCGCTAATTGATTCGACGGGAACGATTTCAGGAACACAAATAAGCACAAAGTTATAAATAATTGCTATCACTTGCCTCGGCCCGCAGTCGTCTACAGGGCACCGGTCCGTCGATTTAGGTTCATCCAATTCTAATTTAATTTATATGGAGTGTAAAAACGGTAACCACAGAGCAATGAGTTCGACGCCGTCGAAAAAGTCCATACCGGAAACGTTCGCTGGGGTGGATGTGTTCATAACCGGTGGTTCCGGTTTTATGGGAAAGGTCCTGATCGAGAAGCTGCTGCGATCATGCCCCGATATTGGACACGTGTTTTTGTTGATGCGCGCCAAGAAAGGAAAGTCTGGCCACGAACGGGTTAACGATCTAGTGCAAGTTCCGGTAGGTTAAATGTCAAGTTCGATGACCGAATGGGAATGGTTGATAGCAAATGATGTGTTTGGACGTTTCTAGTTGTTCGACAAGTTACGTGAAATTTACCCCGAAGCTGTCCAGAAGATAGTACCAATTGCAGGCGATTGCTCGTTGTTGCAGTTGGGGTTGGACGAACACAGCGTGAAACAAATGGAAAATGTGCAATTTGTGTTCCACGCGGCGGCCAGTGTCCGATTCGATGATCCTTTGCAGAAGGCGATTCTGCTGAATACCCGAGGTACGCGGGAGGTCTTTCGATGGGCTAAGACATTGAAGAACCTGCAGGCGATCGTACACATCTCAACGACCTACTGCAATCCGGAGATATTCGACATCGAGGAGCGCATCTATCCGGCCAAGATGGACTGGCGGAAGGCTATTGAAATTGCCGAACAGGTAGATCCCGAGCTGGTGGAAATCTTGTCGCAAAAGTAAGTGAAATGGTACACAGTGTCTTCCGAAAGTATATGCAGAACGTTCGTGAATCTAATTAGCAGTTGAACCGTAGTTGTTTTCAAGACATTCGATTATATGCAGTGTAGTTTACCACGGTGGAGTACGTTCTTGAACGGCGTGAACCAGTAGCGTGACTACCGGCACGTGCTGGTCATGTGGTGTTAGGGGTTTTTTTGCGTTTAATGACTGTGTATTTTTATAGCTGAGAGGCGACCCACAGTGGTGGCATTTGTATTGACACATAATTTCATTGCGTTTATCCAAGTATATGATAGAATGGACACCCGAAATGTTTGATGCAAGAATGTTGTAAGTAATCTATGATTATGAATGTTCCCATCCTCAGATATAAGCGAAAAGTGGCAAGTTTCCGATTTAAGCTTTCTATGCGTAACCTCAAATAGGATAAAAGTTCTTAAACAACTTCAGTAGTGGTTAAACCGAATGCCCGGGCTTCATTAGTCACATCCAAACATTAACTGATCAGTCTCGAATTTTATTTAAACCCCGTCAAGCGACTCTTCAAACCACATTCAGATTAAAATAAAAAGTGCATGCACGTAAATCAAATAACTGTAGAAACTATCATTTCGAGGGTTAAACTTAGCGCAAACACCAACAATGTTCACCTGACTATGAATGCGTTTGATTTTAACATGACTGCGATTGAAATCAACCCTGGTGGGGTTGATATCAACAAGAGGTTTGTCAAATATACCACAAATGTTGCAGGCTGTACCATGTAAATTCGTTTGAAATTCCATCGTAGTTTTAAAAATAGGCTTAGTCAGGTAAAATTGTAGTTTCCTCTGCAAGATTTTTTTTCAGTGTAGATACTCAAAACGAGTGGTAAAAACTAGACCGCCACGCATTACTTTAAGGCGGTTTGAGTGTTTGCCAAACCTGATTTTCTATGAAAATGGTAGCTAATTACCTCTATTTTCATAACATAAGATTAGCTTAAAAAGTTTGTAGTGGAAAACAAACAAATTCTAGATTGCAATTCTTGTTTTTTGCTTTATCAGAAGCTATGGTAGAAGCAAACATAAAACAGATTTGGCACTTTTGATGCTTAAGGCAATTTGCAAAACAAAACATGAAGATGGAACATAAAAGGCATTCAAATAACAAGATAATTGCATCAACAAGCTTCTAATCATGTTTTCAATAATGTTACTATTAACTAACTGGTCACGTTATATTTGCGACATTTCTGCAACACTTGCCGAATCGCAAAACTCTGGCCTCAATAGCGCGAGGACTAATGAATCCCGCTTGGTACTGCCCCAAGTAACAATCCTACTGCCTTTTAGCCTTTTTTTTAATTTATAAGGGTTTTATTATTGTTATAGACATGTTATTTCGCTTAAAAGCACTTTCATTGATGCGAAAGATGTATAGTTAATTATTTTACTTTGGGCTGTTCTTATAACCTTTTCTAGCAGGAAGGTGAAGTCTAAAACAGTCGAGCTTAAAAAATAAGTGACGACCAACTCCATCCCATCATCAAACCGTTCAGTAATTTATCAATAAAACTCCTTCATATTCTTTTAACAGAGTCATGATAAAATATTTCATAAGCACGCTTTATCATTATAAAAACCAACATTAAGCGTTAAGCATTTACAGTAGCATTTTGTACTACTTGAAGTTTATGATAATATTGCCTAAACTATTCAGCTTTATTTGGTTTTAGTATGCCAAAAAAGGGGTGCCAATAAGTTTCATATTTTAGTGAGGTTTATGAAAATCTAAACAGCTTGTTTCCACGGATCTTAAAACTTTCACAAATTCCGTTTACTCCCATAAAAGATTTTATTTCGACTTTATTACTCTTAAAACACCTTTTTGAAATGCCGTTTTAGGACCCATTCATATTATCTTATTATGGTCAGTTGAAAAGCATTTTAAACCCAATATGCCTCCAGTAAATGTATTACACAGCAAATTGGTTTTATAATAGTCATTGCGAAGATAAATTGGCTTTTTGGCAAAACTGTGAGTTTTTCCTATCGCCATAATCAAATATAAGAAATAATTTAAATGTGCGAAAATAAATGCACCAAATTTTAAATGTATTGTAAATAAACTGTAGCTCCGAGACCAATTTCGGCATGTTTTAAGATAACATAGATTTTCAGGAAATTCATGATTAGTTTGTTGTTTATTGTTTTCAGCTCTTATCGTACCAATATTCACCATAAAATTAAATACGCATATAATTTGGAGCATGATACTCTGTAAAAAAACACAATTTGATTTGGATATTTTGCTATAAAAAAAAAATCGTTCCATGAGCATAAGCATGATTGACCGCCCGTGGTTGCTACTCCGTTTTTGTCAGATCAGCTGTTATTACACAGAGAACCAGCAGATGATGCTTGGGACCATCTTCAATGTGTAAAAACTGGTGATCCCAAACTAAGGCAATACCGGCGCTGGCCCCGCCCGAATGCAGGTCAAGTAAGGAAAGGGTGGGAATATGTTGACGTGATACTCGCTTTATTGGAAGCCGAGAACACATCTGCACTTCCACGAGCAATCACTGGGATTTTGGATAACAGGATTGGTTAGCAGCAGGGTTCGTTTTGGTTAACGACACGCTGTCAAGTGAAATATTTGAAAATAAGTACCGATTTCCGATTTGAACAGATGCAAACCAACAGTAAGGATGCCATTGGGGCCACTCACAAAGCGTGATGGTGGTTTTTCATTGGGAAACTAGAAAATGTATAACAATGCTGGGAAGCCGTTTTGGACCGATTTAAACCAACAGTAAGGATGCTATTGGGCCACTCACAAAGCGTGATTTTGGGTTTTCATTAGGAAAACAAAGTGAATTTTAATAATGCTGAAAACCCGATTTTGACCGGTTTAAACCAAGAGTAAGGATGCTATTGGGGCCACTCACAGAGTGTGATAGTGGTATTACATTAGGAAAACAAGTCAATTCATCTCAACGCCTGAGAGCCAACTTGCACTGACCTACACCAACAGTACGTATGCCGCTGTAGTAACTTGAAAAATGGGGCAGTGGTATATTTGTTCCAAGATAGGATGGCCCGACGATCATGGCGAACGAATAATTTGGATCACAATTAATTATGTACTCACCACCGACCCATCTTACCCGGCGAACCACGGCTTTTCATGCTCACTCGATCACTCGCGCAACGAACAATAGGCAACCGAAACAATAGACAAAACCCTACGCCCGGTAACAAAATATTGTGGAACGAAGTATCATCACAACCGATTCTACCAATTGAACTGATGGTCGACGCAAACCTATTGAAAATAAATTTTATTAACATAGATACAATGGGTATCAATTACCTGTCTTGCTCCATGTCCTTGAGAGCACTTACTACCTCACGAGTTACCTGTACCCAACTCTGCAAGCGTCCGTCCAGTTTCTCACTGGAACCGTTCCATATAATCACATCAAAACTTTGCCGCAAACAACAGAACGAACACTCCTTTTGTACCATGCGGTTTGTTCAGATCGAGAGCGCACACAACTTCTTCGAAAAAAAAAATAGATACCGAGCTATGCCCGATAGTAAAGGCAGTTCGAACACGCACTCACGCCACCAAACAATAAATGACCGAAACAATAGATAACGCACTATGCCCGATAACAAAACCGAAGGTGCTACGACGCATATGGCGAATTCGCTATAAAAAAAAATCATTTTCACACAAAACCTTTTTTTTTATCAATCATTTTTTTGTACAGGCTCAACCGAATTACTTAAAACTTTACAGAGCCAAGATTTCATATTTATATTTGTTTATTTGAAGTATATACATCAATTATCTTAAAACTTACGTTAAGGAGAAAGAACCGATTACGAGGTTAGTAGGAATAACAATTGAAAAGATGGTAAGATGGGCGGGAATTTTAAGTATGGTTTACATAACACGAGGGGGAGGGGATTATTTTAAATTCTGAATTTTAAAAAAACTTGAAACTACACAACTTTTGGCTTCTTTTGCCTTTGACTTGAACATTTTTGAGAAGGAAAGAAAACACACACACACAAACAGATAAAAACAAAAACTTAAAGTAAACATACATGTTAAACTAACTACAATCTATGGCTAATGTTAGTCAAAAACGCATAAATAAGTTTCATAAACTCCAGATCACGTACAGCCAAAATATCTCGAACTGGCACATCGGGGTGTTTACCTTGAGCCCGAAGGAAATCATAAAGCCTAGATCTGACTCCACGATGCTCAGCACAAGACCAAATAATGTGATCGGCGTCCTGATAACCTTGTCCACATTCACAGAGATTGCTGTCACTCAACCCAACACGGTATAAATGAGCGTTCAAAGCATAATGATGATTGAGGCGAGACATCACACGAATGAAGTCTCGACCCACATCCATACCCCCAAACCAAGAATTCTTCGACACCTTTGGGATGAGCCATCGCCCCAAATCTCCTTTACTCCATTTAAACTGCCAGCTGACGGGTGACTGTTGACGAAAAATAGAAAAAAAAAACTTAAAAGGCGCTTTGTCGATCGTAAATATTGCCTTCCATAGCGCCCACCTTTGCCAGCGAGTCCGCTTTCTCATTGTCCAGAATTGAACAATGAGAAGGGACCCATACAAAGATGATGATAAAATAACGCGAAGAAACTCCTGTATTTTCATGAGAACATACGAGGAGTGCTTTACCTGCCTCCAAGAACGAATATCCTCTATAGAACTGAGACTATCCGTGAAAATGGAGTACTGATCCGGTGTTAATGAGGCAACAATTTCTAGCGTAAAGTGTATTGCCGCTATTTCAGTGACATATACAGAACAAGGAGCTTGAAGTTTACGATTGGCGCTATGAATTTCATTAAATATACCAAATCCTGGTGACTCCTCTATCAAAGACCCGCCAGTGAAAAATGATTTAGTGGAGTCAACTTGGTCAAACTTCGCAGCAAATATTACCGGAGCAATCATAGGACGATGATGCTCTGGGATTCCACGAAGCTCCTGCTCCATGGATAAATCAAAATGAACCGAACTGCAGAAATTGGAGAAGCATACACGATTGGGAATATTCGGCGAAGGGCTGACATCCTGTGTTATGTACAAATGGTACAAAGTCATGAAGCGAGTTTGAGGATTCAACTCGAGAATTCTACTAATACGCTCAAAAAAGTTTTTTTTTAAAATAGTGTTTAAAAAAAAGTGAAAGCGAGAAGCTTCTCAGAGTTTTAGATTATCTGGGGGTTATAACTTCACACCTGGTGAGGAGCCGGAAAGATAATTATGAAAACCGGTCCGAGAGTGGCAACATGCCAGCCAGCTCTTCAAGACTCATGGTGTGAGTCGAGTGCATGCAACCTAACGCGATACGAAGACACCGATACTGAATACGTTCCAGTTTAATGAAGTGCGACCAAGCCGCTCACTGAAAACAAAAACTACCGTATTCCATAACCGACAAAACCGTTTTCCGATACAACGTTAGAAGATCTTGTGGATGAGCTCCCCACCAAGTTCCGGTAATTGTGGGGTTAAATTGTTCCATGAGAAAAGGTCATATGTTTCTCTGACAGCAAATTATACAAAAAAATATTCATTAATGGAGGAAAGCCACAAGCGTGGAGTTTATCTGAAAAAACTTTAACAGATGTTGAATCAAAAGCCCCCTTTATATCCAAGAATACAGAAGCCATTTGCTCTTTTTTAGAAAAGCTAACTGAATATCTGTGGAAAGCAACGCAAGACAGTCGTTCGTTCCCTTACCCCTACGGAAACCATATTGAGTATCTGAAAGCAGGTTATTCGTCTCAACCCATTTGTCCAGACGGAAGAAGATCATTTTCTCCAACAACTTTCGAATACAAGATAACATCGCGATGGGTCGATAGGAGTTGTGGTCGAACGCGAGCTTACCAGGTTTTTGAAAGGCTGATATCATCTATCGAATTCTCGTTTTCGCGAAGAATGATCCGTGCCGGCACAGAATCTGGACAAACTTTTCGCGTGAACTTGAGGATCCATTGGCCCGAGTACTCCTAGCTCTCGTTGTTCGTAATTCTGTTACACAATCTTCGCGGCTGTAAAGTGCAACAGAAGCTGAATAGGAAGATCCAGGACAAAGCACCGTGTCTTGGACCGAGAGATTGGTGAAACCGGCCAAATCGCTCTGAGCAGCAGGCAATCACCCAGAAGAAGCGGTTGAAGGTGCTGGTGTTAAACATATTTCCGGCGGAGCGCTTAATGCTTGACAAGACATACTTGACGCTGGATGGCAACGACTTACACGGGACTGGGTACTTTACCAAGGAGGTAAGCGTTGACTTCAAATATATCTCCACGCCAAGCTCCCGAAACAGGTCCTTCTGGGGCTGACGATCAGCGAAAAGGAAATGTCCAAACCGATGATTTTTTATTCAGCTCGTTGTGAACGGAGACGTATACAGTACGAATTACCTGCAGGAAGTAGCCACCTTCATCAGAAAGTATCACGAGGAAGAGGATGTGATCTCTTTGCCGAAGTGGCCTTGGCCCATTATGCCAAGAGATCACTGGTGCAGATGGACCGGTTGAAGATTAACGTTGTACCGATGGATTTTTTGATGAACCTCAAGCGGCTGATCTCCTCCATCAATTGCGTGGCCAAAACAGAGGAGCAGCTGATCACCAAGGCACGAAATGGCTGAAGACTAGTCAACATACATCTTTTCATCGGCTACAATTAAGGTTCCGATCAACTGGCGTAAGGCCACCTGGCGAGCCTAAGAGCATTTTATTAGAAGGCTCAATAAAATTTCTCCCGATGATTTATGTTTTGTAGGTTTTATTTATCATCGCCAATCGAAATAAGTCCATGTATATTCATGTATGTTCGTTATAGTCAAATCCTCATTACATTTTCTTTCCAGACTGACCGGTTTCTCGCCAAACACCTACACCTTCACCAAGGGTCTAGCCGAGCAGATTTGCTACGACTACCATCAGGAGCTGCCAGTGGTGATCTTCCGGCCCTCGATCGTAACGAACTCCGAAAGGGAACCGATTCCCGGGTGGATTGACAACTACAATGGTCCGGCCGGGCTGCTGGCAGGGATGGGAACAGGCGTTATGCGCACCGGGTGCATAAACCTGGACAACCGTATCAACTGCATCCCGGTGGACGTGAGCATCAAGGCTATTGTGATTGCCGCCTGGAAGCGAGCGCACAGCCCCCAAGGACAGCTACCGATCTATAACAGTGCGGCCGAGGTTCACAAAACAGCCAACTATAGATTCCTGGTGACGGACGGAGAGTCGTTGTGCTTCGAAACTCCGATTATGAACATGCTTTGGGTTCCCGGGGGACAACATACCACTTCCAAGCTCGTCTACTATGTGCTATTTTTCCTGTACCAACTTCTACCGTCCATGTTAGTCGATGGAGTGCTGAAGCTGAGCGGAAGAAAACCACTGTAAGGTGTCGACTAGTTAGTACGTATTGTTTCCTAATAAGGATTTATTTCAGGTTATTGAAACTGCAGCGAAAGATTTTTGATGCTTTGGTTTCACTCAAATACTTCACCGACAACGAATGGGTGTTCAGAACTGAGAATTTCCGAAATCTTCATTTGGAGATGCTAGAACAGGACAGGTAAGTTATCTACTAGTTACTTGAAGGGAGAATTCGATTAATGAATAAATTTTCTTTCCAGAGAAACATTTGACATCAACTACATAACGCGCGGTTTGATCCAGTACTACAGCGACTGCATTCTGGGCGGGCGACGATACTTGTTCAAGGAATCCGACGATTCGATCCCCGCTGCAAAAAAAAAGCTGAGACGCCTTCAACTCATACATAACACAATCAAGAGTGTGTTCTTCTTGTTTTTAGGGTACATGTTGTACAATAGATTTTTTGTAGCTGATCTTGAGTCGTAAAGTTTAATAATAAATAATGTGTGTTATATAAGTATCTATTCGAGTGTTATTGGCTTCAAACCAATTTTGTTAGGTTAAGCTTCTTTATTAGAGAAACTTTCAGCCAATGCCTAGAAGTAGGGATTGTAAGTCCCTTTTACAAATTATGGCCGTATGGTCGGTCCTCAGAGGCCAGTCAGAGCGTTGGGTTTGGTTGGAATGCCAGGCATCGTTGAGTTGTCCACTACCGGCAGACCCTCTATCCCGCTTCATCGTGGTTCCGGTGATGGTTCCGGTGGTTTGATGCCACTGTAGAGGTAGTCTGTACTGGTCTATAAAGCAAACCACTGCGGCTTCTGTCCTGGAGCCCTAGCCTTTTTTGCTGCTCGAGATTCCGAAACACTATTTAAGCTCCTCGTACTTAGGACAGGTGCAAGAGAAGTGTTGAGTTGGGCGTGTTATAAAAGGCACAGCTTCCTTTCGGACATGTCATGTGGTCTCTTATGGGCCCAGAGCGAAGACGAAATAGTATCCACAGCGGTCGGTGGTTGGTGGTATACTTAGATTCCGGTACTGTGACCATTTGCTGCTCCAGGCGTATGAATTGTTTTCGAGAGCCGCTTTTTGGGGTTATCTCGAGAGATAGTGTTGGTGAATAATTACCTTCTTATACCAATACAGGCCAACCGATCAGCGTCAACATTTCTAGGGATGCCACAGTGGCCGGGTATCCAAGCGACTGTTGTTCCGAGGGGGTTGTTTATAATAATTGTCTGCACCCAAGGGTGGGTTGAAGTTTCTGAGCCGACGGCCGCAACAACGCTGTTGGTGGTCACTGCCTGCCAGACAAATAGGGCTTCGATCGAGAAAATTGAAAACTAATTTGGGAGCTTGTGAGGCTAGACGAAGTGATGGTCGGTGATTCCGATGCCGACCCCGTCTTTTCCGACGAAGCCTTCCGTGTATCGCACGCAATATCCTGAGAAAATCTATGATCGACAAGCTCACGGAACGATGCTTGTACCGCCCTAAAGGCTTTACGAAAAGCGTCATCATTTGCTACAGAAAGCTGGCCCTTGGACTCACCAGTAGACCTTGGCCACGGATCTAAACGGCTTGCCTTAGGAGGTACATTCCATCGCTGTACCTGGTGGTTTTGTTTTTGCTATGAATCCGGCAAATCGACGGTAAATGTGTGTGAAATGTGTTCGGTAGTGTCGAAATTGGGAGCACCTCTGTTCTCACACAGGCCGTGACCCCGGGGTTTGATGGGAGTTAGCCTGAGGTCATCCAAATGGGGCCAGTTTCTCCGACGAAGCTGGTTATCTCCGTAAATGATTCTGCGGTTGTCCGGAGGAGGTTCAGTCGAGTAAGGCAGTTTGATCTAGCTTCATCGAAGTCCTCAATAAAGAGGCGGTCGAGTCTGATACCTAAGATCTTGACTGAAGTTTGCTGCTTGATGGGGAAACCTCCGAGCGTGATTGGCGTGGTCAGTGCTCGGTGGTTGTTCCCGCAGATATAATGCCACTTTTGGGATAGAGTTACCGGCTAGAGTCCCGATTTGCCAGCCTTTTTACAGGTACAACGAGGCAGTGAGAGCAGGCAGAGTATTTTCTATCCATACTTCGTTGGGTAGGCGAAGCAGAGTGGTCTTGCTATTGAGAAGCAGCTTCCGGAGTAACGGGTAGTCAATTTCGTCGGACGAGTCGAGTTTCTATTGAGAGGGGTTACTGTTTCTGGCTCTCTAAATTGCGAGGGTAGCGGGGAGTGTAGCGTTGTCTAACAGAAACACTTGGAGTTTCTTATACGAGAGCAATACGCACTCGCAGATTTGATTGCCTTTGCCGAGCCGCAGGAAGTGACGGACGGTCTTCTGCTCTGAAAGCCGGAGCTCTTTCCTTCTTCCTTTACGGTTGGTTGTTCGTCAATGCTTGCTTTGTAAGGCGCTTGAAATCCTCACGTTTCGGGCACTGCTGAGCAGAGCCCTGACGAGCACCACCGTAGCTGGCACATTTTAAAGCCACAGCTTCATCCGCCGCGACAGGACCGTCTTTCTTTTTTCCTTTTTTTAGCGCATTTGCTGCAGCGTAGGATGATGATGCAGTTTCGAGTGCCGTGGCCGAATTCGAGACAACGCTGTCACTGCTTTGCGTCATGATGGCCACGAGTTGAGTGTCACTGTCCCCTTCTTCTGTGTACACCAGGAAAGGGCAATCCGGGTATTTCTCCACATTTTCTTCGTTCCGTGCTATCCGATTGTGACCGGTCCTTGTTTTCAGCTTCGATCATTTTCGGGTCAAAGTTCGGTAGCCGGTGATGACCTTGAAGGGCAGAAATATCGTGCGTGAAATATTTCACCTTAGCCTTCTTCACGACAACTTTACGACAAGGTTATAGTCCACTTGTGTTTGAAGCATCACCTTGGTTCCGATGCGTGATAGCTTGTATTTGGCAGCAACCTCCAGCGAAGCGAAGTTACTAGCAAGTGCACTCGATCCGACAACTGGGTCACAGTCGAACCTCAGTCTAATAATACACGGCCTTGTTTTCACGTTTTTCTCGATAAACACCAGTGGGAGCTTCCCACGCCTGGATATGTACTGTAATATCGGTGTTCATATATTTGTAGGCGATAGTGTAGCACAACGAGAAAGTCACTAATACCAATGTAATGATACTGTCAGTTAGCAGTCTGTAACTAAGCAACGAATAAAGCGAAAGAGTTATGTGTTGGATCTTGATACGCAATTATCCGATATAATAAATTGGCAACGGGCAAAAAAAAATGTCCACGTATTCAAACAGTGTTCAAATAGTTGAGATATTGAGAGTTGGTTGATACGTAAACCGTGGTGTGCAAATCACAAGGTAAAGTACAAATAGTGGAAGAAAATTTAAAAAGGTGGAAATGGTATCCAGCAATCATTGATTTCAAAATGGTCGTTCACGGTGAGAAAATTAATGGATTTAATAAACGTGCATGTGGAAAAAAAGTATACTATTTGATCATTTTCCAGTGACAAATGAAATTCCTCATGTAGTGGCTGATCCACCGTTTTACGCTGTTCTGGACCAAGCATTTTGAGCCTATGAGACGACGGAACTATGAGCGTTATTTATTTCGACAAATTTCTCAAAAATCGCATGAGCAATTTGTGGATTTTGTACTACGGCTTCGTATACAAGCTAAGAGGTGCGAATTTGATAGATACGACGTGAGAGAAGTTGAAGACCGAATAGTGGAGCAGATTGTAGGATCATGTAGGGTTTATATGCTAGTAATGGACCCTTAGTAGAAGTTTTGAACATTTTAGATGTATTCCATAAGAATTTTATTAACTATTTGTACAACAATCCCACATTTGATGGAAATAACTAGTCATTTACACAAAATTATAGTAAACTCTATTTTTGAGGCTAGGTTTTCCTGGTAAACATCGATAATTTGCACTGATCATAATGTGCCTATTTTGGACCCATTTGCTTATTTTGGACCCGGGTCTATAATGCGCATATCAACTAATTTGATTAAAATGATTGATCTGACGCTGCTAAACCAATTTTTTATCTCGTAGACAAATAGGGTAACGCAAATATTTTGGACTTGTATATATTATAACCACCTTCAAATAGAAAACATGCTAAACGCATCCGATGTGTAACAACACCTGTGTTGAAATCTATATAGCTACAATCTAGGTATTAAATAAAACTATTACAATCTGAGATGCAGTTCCTCATATTTTCAGGGACGATAGGGGATGATATTTCAGGAAAAAAATGTTCTACGCAGATTGTCAAATCTCATATTTTACGGAGTTGTTAAACTTTTATGTTTTTGGTAAATGATGATAGTCTTAAATTGGCTGTAATTCAAAATTGTGATATTTAGCAAGATTCTATTTGGACTGCCGATGCCAAACAATTAGCGTAAGCGTAGCAGAGATAACTATCTGCTAACTCTTCTGGAAAAAAACATAGTTGTTTTCCGGAAGCCGTGTGGTACTGTTTTGAAAACATTAAATCTGTAAAATTCTACCGAATTCTCAACAGCTGAACGTTTGGTAATCCGATTTTACGGATTTCGGTAAAATTTTAACCAAAATCCGGTATTTTTTTACAGATATCTGTAAAATTTCACCGAAATCTGTAAAATCGGATTGCCGAACGTTCAGCAGTTGGAATTCGGTACAAATGTACAGATTTCTGTAAAAAAAATTGAAGTGTGTATAACAAATTATTTATTATTTCATTATTCAAGCATGTAAGGTCAACCATGAACATTTAGCCATATTTGAAAATTCAACAATTCTTCAAAACACCGCCGGTCTGGCTATTGTTTTTCAACCGTGACAATTTCTGGTCCAATTTTGTGATCGTAAACAACTTCTTCAATTCTGCATTCTTTATGCGTTCAGCTCGTTTTTCATCAGATTTCGTTTTTTCCTCAGATTGATTACTTCATTAGATGATGCTGCATACGAACCTTAACGATGCGGCTGGGAGAGATCATCCAGATTATCTGTATACACTATTTTCAATTCTTGAATATTCCTCATTCCTTATGAAATACGTTTCTACACAACCATTATAAAAGAGGCGTACTAGGCAATGACTAAAAACCTCTATAAAGGCAAAAGCAACTACATGAATTTTGTTCCAGCTCTAGTAGCACAATTGTAACAAATCAGTTGGAGTGACTACTTTGTGACTCAATTAAGTCACTATCAAGTTACTGCAACCAGTTTTCATCATTGTGTGCTGCTTGGGAGTCTTTGACCTATAATACAAAACTTGTGAGGTTTGTACAAATGGGTCGAAAGCGAGTGCTGGCCCTAATTGCCAACTCCAAAATGCCACCAAATTCATCCAATCTGATCACTTTGTATTGGAAGACTTTGCGTTGCGTTTGGTAGACGGTGCGTTTGGTAGACGGTGCGTTTGGTAGACGGGCCGTTTGGTAGACGGGCTGTTTGTTAGAGCTCTTCTAGCTCTTCCAGACCAGCTTTTCCCGAGACAATACTGCACGGTAGAGCGTGGAATTTTATACTGCTTGCACGCCTGTTTTATCGGAACATGGTTTTGAATCGCTCGAATTCACTGTTGCACTTCAGATTTTGTGTAAGAATGCTTACATTTATTAATTTTTCCCATTTTAATTTCCACTTTGGACAATGTTCAACAACAATTTCCACAACAACTTCCACTTTAGACGGTGAGCATAAAATAAGTTCAGTTTGCTTACAAAAATGAATGAGGGGTTGAAACTACTTCTATTCAAATTTCACCGCCTGCCTAACGGAAGCTAACGGAAATATCAATACTTTCTCTTAACAACTTTGTTCTAGCAAAAAATATTGCTATCTACTCCTAGAGCCTCATGGTGATGAGAAATTATTTCCTTCTAAAAACAACATCATCACAGATCGTTACCCCGCGTATGGGAGAATACAAGGAAAGACTATATCAGTGACCAAATCAGGCCAAAACACTACTTGACCTTCGTGGTGTCTGATCATCGGCAATAATCGCTTCTGGAGACATTCCTTAACGTATTTCTGAGTGTTCATCGTCTCCGTTGTGATGTACGGACTAGATGTCTTACCACACTCGCATACACTCTGCCAAACCATAACCTTCTTACCGAATTTTTCGGTAAAAATTACCTTTTCCGTTTTGGGAATGTCTTTGTCTTCGCTTACAGTATAGAATTGTGGTCCGGGAAGCGTTTTGTAATCTAGTTTCACATACGTTTCATCGTCCATTATTATACACCCAGAATTTCTACACAATAACGAATCGTTTCACGGACGCGGCCTGTTTTGGGTTCCGTTTTGGGTTTTTTCTGCTTCCGGTATATTTTAAGCCTAAGTCTTTCTTTGGCACGCATGACGTTACTCGACCAGGTCCCTAGTTTTTTCGCAACATCCCGAACTGAAGTCGCTGGTTTTCGCTTGTAGGCATCCCTGATCTTTTTATTGGTATCCGGACTATCAGGACCGGATTTCCGACCACTCTTAGGTGCATCTTCAAACGTACACTGTTCTCTATATTTTCGAATCGCAGATCGTACCGCTCCGACGCGTACACCCTCTTCCTTGGCCAATTTTCCGCTCACAGTGCACCATTTGTGCACGAAACTTTTTCGTTGTTCCGGAGTAAGACCGCACATTTTGATAGGTATCACAAAACTGAGCACTTTTTTGGTGCAATGTCATTCAGAAATGTGCAAACAAAAGGACGCAGCCAAAACATGTTGAAAATGGTACCTGGCACCGAAAGCTCCTTATTAATAACTGTGGAAGTGCATTCAGAACAGTAAGTTGAGAGCAAGCAATATGCTAATTGCGAAAGCAATAAGCTTGAAACGCTAAGAAAGAAAGAAGAAGAAGAAGTGGAGCTCAAAGAGAGAGTCATTAATACCAATGTAATGATACTGTAATGAAGCAACGAATACAGCTAAGCTGAGTTTTGTACGGACTACCAAGCGAGAGAGTTGTGTCTTGGGTATTGATAAGCAATTCTCCGACATAACATATACGGCTCCCCAAACCATCACCGACGCGGCGCTCTGGAACCGCGGGATCACGCGGCAAAACACGAACTCCTGGCCTGAGAGCCGCCAAAGTATCAGTTTGGCTCTGTTCAGCCTCTTCTTTGTTGTAGCCTGCGTTACCCCGTGAACCTTGCGTTTCTTGTAAGGCTTGTATCCTAGGTCCTCCTTCATTATGGAGTATGCAGTACCGGTCGACACATCCTGGTCAGCAGCGATCTTCCGGGATCGAGCGGTTCATTTTTCAACGAACCCGCTCCCTCATCACCTCGCAAAACCTTCACGAGCTTTTTGATTCGTGCACTGCGAGGACGGTCCGGTTCGTTTTTCGGATTGATGTTTCCCGATGCTCTCCATCTCCTCAATGTCCGGGTGATCAGTATGCGACATATTCTCCTTTCCTTTCTCGTCTCAGCCAATATCTGGTATGCACGCTTACCTTGCAGATGCCACTACAAAATCCTTTGTCTTTTCAAATCCATTTGGACACTTCAGGTTAATGTAATACAATAAAAATGTTGTTTGTTAACCCTTTGTAAGACTCCCTTTCAAATACTGACAAACGAATGGTTGTCACATAACAAAATGCATTGACGGGTTCTACACACATTTTTTTTTCTTTCTTTATTATAGTGCCTTTCAGCCTTTGACGGGTTCGGCACTTATTCTACACACATAGAAATTATGAATTTTATGCGAGATGTAATTCATGTTTGTTAAAAGTCGTGCTAAGAAAGATTTCGTGTTAAATAACATCTCCTGAAACTTACAGGGCTTCAAATGGTGAGTTGACAATTTCTAAGGAGGGTGCGACCGACCTCTGGTCCTCACAAGTTCCTACCTCACGCCTCCACGAGTCATATGATCACAAAAGACTGCCAGCTGAAACATGGAGACGCTGGTTGGCGTAGCCTGGGCAATGTTGTCAATCCGACAATAGCGAAGTGAGGGGGTGCGACCGGTAAATCATATCATAATTTTCCATTCTCATATCTTTCAGGTCTTCCAGGTCGTCAGGTATTACAAAATAATTTAAAATTAAAATTTAATATTCTTTTTTTTCATGGCGGTCATACATTGCCTAAATTTTCTGGTTCATAATGGATGCGCAAGTTTGTCTACAATTGCAACAAAACAGCAGTCGGCACACATGTAATTTTCAATTCATATTACAATATACCCTCACTATATATTTTATCTTATAGGACATTGTTTATTCATAGCCTAATTCTGTATATTTCATTACATGTATTACGCCAGAAAGGTAAATTTCTCTCAGGTACCATACAGTTTAGGAGAGGAGGTCTTGCGGTTATAGGATGATCATCTTCTGGTAGAAGCATCAGTAAGAATGGGGATCAATTTGCAGCTGTATCTAGCACCGTCGGAGTGGCCTTCTCGAAAGTAGCAATGGATGTATATATAGATGTGTAGATACTAGTATGTGTTATTATATGATGCATGTTTTTTACAAGCTCTAGCATATTTTCATTAATAGAAATGTTGACGACTCTCTCGACCACTCAACCTTTAATTCCTTCATTATATTTTCCATTAAATGGCGTAATATGACCTTAACATTTCAGTACACGATCATCAACTACTATTTGAGCGGTTCAGAGGAACACAGCTGTTCATCATTATTAATTGCATATCATAAATATAATATTATGGAAGAAGTAATAAAATAATTAATAAAATTTTAATTGCTTCAGATTGGTGATCCGGCCGGTATAATTATTTTATTACATTATATCAAATAATAATCAAATTAATAAATGCTCTTCATTCCAGAAGGTTATATATCTATATGTCATGATTAAATACGTAATAATATAATATTATGGTTTTATATACAATTGAATGCTTTATTCATATTTATACCTCGATAAATAACAAGATGACCTTCATATTCCAGAGATACAGTCATCTATCAGTGATACAAAGTGGTACGAAGCTGCATATTATTATTACTGCCTTAATATTATTATTTCAGCAGGTTAATTAATTTAGTTTAACATGGTTATCATAGGCTCGTGAACTCCAACTATTACATAATTTAACTAAATATCCTTATATAATTTTTGCTCTACTATATATTCATATATAACATATTATTATTACATTACAGCTATATTTATATAAATATAATAAATACTGGGTTGGGAGGGAGCACCAGGGTATCATTCAAGCTGAAACTGGACGATGGTTTGATTGACTGCCTGAGTCTAGGAGGGAACAAACAGTATCATTTCTTATCCTACCGATTCGAGTGTGGTGCTGCGAGTTCTACTCCAACAGTTTCAGGAGAGTGACGCGCCCTTCTTAACAAGCCATCCTGTAGAAAGCTTAATGAGTATTGCGAATTGTGTTATTCGATTTGTTGGATCATATCGTTGGAAGGAGATTCTTAATTTCCCGTGGATTTCGTGTAAGTGTCTCTGCTTACGGGTCCACTCCTCCGTTTTTGGCCCTTCATACAGCGATAGTGCGAATTCAGATCGGTGGCCCAATTTGATCTTGCTATTAAGTGGAGCTGCATCCAAGCCAAGGGCTAGAGGGGATGGTGGCTACCATACATACATACATACAATAACATCTCCTGAAACTTACACATACGCAACTCAACGAAAGATGTGTTTGATTGCAGTTATATCTTATCTCTTTCAACTCATTCTTATGTGCTAAAGGACGCTTGCATGTGTCGGTCTCAGGGACAGAAATTTGCATGGCATTTTGGTAGTGTGTAGATTATAAACAGATAAAAACTGCTTCAGTTATTTTCTGAGAGCCTTATAGTGTTCAACCATTAAGAAACATTTGATTATTTAAAATGCAATACCTACACAGAAAAAAAAATTCATTTTAACAAGCGTAAAATTTCCTCTCGTTTAATTTCAACCCAAACAAGGCGTAAACAACGAAGTTGTATGCAATCTGCCATGCACCATACAACGATGTTCGTAATCTGTCATACAACAGGCTAGATCCAGGCGTAATCTGACCTCAATTTACATGAAATATCCCATTAATTTCTGCCAAATCTAGCATTCACTTTATGTGCATTAGATAACGCATAAAATTCAATGTTTCTTTTTATCTGTGCATAGAATATAACGTATAATAATTTTAATACCGATTATAGCATTGAGAAAGTTTGATTTTATGTTTCACGACTTACATTTACGTCATGGCATGCTAATCACCATTCGGAGTATTTGCTGTCTAGTAATTTTGAAAACAGATGGTAATGTATGTCTAACGGATCGCTCGTTTTATGTTCATCCAAGTAAACTTAAATTCATATCATTTTGGGAATATTTGCTGATTCCTGGAAACACAAGTTCGCGCAAAGTGTTTGAATGTTTGTCTCACATTCGTTACAAACTAAATTTCTTTTTACACATTTCCAGACTAAACTCACTCCTAAAAGTAACCATCTGCAGCACTAACTAAATTGCCCTTGACCTCTGGGTGAACCAGCAATGTAGAAACAAAACTTTCCGGCTTACACTCATTAGCATTAGACCAGTGCAACTCTTTTGTTTTGAAAAAAAAAATATCCCACATTAAATTTATCATGAATATCAATCAGAAGAAAAAAAGGTATTCTTTTTCGGATCCAGAATTTTGGATTCTGGTACCTCGAACTCACACAGACACAATCGCCTATGCGAAGTCTAAACAGAACAAGGCCAAAATCAGCGCACTCGACCTCACTGTTTCGCGATCTTTTCCTACGTTCTAATCAAATATACACATTGGTGGTGTTCATGAATATTTCATGACCCGAAAAATCGAGTTTGCGTCACCGGCCGGACGACTAGATGCCCGGAATTAGTCACTTTTTTCGGTCAACCGCGTACGTTCCTTAAAACCAGTGCGAACCCGGTGGATGCCTGCAAGTTCAGCTCAAGTCCATAGCAACGAGGTTTAGTAAAGCGGCAATGGATTCGATTTCGAGGAAAAGCATTCCGGACACGTTTGCCGGAGCCGACGTGTTCATAACCGGTGGTTCCGGGTTTATGGGGAAGGTCCTCATCGAAAAACTGCTCCGCTCGTGTCCGCAGATTGGAAACGTGTTTGTCCTGCTACGGCCACGCAAAGGGAAGTTGGCTAAGGAACGGGTGAACGATTTGGTTCAAGCTCCGGTAGAGTTTTTGGGACGGTTAATGAAGGAGAGATATTTCAAAAAAGTTTCAACATTTCAGTTATTTAACAAACTTCACGATGAACGGCCGGAAGTATTGCAAAGATTGTTCCCATTGCTGGTGATTGCGCACTGTTAGAGTTGGGACTGGACGAGGGCAGCGTAAAACGAATTGAGAATGTACAATTTGTGTTCCACGTGGCCGCCAGTGTTCGGTTCGACGATCCGTTGGACAAAGCGTTGCTCTTGAACACCAGAGGCACTCGCGAAGTTTTACGGTGGGCAAAAACATTGAAGAAGCTGAAGGTGGTCGTGTACATTTCGACAACATATTCCAATCCAGAGGTACCGCATGTTGAGGAACGGATTTATCCGGCAAAGATGGATTGGAGAAAGGCAATCGAAATGGTGGAAAAGGTGGAGCCCGAAGTGTTGAATGCAATGGCGGAGAAGTAAGTTAGCAAATGGCGTCCGAACGTGTGCAATAATCTTAATATGCTTACAGACTGACAGGTTTTTCACCAAACACCTACACCTTTACCGCAAAGGCCTTGCGGAGCAGATTTGCTATGACTATCACCATGAGCTGCCGTTGGTCATCTTCCGACCTTCGATTGTGATCAACACGGAACTGGAACCCATGCCCGGTTGGATCGAGAACTACAACGGACCTGCCGGATTACTGTCGGCTCATGCTGCAGGAATACTTCGTACGCTGTTTGTCAGCTTGGATTGCCACATGAACTGCATCCCGGCGGATGTCAGTATAAAGGCGATTATAATTGCCGCTTGAAGAAGGCCCACAACCCAAACGGTGAACTGGTCATCTACAACAGTGCGGCAGAACCGCACAAAGCCATGGGCTATGGGTTTTTGTATGAAGAGTCTGATTACTTCTCACATCGGATTCCATGTTGAAGATGATGTGGGCTCCCACAGGACAAGCCACCACTAACAAGTATTTGTTCTACACGTTGTTCTTCCTCTACCAAGTCGTGCCAGCATTTTTTCGTCGATGCAGTACTCAAGCTGTGCCAAATGAAACCATTGTGAGTACTTGCTATGAAAGACGAGTTATACTATTCATCATTTTAATAAAACCTTTTCAGCCTAATGAAACTGCAGCGGTCGATTTTCCACGCGCAAAACTCGCTGATGTACTTCTCCTCGCACGATTGGATTTTCGACACCGACAATTTCCGAAACTTGGCCAAAGATCTATGTGAGCTGGACAAAATCCACTTCAATATCTCCTACATAACACAGGGCTTGCTCGAGTACTGCAGTCTCTGTATGCTCGGAGGACGACGCTATCTGTTCAAGGAGTCAGACGACTCCATCATGATCGCCTTCAAGCGGTTGAAAAGATTCGAACTTGCCGACAGGTTACTGAAGTTGGCTCTATTCGTGGGACTTGCTTACGTACTGAGAAGTTATCTACAAGTAAAATGGTTGAGGCATGAACCAGTGGATTTCAATTGAAGGCACAAAGAAGCCGACCTTTACATGTACAAACAATTACCCCAACATGGGAGGATTACTTTTCTTTATTATAGTTATACCTTGACAAATTGGACCAAATATATCTAATCAATTTGATCAACTTGACTAATTTTTCTTTTCTTACCGTAACGATACCGAAACTCCTATACCGGGACAATATGCCTCATCATGCTGCAGTGCTCTATTATGAAGCAAAGTAAAACGACGTGGCCAACACAAAAGTCACGTCGTCGAATTTCAACCGATATAATAGTGGAGCGCAATTTGACGGCACAATGTAAAACCGCATTTCGCCGGCAGACAAGTTTGCTGTTTCATTCCTTCTGATAAACTGAACGGTTTGTAACTAGTATAGTCATGGATTATTGTATGCGCGCAACATAGTGCTTACTGTTCAGGATCGTCACTGTCACTAGAGTTGTACAACTAGATTGGGTTTCAAACTAGAGTGAATGGAGCTCGTTGTCTGAAGAAAAACAAACGATGCATTTTAGATTGACTCATTAGTCATGGAACATTGAACTTTCATGATTGATTTACGACAATGCGGGCACAACCTTATTCATTGAAATCACCCTTAATTTTCAGCTATTGTCAACAATAAATAACGTATGCTATTTTCGATTTGACGGTTAATTAAAAAGAATAGAAAAAACCCGCATTAATCCACCGATGGTGAGACTGAACCCTTCTTACATTTCACCAGAATTACAAACTCAAATGTGGGCAATATTGTACTGGATACATATTTTCATCAGAAATTTCAAGAAGATTCAGAAACATTCAATATGCCATACATTCAGTTGATAAAATGAACTATTTGTCAATCCTGAACGTATTGTTCAGGATTGAATATAAATTAAAATATTATAATTAATAGTCTTTAATGACCTGTGTATGTTAGTTATATAACAGGGGAAATTACATAAATATTAGAAATTTTATATAATCAGTCCATAAAATGAAATATTACACAATCCTAAACGTCAATTTTGATTATCGATATGGATTCAAGATGCTTAATAAGTACATATTCGTTGAAAATAGTAAATGGAGACTTTGTGTAATTTTCGAATATACTCGTTGCAGTTGAAAACCAGCCACTCGAGCCAATCGATGCTGCTCTAATTCTATACAGTAGCATAGTGTGGCTAGTCCGCTGTATGTGCTATACAACGCTCCAGATACGACACAATAGAATGCAAGCGGCATCGATTGGTGTGATTGGTCTTGTTCGGTTTTGCACTGCAACGAGTATATTGTCATCTCACAATTATGTGCTCTCAGGTATTGTTTTGGTCATATCTCCATGAAGAATTATCCAATCATAATGAAATTTTGACCAGTTATTTGGAAATATCATAGCTTTGATTTGGCACCAACAAAACTAAAATCGGTACACAAATAGCTCAGTATGTAATCGGAGACTAAACTGTTTGATTACTATTATAATAGGCCTTCAAGTACTGTTTCGTTCATATCTTCGTAACGAAATGTCCGAATGAAAAAAAAATCAATAGCGTTCTATGGGAATGTTGTAGCTTCCATTTGCCGTCAACAGAACTGAAATCGGTTCACAGATGGCTGAGAAACCGATGTGACATTATTTGTAACGCACACACACATACACACACACACACACATACACACACACACACATACATACACACAGACATGTGCTCAGTTCGTCGAGCTGAGTCGAATGGTATATGACACTCGGCCCTGTGGGCCTCGGATAAAAAGTCGAGTTTTCAAGCGATCTTAATACCCTTCTATTGATGTAAGAAGGGTAAAAAGATTCTCTAAGGTCTGTATCCGCAATAATTTGGACACCCAAAATTGGTAGTAAACCACGCATGCAGCGTCCAAGTATGAGTAAAATCTTGCGCATTGAGCTTCGCTCCAGCCAGTAGGGTTTGATACCTCGAGTCTCTAGTGATCTTACTGGCTGCTCTGGTCTTTTTTAACCTCCTGCTTCTTTTCGAAATGTGTTACCTTCAGCAGAACCCAATATTTTTCGATTGGGCATAACTAAGAACTCTTTGTAAGTGTTGGGTTACCGGTCCCAGATGTGGGGTAGAAAATACGTTCGATTTTGTTTTCCTTATTCCATCCAACTATTAAAGCACTCATTACACATCATACTCCTGGAACCGTAGATTATTTGTTCCACATATAGGGTAGAAGTACCAATTATAATAATAGCCACTTATTATAATATAAGAATGTTTGTACCAGTGGTGGCACGGGGACTGGATTTCAACATTTTGTTATAACATTTGACACTTTTCATAATGACCAAAGTGAACACAAGGAATTAAAAAATTACTGCAATTGAAAATGTCATGACATTCTGCAAAAATAAAATCATCTCGAGCAGAAATTTATACCCAAGTGCACCGAACTTTTTCCTTACGGTGAATATTCAAGGCACAGTACAATCGTATTTCTTCTTCTCGCGTTATATTTTTCGCAACAATAGCATCACGTTCTTTTGCTGGTGTCTTAACATCACTGCACATTATACAAACCAACACATACATATCACCGAACCACGCTCTGGACGAATGACCGTTGATGTCCAGAAAACAACAAACAAGAAGAAGAAGAACCAAGCCACGCACATATTCCACCGTTATGTATCCAACAACAAAAAATACCTCTAACACGAACGTCCCCCACCCTTCTTAGAGAGAAAAACATAAATTTAAAATGAATAATACTCAATCGTTAGCCATTGGATTTTTATGCGGTTTTTTGCAATAGATCACAAAATTATCATTTTTTGTGAATCTGCACTGTTTATTCCGAAAATATCAGAAGTTTCGAATTCCAAGGTGAGAGTACTAGGGTATAGACCTGTGCGCCGATCTATGTTGAATCGGCGGCGGCATGTATGGTAATTTTGAACGGCGGCGGCGGTGCAGGCGGCGTCACGCCGCGGTCGTCCTTGGCGGCGGCGGCGGCGGCGGCGTGGATCGGCGCGGGTATAAATTATCCCCTCAACATTTCCTTAAGCTTATCCCTTTTAAATGTTCGGCTTACTCGTGCACTGTAAAGACTATAGGATAACTCCAACTCTTACATTTTGATAGAAGGCCCGGATATCCATAGTGTTATATGACTCAGATCGATGAATTGACGAGTGCATGTGTGTACCTGTATGTGTGTACAAAGATATGACACTTAACATTAAAAAAAATTGTTCTGACAAGTCGACGTGGAATTCGGCTCATGGCTTTATCACTCAATTTAACCAGTTTCAAAAGCGTAAATATAAGTAAAAACCAAATAGAATAAAGTTGTCATTATTATGAAAATAGATTTATGGTTTTGATTCTTTGTCTTGAAAGTATTTATGTTATTATAGCTGTTTCTTCAGCGTTCAGAGTTGAATTGCCAAGAGACGCTCAGCACATTTCGTAATTGTCGTGTACGAAAATAATTTACTTCAAATCTTCACGAAGATTTCGAGTCAAGTTTTCAGTGCTGGTGAAAATCGAATAGTATGTCACGGGGAATCTATCTTGAACGGATGATTCAATAAATAATATTTGGAAGAGATTAAAGAGCTCTGATTAGACATTTTATTAATTTTGTACCATGATTTTAATGTATCGCAGATTAGAAAACTCTCGTTACATAAAAATCAAAATTAATATCAAAATTAAATACCTATAAGCCTACAAATCTGAAAATAATCTTAAAACCTAAAAATTTAAAAATCTAAAAATCTAAATACCTAAAAGTTTATAGATCTAAAAATCTGAAAATCTATAAATCTAAAAATCTAAAAATCTAAAAATCTAAAAATCTAAAAATCTAAAAATCTAAAAATCTAAAAATCTAAAAATCTAAAAATCTAAAAATCTAAAAATCTAAAAATTTAAAAATCTTAAAATCTAAAAATCTAGAAATCTAAAAATTTAAAAAACTAAATACCTAAAAATCTGAAAATCTAGGAATCTAAATATTTGAAAATCTTCTAAAAATCTACATGACTAAAAATCTAAAAATCGAAAAATCTAAAAATCTAAATATATAAAACTGAAACTCTGAAACTCTGAAAATCTAAAAATCAAAAAATTCAAAAATCTAAAATCTAAAAATTTAAAAATCTAAAAATCTCAAATCTTTATGTATTAAAATCTAAAAATTTAAAAATCTAAAAATCTAAAAATCAGAAATCAAAAAATCTAAACATCTGAAAATCTTAAAATCTTAAAATCTTAGAATCCTAAAATCTTAATATCTAAAAACTAAAAAGCTTAATGTTTCAAAACCTAAGCAAAAATTTGCCAAAAAAAAACGATCAAAAATTAATTCAATCATAAAAAAGTTAAAATTAAGCGCAGTGAAGTGACCGAAATATCCATATTCTTAAAACATTACTTTAATCATGTTTAAAAAAGAATCCACTGTGCACAGATTTACCGGTTAATTCAGTGGTTAGCCACTAGGGGTGGCTTACAGCGAAGACTACTTTATCAAGAAGACTGGCAGCTCTACACGTTTCCCATACAAATGTCAACCGTCACTGCGTACAGCTCCTCTTTCTAGCAAAGGTAGAAGCTCAGTATATATGTGTTAGTAATTCTCTTCGAAAAAAAGTGGTGTGCTGGTGACCTCGTGTCAGTGAAACATAACAACAATAACACACAAAAATCATCTGTTGTCAAAGTGTTTTGCTCTGTGTTAATCCTTTTTGATTATAAAGGGTAATGGAAATCGTGCAAATGTATCGTACTCCTTCGCATCGCAGCAACACGATAAATTATGAGTATGGTCGCAGAAAGCCAACTAATCGGAGTAACTGTAACAAATTGTCAACAAATCAGTTTGAATAAAGCAAAAAATCAGTCAAATAAAGAAGAACAAAATACACTGTCACCTACACAGAGAGGAATTTGATAGTCAATTTTGCCATTATTGGGGGTTAGGATGACTATTGCAGCATAGTGATTTTGAACCGACTATGATCATGGTCGAAAATACCATTAAAAATAGTTGATCCAACATTTGCCATAATGTCGGAATAGTCCTTGTTACCATGATCATAGTCAAGAATGCTATGCACGTGGTGAATTCGTCCATTGTCATGGTTATTGTAACCATTATTTGCAATAGTCACCTTGACCATGATTTAATTGTCGGTATAACGATAGAATTTTTCTCAGAGTACGTGATTTGGATTTTGGTTTTGTTTACAACACAACTGTGTCTAGAGGAACCAACTTGCTGACACCGTTAACTGGATGAAGAACTTTGCCCCGTTTGAAACCCGATGCTTTAAAAGTTGAATGCCATTGAAAATTATCACCTTATTCGATTTTGTTGCTTTCTTCTGGTGTTCTGATTGATCAGCTGGTGCGGGTGCATCTATAGATTTCCTCTTGGGTCTTTTTCGAGATTTAGAAGACGTCGCCAATCAATATCAAAATATACTCTCTACCTTAATTGAGTGGGTGTCAGCATTCCACACACTGCACTGTTTGTAGCCCATCTAGAATGTTTTATTCAAATCAATATGTTTCTTTTAAATGTGCAATAGGATTACTCATTGGCTCAAGCGACAAAGGCGGGAAAATATTGACAGCTGCTATATCTTTTTGTGTGCGTGTACTGATGAACTAACACGCACACATGCGTAGAGTGGTTCTACCCTTTCTCGGAGATGGCGTTGTGGTTACTGTCGCCTGGCTTTCTGCAGAGTTGCCAGTCTTCTTGATAAAGAAGTCTTCGCTTACAGCTAAAATACAGCTTTAAATTTAATCAACATTTATCGGTTATTATCAGGTGCCAGGGTTTCAAAAGTCTGGAGATGAGGATTCTATTTAGATATTTAATATGCGATACGTAATACGGATGTCTTTGCTGAAGTCTAATGACAGTTTTGTATAGCAAAATTACCAAATAGTTATTTGATAAACATTGATTCTGAGAAGCTTGACGGTTTAGTCAGAATAAAACGTGCTGAGCTCGTTTGTCTCTTTTCCTGCTATGCTATAATATCAAGAAGCAGGTCACACTTAAACCGGTGGGTTTATTCAAAGTATGACTTAAATTAAGCCATGGAAATAACTTCTCTTAAAAACAAAGGTCAACACTAATCGTTGTAAATACGATATTAAATTATACGAACAGATACGTAGTTTTAGGGAATATTTGTTATTTTATAAATCAGACTTAAATAGAAAAAAAATAAAACACACTGAAAATGGTGCATACACGAGAGCTCATGTACTAGCAAGCGGTTTGTATGGCAGCATGTGAAAAAAAGAGAGAAAACAAGGAAACAATGCTCGCTTGCTGAGCAACTCGAGGTAACTCAAAATCAACTCTGAAATTGCTTGTGTTAAGTCGCTGTCTTGCCCCTTGGTTAACCCAGTTATTTGATTCGATATTTTGTCACGCACAAATAAAAACAATGTTTTCCCAACGACGGAAATTCTTTGAAAAATTCATCAATTTCATTATAAATAATGTTTATTTGCCGAACGTTAACGGCTTATCGATTGCAGGATCGTTCTCAATATGTCGACCCCTGTCTTTCTGCAAATTAAGAACAGCCTTTTGTTTTGCTAAGATTAGACATACATTGCAAAACACTTTGTCAGGAAGCAGATGATGAGTAAAACCATTTGTGACATATTTTAGTGCTCCAATTTTTTTAAACAAATTGCTGGTTCGATTACCATTGTGGAATTCGATGGAAATTTTCTCGATGGAAATTTTCACGATGGAAATTTTCTCGACATTCAAAGCGACATTTTTTATTATTAAATTCAAACTCACTCGTGAAATTGCTGAGAGTCGAAACACGAAAATGTACACTGGCGGTTGCTTGAACGAAACGACAAAGCTGATCACGCTCTCCCTCTGGATAGTACATCGCATCGAGATGTCATAAATTGTTATAAAATCAGATTTCTAAAGGGTTAATGAACATTACTAAAGGGATACACACACGGTGAACAATTTCATCGGCGCGCCTTAAATTGCCCGGCGGCGCGGGCAAAACAAATGCAGCGGCGCGCCGGCTAAAAATAGTGGCGGCGGCGGCGCCATAAAATTGCCGGCGGCGGCGGCGTGGCACGGCGGCGCACAGATCTACTAGGGTAAGCACCTGTCAAGGGAGGGTTTACAAAATATTTTTAGATGGGAAACATTGCATGCGGCATATAAAACTTCTTTATTTTTCAAAACGAGGTAATCAGAAAACATTTTGAGGATTAATGGCCATACTGGCCACTAAAAGAGACCTTACGGGATCCGAGTTTTTCCATAATCAAAATTTTTTTGTATGGATTGTCACTCCAAGCTCCCCCTCCCCCCTTACTGCGTGACTGCGTCCCATATCAAACTTTATGATTTCGCAAAACTGTGTCTTAGGAGGACATTCTGAAGATTCATGCAGGCCCTCCGGAGTCCGTATTCCTCCGCAAAAGTGGCCATATTTATATCATTGCCAAAACCTGGCTTGCGACACATCAAACTTCATGATTGTGCAAAGCTAGGTCATAAAAATACGTTTGCAGGATTTCTAACCATATTGGCCACTTAGGGAGACCTTGCAAGATCCAAGTTCCTCCGGAAAGTGGCCATATTTAAATGTTTTCAAAACCTGGCTTGCGACACATCGAACTTTATGATTTAAAAAAAAATAAGTCTGCTGAGGACATTCTGAGGATTTCTGACCATACTGGCTACTTAGGAAGGCTCTGCGGGATCCAGATTTAGCCTGGGTGGAAAAGGAAATTGATCCAAAGACAAAGTTTTGCAAACTCATGCAGTTTGATAAGTCGCAAGCCAGGTTTTGGTAACGATTTCAATATGACTACTTTCCCGGAGGTGCTCGAATCCCGCACGACCTCCCTATGTGGCCAGTATGGTCAGACACCCTCAGAATGTCCTTTCTAGACATTTTTTTGCAAAATCAAGAAGTTTGTTGTGTCGCAGACCAGGTTCTGGAAAAGATTTGGATAAGGCCACTTTTTCGGATGAATTTGGATCCCGCAGAACCTCCCCAAAGTGGCCAGTATGGTCAGGAATCCTCAGCATGTCCTCCGAAGTTCTAGTTTCAATAAATCATAAAGTTTGATATGTCGCAAGCTAGGGTATGGTAAGAAATTGGTTATGACCACTTTTCCGGAGGAACTCGAAATCCTGCAGGGCCTCCTCAAGTGGCTAGTATAGTCACAGTATAGTTCCAAACACAAAGTTTAGCAAAATCATGAAGATTGATGTGTCGCAAGCCAGGTTTTGATAACGATTCTAATATGGCCACTTTTCCGGAGGAACTCGGATCCCACAGGACCTCTTTTAGTGACCAGTATGGCCAGAAATCCTCAGAATGTCTTCTGAAGACCTATTTTTGCAAAATCACGAAGATCAATGTGTTTGCAAGCCAGGTTTTGGAAAAGATTTGAATATGGCTACTTTCCCGGAGGAATTCCGATCTCGTAGGACCCCCCTAAGCGGCCATTGATCAGACACCCTCAGAATATCCTCTCAATACAAAGCTTTGCAAAATCATGGTTTAATGTATCACAAGCCAGGTTTTGGTAACGTTTTGAATATGGCCACTTTCCCATTGGAACTCGGATCTCGCAGGGCATCCCTATGGTGCCAGTGTGGTCAGACACTTTCAGAATGTCCTCCGCAGACCTTTTTTTGCAAAATCACGAAGATCGATTTGTCGCAAGCCAGGTTGTGGAATAGATTTGAATATGGCCACTTATCCAGAGGAACTCGAATCCCACAGGGCCTCTTTTAGTGGCCAGTATGGTTATAAATCCTCAGAATGTCCTCCTCAGACCTATTTTTGGAAAATCACAAAGATCGAAAGCCAGGTTTTGGAAAATATTTGAATATGGCCACTATTCCGGTGGAACTCGGATCCCGCAAAGCTAGTGGCCGGTATGGTCAGGAATCCTAAGAATGTCATTCGCAGACCTATTTTTACAAAATCATAAAGTTTGATATGATATATAGTTATGATACAACACGCACCAGAACCAACAGCCAGTCAGCAGGAAACCATGGCCTGGCAACCGAACATCCACCGTCAGCATAACCCCTTTACTTCAGACACCAGCAACCGATGCCACTCGGTAACCAATCAAGCACCATCAGCAGAATTCCTGAATTTCAGACCCGATCAGCCGATGTCACTGTTGTTCCAAATAGGCTGGCACATAAAATAGCATAGTTAGCATAACGTAGGTTACAAATAGGGATTAATATTAATTATTTGGGCAGTTCTTAGTTAGAAGTGATCGATGTAACAGTAGTGATCGTGAAATAAATCTTTTTTTCCAGTGCGACTTGGATTCATAATTATATATCGTCAGAAATGAAGTTTGATATGCCGCATGCCATGAGATAATTTTGAGAAAGTGGTTGAGTTCCTGAATCCAAAGTTACTGAAAGAATTCTTATCGGTTGGATAATTCCTTAGTAATGGTCATTTTAGTTTTCGTGTTAAAAATGTTTTTTGTTGGTCTTTTGCGTAATAAAATAAATAAGAAGGCCCCCTTGCTTTGTACTTATTATTTCCCTCCTACAGAGTTTCAACATCCTACTATGAAAACATAATGAAATCTCATGTCTAGTAATCGAAAAAGGCGAATTTGTTCTTTGTTGGACACATAACGGTAAATATGTTGTGAAGAGAATTTTCGATAGTTCCGAGTTGGTTCGTTTGCTGAAAAGAAATGTTTTCTACATTTTTTTTCTGAATGTCATGACATTTTTTTACATTAATATAAATAAGCGAGAGCAAGGAGAATATGACCAAACGGAATCGATAAAATAAATGTTTTGTCTTTCATACGACACCGCACACACTTTCTCGTAGCAAAGAGCAAAATAAAACGCGAACTAATCCACCGATGGTGAGACTGAACCCTTCTTATTCTTCACCAGAACAACGAACCTTAATGTGACCAATAATGTACTGGATAGATATTTTCGTTCGAAATCCCAGGAAGATCCAGGAACATTCGATATGTCCTACATTCAGTTTATAGAATGAACTATTTGTCAATCCTGAACGTATTATTCATCGAAGTGATTAACATATTGCCATTAATAGTCTTTAACGACATGTTTATGTTAGTTATATAAACGTGAAAATTACATAAATATTAGAAATTTCATATAATCAGTCCATAGAATGAATTATTAGACAATCCTAAGCGTCAATTTTGATTATCGATATGGATTCAAGATGCTTAATAAGTACATGTTCGTTGAAAATAGTAAATGGAGACTTTGTGTAATTTTCGAATATACTCGTTGCAGTTCAAAACCAGACCACTCGAGCCAATCGATGCTGCTCTAATTCTATACAGTCGCATAGTGTGGCTAGTCCGCTGTATGTGCTATACAACGCACCAGATGCGACACAATAGAGTGCAAGCGGCATCGATTGGTGTGATTGGTCTTGTTCGGTTTTGCACTGCAACGAGTATATTGTCATCTCACAATTATGTGCTCTCAGGTATTGTTTAGGTCATATCTCCATGAAGAATTATCCAATCATAATGAAATTTTGACCAGTTATTTGGAGATATCATAGCTTTGATTTGGCACCAACAAAACTAAAATCGGTACACAAATAGCTCAATATGTAATCGGAGACTATACTGTTTGATTACTATTATAATAGGCCTTCATGTACTGTTTCGTTCATATCTTCGTAACGGAATGTCCGAATGAAAAAAAATCAATAGCGTTCTATGGGAATGTTTTTGCACTCGACACTGAAGAAGTCTGTAAGTAGCAGACGAAATAGGCCTATCTGTCAAAAGATAAGCTCATAGTGGAATTAAATGGAATTTGCTCGCGATTACTAGCGAAAATTTAAAAAAAGTGTTTCAAGGTTTAATTTTTTATTTTTTAAAAAGTTATCAAATGAAGTATTAAATTTTAAATTCTCCTAGTTTCCCAATCACAATCGTTCTACTAATACGCTCAAAAAAGTTTTTTTTTAAAAATAGTGTTTAAAAAAAGTGAAAGTGATTACATCTAGCTTGAAGCGGGAGGTGTCAGTAATAATTGTTAGCTTTGTCTAGTGACCATTTTTTCAGAAGTAAACCGTTTCTGAAAAATGTCAACCGTTACCATCACTGGTTTGTACCAATGATGGTAATATAAGAATGTTTTTTTTTGTACTTTCTTAAACATGTTAGGTTTCTTTCATCCTTAAATATTCTGGGAACATGACTCAGCAGTTCTCTGATGATTCTTCGAATTGATTTAAAGCTATTAATGCAGAAAACATAGTACCACGACGATGTTATTTTTTCTTACCAAATACTATGAAATGCTTGATCAAAATTGAACGGATTTAAAGATAAAAATGCTTACTTTGTGAACGAAACTTTTTAACCGTACGATTTTGAACCTTCTTATTGATATTATTTAAAAACAAACTACAGGGTGCGGCAGAAAATAATGGGAAAATTTGTTCTATTTCTTTCAAATCCCATTTTTAACTAATTCAAGCAATAATATCAACATTTTCAAGTGCAGTTAACTTTATAAAGTCCTTCTAATCAAAATTATTCAATGTGTCCTCCATTTTTATTAACAACATCCTCGAGCCGACGCCGGAAGCCAGAGCATGCCTTTCGGACGAAGTCCTCCGACATTGACTGCCATGTGCGTGTTATGGTTGACTTCAGGGTTTTCACACTAGGGTGTGATGTTTTGCAGGCTCGTGCTTCAACATATGCCCAAATCAAATAATCCAACGGATTAAGATCTGGACTGCCAGGGGGCCACAAATCCTTTGGCCAAAGCATCATGTTATCGTTCAACCATTGTTGGGTTCGATTGGACGTGTGACACGGTGCTGCATCCTGCTTTACGACAACGTTTTGGTCTTCGGAGAAGTTGGCCTTCACCCAGGGAAGCACTTGGTCCTTTAAAATACCAATATACACTTCGGTATTGATTTTAACTCCAGCATCAATGAAAACAGACGGCATTTTCAAACCGTTGGACGCCACCAAGCCAAACATCATGACACCAGCCGGATGTTTGGTTTGAAATTTGAATTTCACTTTTTTCCGGGACGTTCTCCATTTTCTGCGGTGAAATGAACCGGTCCGGGCGGCTGTTGGCCACAGCATCGATGCTGAAAAGCTTTTCGTCGGAGAACAGGATTATCATTTTTTCCTTCTTCAACAAGGAAAGCAATCTCTTGGAACGAGTCACTCGTAGTTCCTTGGCCCGGTTCGTAATCAAGTGGCGTTTCACTCTGGCTCTGGAAGATGCATGCAGGTCTTCATTGATGATTCTCCGCATGGATTGTGCATGGACACCTTGGCAATCTCTTTCGGCTTCTTCTGGGCGAGCAATGAACTGGTGATCACTTCTTTCGCGAACATTTGGACGAATTTGCAATAAAACAAATAGAATTTTTGGCTGCAGCACTTGAAAGTAAACATAAACAAATACACTTTCGGCAGAAACTAGCCACTAGCTACACGAATTAACCCAATATTCAAGTTTGAACATTTTCGCATTATTTTCTGACGCACCCTGTATAGTTTAAACTCCATACTAATGTGCCTGGTGACACTTCTCAAGATGGTGTTCAGAAATGCATAAAGCGGCATTATCTCATCAGTGGGTGCTGGTTTTGAATGTTGTGGTATTTTATAGAAATTCGACGGAGCTCCCTGGCCAATCCCTTGTCCAGGGTAGGTTATTGGTTATTCGCAACAAACCGTTGCACAGTGGGCAAGAACTGATGAAAACTAAGGAAAAAATCTGTAACTTTTGTCGCTTTTAAGCGCGGCTTATAAACAAGGCCTTTTTCGCTTGGAAATTGTCTGGGAAATCGAATGGAACCGGTATAAATCACCACACGGATATGGTTGTGGAGTTAAAGAGCTTATTTTACCCCACTTCCTCATATATTCTTGATTAATTTATAGATATCATTGCACGGAGAGGCTCAAGATCAACAAAATAGTGCTAATTCCATGTGAAATTTCCTGAAAATCGAATAAAAGCTGTTTCAACTGCCGCACAGCTCTGTGAACGAAGATATGGTTGGTTTTACCCCACTCCCCCTAGTATTCTTGAATAGTTTATAGATATCTTTGCACGGAGAGGCTCAAGATCAACAAAATAGTGCTTATCCCATATGAAATTTCCTGGAAAATCGAATAAAAGCTGTTTCAACTGCCGCACAGCTCTGCGAACGAAGATATGGCTGGTTTTACCCCACTTCCCCTTGTATTCTTAAAAAGTGTATAGATATCTTTGCTCGGAGTTGCTCAAGATAAACAAAATAGAACTAGTACTATGTGAAATTTCCTGTAAAATCCAAGAATATATGGGGAAGTGGGGTAAAATAAGCTCTATAACTCCACAACCATATCCGTGCGGAGATATAAACCGGTTCCATTCGACGCCCCTAAAGTAAGGCATTTGTGTGTGTGTGTGTGTGTGTGTGTGTGTGAGAGAGAGAAAGAAGGAAAGTGAGAAAAAAAGAGAGATGAAGAGAAAAAAGAAAGAAAGCGAGAGAGAGAGAGGGGGGGGGGCATGAAAACACGCTGATTTCCCAAGAAAACGTCTTTACTCTCAAAAACACAGCCTACTCTGCACACTTTTGTTAAAAGGTTCGACAAAAATAAGATAGTCTAGTATCAATCGATAGCAATGAACTTAAAATGTTTTTTTTTAATGATTATCGAGATTTGCTACCTCTAGGTTCATTTGCCGTCGTAGTCACCTGACACCTTTTGGGTATTTGTTGTGAATTTTTCAGGGGTGAGATTTTAACTCGTGGCTTTGGCGTGAAAGGTATCGATGTTAACCACTTCGCCGGGGTCGCCTCCGAATTTGAATGTAGAATCCGTCATTTCTAGTTGTATGAAGCCTGTCCACGTTAAATTTTGGACACTAAAGATATGTCAGAAAAAAAACCTATAGAGATAAATCAGGAGTGTATCGAAAAGTAGTAAGCAACATTGATTCTCGAATAAAATAGTGAAAATGGATGTTAACCACTACGCCAGGATCACCCTCATGTCGTACAGACTGATTATTTAGAATATAACTTAATCCAAACTTCTAATTCTAGCACTAAACACATTTTTAGACAAAATAAAATCAAATTCATTACATACATCATTGAAAGATCGCAAGCACAAGTTAAAACAATAATTGAATCCGAATATCGTTCTGTGAAACGGAATTGCCAATAATGGAGATTTTCAAAATTAACGAAGAGGAGTGTTCCAAGGAAGTTCTAGATTTCGGGACAATCCACATGGCCCATTATAAGGTCGAAGATGAACATTGCAGTTTAATACATCTGGTTGAGAGGGTTTCAAAATTAATCAACTTGCATCGGTCGGGATATGAGGGAAGGTTGGCTGGATCGTTCCATGGGAGCTGACGCAAGGCAAACATGGTGAAACGTTTCTGAATCCGTTCAATTGCACCAGTATGCGAGAGCAAACCGGTGAGGCGTATTCTAAGATGCTACAAACTAGCGAGCAAAAAAAGCGTCTTAAGGCAATAAACGTCAGTGCAGCCTGAGGCACTCGCACTTTGGACTTAACATTCTTCATTACATTCTGCACTGTTGCTTTCGTGACTTTTCCTGGTGGCTGTTGTCTAGTTTTTCTGGAACTACTGCATGTTTTGGCATACTGTATTCTCCTTCCGAAAGTGCCGCTAGACAATCGTCCAATACCGTTCAATTGGTCAAAGATCCTGACCGTTCAGCAAATTGATGTATTTTTTTACGAATTGTACATTATTGTTTGCCAACCACTGTAGAACAAACTTGACGTAGTGGGCTGAAGCCAAATTCGTCGTACTGGTTCTGGTGCATCGGTTTCGTATAATACTGCGGGCCGGGTAGCGCTCGTGAATCTTCCTTTCGTCGTCGATCAGGATGTATCCATCTTTGTTCTCTGGAATCCGGTTAAACCGTTTTCGCGCTCTTGTTTTGGCCCGAGCTTGCTGCTCTGGAAACTTTTTGGGCACCTTCTGTTTCTTGTAAGTTTTCAGGGAGCTACGAGATTTGATCCGTTGAATCATCCCGATGCTGGTGTAGAATTGCTTGTCTAAATGGATTTTGACATCCTTTTCCGAGCACCAAATGTGCAGAATTTTCTTTCGCGAGCCCAGACCAATTCGACTCATATTTGAAATCATCCACTGTACTGAGTCCAATTGATTGCAAAACTAGTCAAGACATGTAAACAAACATGTCATCGCAAAACACACTATAAAATTGAACCATTTTCGAGTAATTACTGTTTGAATGATGATAACTACTTTTCGATACACTCTCTAATTCAACAAAACTAATTGTTTAGTTTGGTATAATTGTGTTGTAAAACAGTTGATTGAGATCTTAATCCATCTTTCTTTAAATTCTCGAACTTTCAGTGGCACACCTGGCATCAAATTCCTTACATTATCCTCGGATACGCTAGCGGTGGTGATGGAGAATATCGAGATCTTCTCTTGAAATCGTCGATCTTATTTGCTTTGTTCTTAGTTTTAAAGATAATCCGCTTAACCAGAGCCCAGTATTTTTCGATCGGGTAAGGTTCTGGACAGTTAAACGGATTGGATATTTCTGGCAGGTATTTGAACTTCTGTGCATTATGTCATTCCAGAACGGGTTTTGCATAGTGATAAGAGGTCAAATCAGGCCAAAATAGAGCTGGAAAGTCGTGGTTTCTAATAAACGGTAGCAATCGCGTTTGAAGACATTCTTCACGTGCACATCCTCGTTGATTGCGCCGATAGAGACGAAACTTTTGGATTTTCAACCACAACGAAATAGTTTTGCGAAATTTTGGTTGTCATCATGTCTGGACACCGTTTTCACGTTGTACGCCTTCATTCTATGCCAATGCTTCACTTTTTGCACATTTGAATTTATTTTTTTTCAAATTTGCAATCCAAATTTTGCTCAGATAGCTTGGGATGTTTCTCAATAATGGCTGCCACCTTCTTGTCCATCTGATGGGAGCATACTTTTCAATTTGTTCCGCTTTCAACGTTTTGATCAACACTCAAGCGCTGGTCAAACAATTTGCAAACACTAAACACTGTATTTTTTAATGGTTTTAGTTTCTTGGCAAGATCGCGTACTGACAACGTCGAATTGTGCTGCCGTTCGTACAGAACCACTTGATTCTACACCATTTTACCAAATGCAACAAGAATGTTGTACCTCGAAATAAAGTGAATAGTTTCAGCTGTCATGTAATTAAAATTGATATAAAAGTGTCCTAAATTTAACGTGGACAGGTTTTAATACAGGACATCACTTTTGAATGCAGAGTGCACCGTACGTTTCGTCAGAAAAATCAACATCATTGCAAACAGTTTGGTAAGCCAATAAAAAACCTGATTTACAACATTTTCATGATGAATGAGGTTAACCTGGCAGTTTCAGGCATCGATAGTAAATAACCGTACCGTGTGTACTGTACCGTTAATTCTATTTCAGACAAATATACACTGAAAATAATCGAAATTGTCGATCAGAGTGTGCTCTTGCATATCCATTTTGAATTAACAACTTTTGATATTTTTGCACAATAGGTGGTATCGGTGTTGACGTTGACGTTGGCGTGTTGAGCTAGGAAGATTAGAACAAACAGTTTTACTGTTCAACATCATTTGAATATAACAAATAATTCATTTTAAATCTGGAATTAAATTATTTGATTCCATCTACCAAACGTTTTTAGAAAAGTTTTTCATTTCGAAGCAAAGTGAGGAAACATTTAATCGATAAATTAAATCATATTTTATTTATCGTCAAAACTTTCTGAATCCATTTTACAACAAATTGGTGTGAAAGTGTTTTGCTATTGGAAATAATATGCTGCACGATTACTACATTTAAAGTGTTTGCAAGAAGATTCTACTTATTTCAACCCGTAGGACAAATTAAATTGTAAGCCACTTCATTTAAACATATTATTTTGAGTGAGTAGTTTGGATAGCCCAATCGTTTGCAACTATTAAAATCCCTTTTTTCTCAAAATGTTTGTTTTCATATAACAAAAACAACAATATCAGTTAGTTTACATTTATGGTTCGTTCCATTAATTTAGCACCATAAAAAAATAACGTAACACACATTTCACTATTATCTCCCAATTGAACCATGATCTTGAAATTTGCAATATTCCCAAAGCAAATAGATTCCAAAACTAAACAGATAGCGAAACTCATTGCTAAAACAATTGTATTACCTAGAGTTATGAAAAGCAAGATCCAAAACTGCTCCACCTCCCTTTTCTATGCACGAAACGATGGAGAAGCATCATCATCGGTATCATCCAGTATACAGCAAGAGATCAGATGCTCATCACTTTCTGTAAACAGTAGGGGCGAATGGGATGGTGGTTATGTTTACATGTTCGTCATCTATTGACTGAGCCATTCGGATTTCGGAAGCCGCCACAACATTTTGACAAAAAGCAGAGATAAACAAATGTTCATTCGCAATCGTCGTTCGGACATCATGAACCAATCAACAGCCAAACGGGGCAGTGGGTTCGAAATGGGCGGAAGGTTATTGACATGAAAGGAAAGGAGTCTCGCTGAAATTATTTGATCGCATACAATAGAAACGGGATACATAGATATGTTCATCAGCATAATTCAATGAAAGACGCGCAATATTGAATAGCATTTCGCTTCTCCTCTATGTTCTAACCAGGCATACGTCGAAAATTTTCTGCTACGTCATACAAGATGTGCTATAAATGCACAACAACTTTGCATGAACGATAACGGCATATCTCGGTAAACCTATTAATTTTCTGAATTTTACACAAAATGTGCCAATCATGCTATCGCTACGTGGAGAACTGCACTGCATACGATATCGAGCTACCCCTAGGTCTATATGTATGTACCAGATTGCAGCAGCATAAGGTTCGGTTTATCGACACGATGAAGATTCATTAGATTGAAACCGCGTTGTGCTGGTTGTTGTAGTGTGCTTGAAGAAGAATTTCTGAAAATAGCTTTACCGTGAACTTTTAGTCATTACCTGTTATGCGCTGCTGGCTACTCTTATTCTTTGCCGCAATCTGTTTTCAAGAGAAGATCGAAATTATGAAAGCTATCTGATAAGTTTCGTAATTTCTGATGATAGATTCCAGTTTTATTTACTTCTCGTGTTGGTCTTTTACTCATCACATGTTGTTGCATTTCAAGTGATATTTGGCCAACCACTAACGACTGTAACTACATGAACAAATAAAGCACAAAGATTAGCTTGTAATATTTTAACGTGTGGGTAAAATATGATTAAATTTTACTGAAACTAGCTAAGAGTGGTACATTTAAGGACATCATCGTTAATTATGAGTACACATTTGAGGTTCTGTATGAAAAAGACTATGACTTATTTTGACAGCTGTTTAAAAGTTAAAGTTTTACTTCAAGTGGAACAATCCCGAGCACAGGTTTATACCAAATTAACAGCAAGTTCTAATATCATATTATCAGTGTTTAATCACTATCATTTAGGCTGAATAAACAGCCAAAATAACAAAAGGGATAACAAATTGACATTCGACATGATATCAAATTCATACACTAATAACTGAAGTAGTGCTTCTGGTGTAACCTCAATTTCATATCCATCACATGCTGGTAATATTCAGCATTCGTCAGCATGCTGGTAGAATTCAGTAATGTTCGTCAAAAATCGTCCTTAAAAATTGATAACAGATTATTACAAAATTTATCAATGTTGATAACTAAATTTTTTATGCGATAACTTGTTACTTATTTGATATCAGTGTGTTATTTTACTTGGGACTGTGATTGTGACCAAGTACTGTGTGTGTATGCGTGTATGTACAATCCAACGCCCACCGTCCGGCAGTGTTTTTATGGAAGAAAAATGTCTGCAGTTAAACGAACTTTTGTCGACACGACAAACATTTTTAGCCCGGGAGTTGGAAGGTGATAGCTCTGTTGAGTTCCAGTGACCCATTTCAGAATGCCTGGTTACTCACGTCCATTCCGAGGTCACTTTCACTTACAACCAGCCCTGCAGAGACACAATACAAACATCAAATGGAAATTAGTATTGTGCATACACTTCCAACATCAAGTCATATTGTTTTGACGATGGCACGTATTTAGTAGTTTCGTTCAAATTTAGTTATAATCGGATAGATCTCACCGGAAATTGTTGCTGATGCTCAGTCTTCCTTTGGACGGCCACCCTGTGATGCTAAAGGATGCATTTATGTCTCTAGAGGTGAAGCTCTCCGCTATTCGGCATCATTCATTCTTTTCGCGTGGAACAGCACGAATATATTTAGTACTTCGTGCACAAATAAAATACAATGAAAATCGCAGGTAAAAACAAGTTCGAGAAGAAATTAAACTTGAAAAACTACAATCACTGGGCAATGAATGGAAAAAAAATTCACAGCTCTCCTTCTGTAGAGCTTCGATCATTGTTTCTGACCAGCAAATGGCCGTTTTTACATTGCACTAGTCTTCTTTTTTACCCTTCTTACATCAATAGAAGGGTATTAAGATCGCTTGAAAACTCGACTTTTTATCCGAGGCCCACAGGGCCGAGTGTCATATACCATTCGACTCAGCTCAACGAACTGAGCACATGTATGTGTGTATGTATGAGTGTGTGTATGTGTGTGTGTGCGTTACAAATAATGTCACATCGGTTTCTCAGCCATCTGTGAACCGATTTCAGTTCTGTTGACGGCAAATGGAAGCTACAACATTCTCATAGAACACTATTGATTTTTTTTTCATTCGGACATTTCGTTACGAAAATATGAACGAAACAGTACTTGAAGGCCTATTATAATAGTAATCAAACAGTTTAGTCTCCGATTACATACTGAGCTATTTGTTTACCGATTTTAGTTTTGTTGGTGCCAAATCAAAGCTATAAAATTTTTAAATAACTGGTCAAAATTTCATTATGATTGAATAATCCTTCATGGAGATATGACCAAAACAATACCTGAGAGAACGAGAGCAACGAATTGTGAGATGAAAATATACTCGTTGCAGTTCAAAACCAAACAGTACCACTCACACCCATCGATGCCGCTTGCATTCTATTGTGTCAAATCTGGGGCATTGTATAGCACATACAGCGGACTAGCCACACTAAGCGACTCTATAGAATTCAGGATCGATTGGCTCGAGTTGTTTTGAATTGCAACGAGTATATTCGAAAATTACACAAAGTTTCCATTTACTATAACTACACAATTTTGACGATTAAGTATTAAGTATTCATTAAGCATCTTGATTCCGTATTGATAATCGAAATTCATTCTGTGGACTAAATATACGAAATTTCTAATATTTGTGTAAATTATTCTTTTATATAATAGGGTGTTAAACACTATTAATGTCATTATTTTAATCACTTCGATAAACAATATGTTCAGGATTGACAAATAGTTTATTTTATAAACTAAATGTTTGAATATTCCTGGATCTTCTTGGAATTTCTGATGAAAATATGTATCCAATACCATATTGGCCACATTTGAGTTCGTAATTCTGGTGAAGTGTAAGAAGGGTTCAGTCTCACCATCGGTGGATTAATGCGGGTTTTTCACCTCACACTCACCTCACACACTTCACCTCACCACACACCATTTATCAAAATCCCTTGTAATGACGCGACTCTATATCGACTACAAAACTGCTAATAATCATGAATAAAGGGTGTATTCGATAGAAATGGCACACAGAAAATCTTCTGTAACTTTTGAATCGTATGAGTAAAAAACCTAGAAATTTGAGTAGATCTTATCCATAGTGTATTATTTACATCTGCCAAGTTTCATCATTATACATTCAGTAGTTCCAGTCATGTCGTCGAAACAAGAAATTATCCGTGAGAAAATTTTGTGCACTCACAATCAAAATCCAGGGGCGTCCCACCGGTGGATTGCTAAAAGGCTTGGAATTGCAAATACAACTGTGTCTCGTGTAATAAGAACCTTCAAGGAGCGTCTGAGTGTCCAAAGGAAGGAAGGGAGTGGTCGTAAAAGTGGTCCAATGGACAGTAAAATGACCAGGAAAGTCGTACAACAATTCAAGAACCGTCCAAACATGTCAATTCGAGATGTCGCTAAAAAGTCTAAGGTGTCAGTCGGTTTTGTGCAGAAAACCATGAAGCGTGCTGAGTTACATGTTTACAAAGTGCAAAAAGCCCCAAACCGGAATGAAAAACAAAACATCACTGCGAAAACCCGCGCTCGGAAACTTTACACGAAGCTGCTCACCAAATCCGGTTGCATCGTGATGGATGACGAAACATACGTCAAGGCCGACTTCCGTCAACTTCCTGGGCAAGAATATTTCGTTGCCAAGTCGAAGTTCGATGTTCCGGAGAAACTATCGAAATTTGCAAAGAAGTTTCTAATCTGGCAGGCGATTTGCGGATGTGGTGAAATAAGTGCTCCCTTCATCACTTCCGGAACAATAAACGGTGCGATTTACACGGAAGAGTGCCTTAAGAAGCGTCTCTTGTCATTCATTAAGAAGCACAAAGGATCAACTCTGTTTTGGCCTGATCTAGCATCCTGCCACTACGCTCGAAACGTATTGGAGTGGTACCGAGCCAACGGAGTCAATTTTGTGCCAAAGGATATGAACCCAAAAAAAATCACCGGAACTTCGTCCAATTGAAAAATTCTAGGCAATTATGAAAACGGAACTTCGCAAACATCCCAAAACTATAAAACAGAGCTAGAATTGAAGAAAATTTGGGTAAAAACAACAAAAACACTGGGAAAATCGGTTGTACAAAATTTGATGGGTTGAGTGAAAAGGTGCGGCATTCGGAATGGGAGACGAAATTGAATAAAACAAATGTTGTAAATAAAAATTCATTAGTAGTTCGTCATTCCCTGAAAATTTCAAGAAAATCCGATAGTCAGTTTAATTTTGATGAGTATATATGTGTGTGCCATTTTTATCGAATACACCCTTCACACTCGCGACCAAGCCGAAAAATTCTCTAATTTAACCTTTTTTACCCGGGTGGCCCAATACTAATAGCACCAACAAACAAAACAAAGCTGATTTAACTCTGCCTCCGGGTGCAAAAAAAAAATACTATTAAAATGTTGAAATGCTACCGATCATTACATATTTTGGGAGGGAATCGATTATATTTACTACGTCGTACACAAAACACGCGGAGTTTTTATGATTTAACTGTTTGTTTAAGTTGAGTTTGATATTTTGTTTCGCGAAAACGACACTGCAAAAACAAAACACGTCAGTTTCAAAGCTCACGCTCGAAATACCCTCTCTTTCTTTCGTATTACTATCCCTTTTTTCACACGGAAAAGTTACTCAATTTTCGTATAAAGTGGATCTACTCAATTTTTGACTAGATCCACATTTTACGAAAATTGAGTAACTTTTCCGTGTGAAAAAAAGGGCCAGTAATACGAAAGAAAGAGAGGGTGTCTTTAGCGTGCACGGCTTGCTGCGATCTCACTGTGATTATGACCAAGTACTGCACAGAAAAGGGATTGTCGCTAAGAAAATTCGCAAAAGAAAAAGGTGTTAGTATCTGTGCGGTCCAAAATGTGAAAGTTTTTGAGGGAAAAGAGGAAGTATTCATCAGAGATTGCGCAAAATAGTGTGGAACGACGATTGGAATGGTCCAACGCGCGAAGGAGCAAAATTACCTGAAGACGCACCGGAAATAAAAATGTCCGAAACGCAGCCAAATTTAGGCGGTACCGTGAAAACTCGGGCTCGGAAGCTATACAACGACGTTTTGAACAAAAATGACATTATAATGGATGACGAGACGAACGTCAAAGTGGACTACAGAGCACTTCCAGGGGCACAGTTTTACACCTTGAAGTGTGGAACGGATGCCCCAAATTCGGAGAAATAATTTTTTTGCGAAAAATTTAGAGAAAAAAAGAGATGTTTGTTTGGCAAGCAATTTGCCAGTGCGTTATAAAATTGACACCTTGTTTCACTACCGCAAATATGAACGCCGAAATGTACCGGAAGGAATGCCTGAAGAAACAAGTTCTGCCACTAATCCGAAAACACAAAGGTTCAACAATGTTTTGGCCTAATTTGGCATCCTGCCACTATGCGCAGGACTGGTATGAATAGAACAATGTCCAATTTGTGGAAAAGGCGATTAATCCTCCAAATTGTCCGCATCGACGGAACGGTCGAGCAAAACCTCACGAGGAACACCAAGAAGAAGGTGCGAGAGCTGGCCAGATCTACGAAAAATTAAATGAATACTGATGTAATGGGCTTTTTTGATGGTCAATAAACAATGTGAATGAATTTGAGTTGCAACATAAATAAAACATATTTAAATACAGCTGTTTTTAGGTGTGCACATAATTATCGATACAGTCCTTGAGGTGGCAAAATAATCACAATCTGTAAAGTGGTTACCGATAATAAAGGGTGTCCACAGGTACATTGCATCACTTTCAACAAGCTGTAACATTTCGTCCTTAGGGTTGATTTAAACGAAATTTTAGGTGAAATGACCTCAGCGTGTATTGTTTACACTGCGTGAGTTTCATTGTGAAATGTGTCGTAGTTTCGAAAATGGAGTCGAAGGAACAGCAAGTCCGCGAGAACATTTTGCACACGCACCTCGACAACCCACTTCTTTCGCACCGAGTTATTGGAAAGATGTTGAAAATTCACCAGTCTACAGTGTCTCGCGTTATAAAACGTTTCGGGAAACGTTCAACTGTCTATCGGAAGAAGGTGAGTGATAGAAAAAGTTTTTCGTACTGTGTGAAGGGTTACAAGCAAGTGGTTGCTGCCTTTAAACGCAAACCCAACCGTTCCGTTCGGGATGTCGCGAAAAAGCTGCACTTGACCAAAAGTTTCGTGCAGAAAGCCAAGAAACGAGCCGGGCTCCGTTCATTCAAAGTTCAGAAAGCTCCAAATCGCAATGAAAAACAGAATAGGACAGCTAAACAGCCGTGCGCGTAAGCCGTCAAAGAAATGTTGACGAAACTACACTGCTGATGGACGATGAAACACACGTAAAAGCGGACTTAAAACAAATTTCCGGCATCCAGTATGTGACTGAGAAAGACAAGTCCGATGTTCCAGAGTCTCTCAAGAAACAGCAAGTGTCAAAATTCCTTAAAAAAATCATGATTTGGCATGGGATTTGTTCGTATGGTAAACGGAGCAAGCCTTTCGTGACAACTTTAACTGTAAATGGTCAAGTATACATGAATGAATGCCTGAAAAAAAGACTTCTTCCGTTTCTCAAAACACACAGCGTTCCTTCAATGTTTTGGTCGGACCTAGGCTCTTGTTACTACTCCAAGGATGTTCTGGAGTGGTACAAGACGAATGGTGTCAATTTCGTGTCGAAGGATCATAATCCCCCAAACTCTCCAGAGTTGCGACCAATTGAAAAATATCGGGCTATAATAAGCACGAACTTCGTAAGCAACCTAAAGTTGTCACTACAGAACAGGAAATGTTGAAGTCATGGTTGAAAGCGAAAAAAAATGTCGGTTCAAGCGTTGTACAAAATCTTATGCCTGATATTAAGAAGAAAGTTCGGGCTTTTGAATTTGGTAAAGAAATCAGTGAAATAAAAATACCTAAGCCAAGATAATATATTGTATTTTATTCCCTGAATAGTTTATGACAATCGGTTGAGAGACTTGTTTTTAAGGACGAGTTTTAAGTGATACAATTTAACTGTGGACACCCTTTACATCGGAACAAGAGAAGTTCCACTAAAAAAAAATGTGCGCCGTCGTGGGAAATCCGACCGTGTCCCACAGATGGAACGGAATACACCTGGGTGTCCCGGGTGTTGAAGTCAGGAAGGAAGCTTATCCGGTAAAGGCAAGGAAGGTGTTCAATCTATTCTAGCGACGACCGAACCTTTCGATCTGCGATAAGGCAAGAAGGTGGAAGTTCCATTTGCTTTGTCCAAAAAACGTCAAACGAAAGCAGCCAGTCCGGAAAACACCGAACCGTAACGACAAACAGAGCACGGTAGCCAAACCCGCCCGTCGTGATGGCATGAGCATGAGCATGATTGACCGCCCGAGGTTGCTACTCCGTTATTGCCAGATCAGCTGTAAATACTCAGAGAACCAACAGGTGATGCTTGGGACCAGCATACATCCTCAATGTGTAAAAACTGGTGATCCCAAACCAAGGCAATACCGGCGACGGCCTCGTCCGACTGCAGGTCAAGTAGGACATGGGTAGGAATATGTTGACATGATACTCGCTTTATTGGAAGTCGAGAAAACCTTTGCACTTCCACGAGAAATCACTGGGATGATGGATAAAATGGTTGGGTTTGCAGCGGGATCCGTTTTGGTAAATGGTGTGCTAAATTCAACTGATGTCGGCAGCGAACAAGATATTTAACTATGTTCTCGATTTATTCGGTGCACAGAGATGTACATTACAGGTATTCAAATTTTGGCACCGATTTAATCCAACAGTGAGGATGCTGTTTGGGCCACTCACAAGTTTTAACAAAATATGTTGAAACATCGATGCAACTGATCGATGAGCATGATTGACCGCCCGAGGTTGCTAGTCCGTTATTGCCAGATCAGCTGTTATTACACAGAGAACCAACAGATGATGCTCGGGCCCCGTCCAAATGCAGGTCAAGTAAAGAAAGGGTAGGAATATGTTGACGTGATACTCGCTTTATTGGAAGCCGAGAACACCTCTGTACTTCCACGAGAAATTACTGGGATTTTGGAAAACAGGATTGGGTAGCTGCAGGGTTCGTTTTGGTTAACGATAAGCTGTACCGATATCCGATTTGAACCGATTTAAACCAGCAGTAAGGATGCTTTTAGGGCCACTTACAAATTGTGATTGTGGTTTTTCATTAAGAATACAAAGTGATTTTTAATAATGCTGAAAAGTCAGCAAGTCGGTTCATTAGGAAAACAAGTCAATTCATCTCAACGCCTGTGAGCCAACTTGGACCGATCTACACCAACAGTACGGATGCCGCTGTAGTCACTTAAAAAATGGGACATGGTTTATTTGTTCCAAGATAGGGTGGCCCGACGAGCATGGCGAACGAATGATTTGGATCACAATTAATTATGTACTCACCACCGATCCATCTTACCCGACTTTCCATGCTGGTGAACTAATTATGTAGGTCGTAATTAACTAGCTAATTAATAATGACCCAAACCACTCAATCACAGTACAATCACAATCATATCTCACTATTTTCATTGGGAAAACAAGAAAATTCTTAATGTGGTGACTCTGCGACTATGGTGAACCAATAGTACGGGTCAACGATCTATACCACAGGACTGAAGCGACTGTCATCCACGAATAACAATCGTGTAGCCGAAAATTTGGTGCTGCGTGTGGTGCTAATTTGACAGCTCGGTTTTCTTGAAGCCTGTAGGCAGCAAACACATTATACGCGGTCACGGTTTTCTATTTAGCGTTATTATCGAAAATAATATACCATCAAATCGGTGAACGCCAGTTGATTTGTTATGCTATTCTTTACCTCTGGGCAAATTTTCAAAAAAATCCTTGGACAACATTTTGAGTTACGCTCTTTTTAAGTCGTAAAAGATAAAATCGAATAAAAATCAATATAACATTATATAAAAACACATTTATCATCATAACGATAAACGCCAGTTGGTTTTTATGTCATTCCACACGTCTGGGCTTATATTTAGAAAAAAAAAATCCTTGTACACAATTTTGAGTTACGCCCTATCAAGTCGTAAAAGCTAGAAAATCGAATGAAAATCAATACAACATCAATAAAAGCACATTTAGCATCCAAATGGTGAACGCAAGTCTGTTCGTATTACCATTATTCACTTCTGGATTGATTTTTGAGAAACTTTGAGGATAAAATTTGTAACTTACGCCCTTTTGACATAACCGTATTTGCAGAGTTTTTAAAACATATCGACATATGAATATCTGGGTCACCTAGAAATATAATTTTTGGTAGAGGCACAATGCATTTTTTAAACAGCTGTAACCAGTAAGTAGATTCTGCTGAGATTTTCACCACTATATGTCCAATAATAACGCAACTAATTCAAAATTTCAGCCAATTTGACGCATACACGGAAAAGTTCCACCAGTTTGAATGCTAGTGCCTATTTCAGACTGCCTATATTTCTGTCCAGTACTGCGGTGGAAGTTTGCGTAATTTTCGTTAATTTGATTCGAGAATAAAGTCTTCCGTGTTGTAATTAATGCAGTGATTATAACAACGATAATATTTTTTCATTGTTTATCAGCCAGGTATAATAATGTTTAATCTACATTAATGATACTAGTAGGTTGATAGAAGAAATATTATAAGGAATTATAATCCACTGTGAACCGAGCTTAAAATGTTCAAATCGTCACTAGCGCCACACCAAAAGTAGAAGGCTTCAAGAACTAACGCCTGTTTCAGTCCTCTGATCTATACCCACAGCAACCATATACCATCTGACCGCAACTTCATTGTTCTATTTTTTTCGCTCACTCGAGCAATCGCGGTGATGAACAATAGATAATTCAACAAAGAATCGACACAACCGTTCACAGCCGATGCCCAAAGCAAACTCCTAACAACTGTGTAAGTGCATTTAGAACATAAAGTTGACAGCAAACTATAAGTTAATTGTGAAAACAATAAGCTTGAAACGCTAAAGAAGAAGAGAAAGGAGAAAGAAGGCCGAGTCGAGTGAGTCGAAACGAGCCGTATCGAGTGAGGTGACTCTCCATTTGTATTGCACGGCCTCACCTTACTCGATTCGAAAATTTTCACTTCGTCAAGCGAGAGCAACTCGTGGTGGTCTGGTAGATTTACATACTCTACGCCAATGAAGTGTTGGTTTTCCCATTGCTGTGACATTCGACATAACCAATCAGAATAGAAGTATGGAGAAATTCAGGTAACGTTAAAGTGAGGTTAAACCTCGTAGATGGTGCTCGTGAAAATTTGTTTTTCGAGCTGTCTAGGCAAAGTAATTCATGATAAAAAGAGAAGAAAATCGTCAATAATGACACCAATCCCATACAGTTTTAAAAATAGCCAGAAAGTTATTATCAATTTCAGTTTTAGATACTAAGATCTTTAACCTCACTTCAGCTTTACTTGGATTCCTTCATTATTTCGGGCTATTTGAATTGGGCAGCTCACGCTATGACCCGCAATCGCAATACCGTTGCAATTTTGGGGGCCTCTCATAACGGAATTCAAAACTAATAGATTTTTTCGAATCGAAAGAAACAAACCAATCAACACTTCCCTTTGAATCGAATGACCGAATGTGGCCTCAGACCTGTTGTTGAAAGCGATTTTTAGCGATTGCCCAACTGAATATCAACCCTATTGTTGATGGGACCTCTTGGCTTCAATTCCGGTTTGCCAAGTCTCCTTCAACGCAGGGAACGTATAAATTTCCACTATCACTTTCACTTCACAACTTTGAAGATTTCGTATGATTTGAAACAAAGTTTCTCGAAAACAAAAACACAAAGCGAAACACGTCAACCCTGGAGCACGACCTACTTCGATCCCTGCTTTCCAGGTGTTACTTTACATGTTCCCTACAGACATAACGTACTTTAGTAGAGGAGGTTCTCCTTAATAGAAAAAAAAACTACACAGTAAATACGTTAGATGAAATGAAAGGAGAAAGCACTAATCTCATTTCATTTGACTTCGAACTCGAAATTGCCTCATTTCAGTTAATAAAATTGATCGAAGTGAGAGCATAACAACTACACATCGTTTTTGGAAAATACTAGATGAATCTTGTGAATCTTTGAGTTGGATATCTTGCAATCCGGCTCTTTTTAATATTTTCCTTTATTTTTGATAGATCTAACATTAAAAATGACGAAAACAACTCAATGTCGAATAACTCAAACAGAACATGTTTGCGTGCGAAGATGGTTAACGACTGTTCCAGAAAGTATAAGCACACCTGATTTTAACGGTCACTTTGAATATAATAAAATATTTCAACATGTTTTGGCGGCGTCCTTTTGTTTGCACATTTGACATGACATAGCATCAAAAAAGTGCTCAGTTTTGTGTTACCTATCAAGATGCGCGGTCTTACTCCGGAACAACGAAAAAGTATCGTGCACAAAAGGTGCACTGTGAGCGGACTCTCCTTAAGAAAATTGACCAAGGAAGAGGGTGTAACCGCCGGAGCGGTACGATCTGCGATTCAAAACTATAGAAAACAGCGTACGTTTGAAGATGCGCCGAAAAGGTCGGAAATCCGGTCCTGTTAGTCCGGATATCGATAAAAAGATCAGGGATGCCTACAAACGAAAACCGGTGACTTCCGTTCGGGATGTTGCGAAAAAAACTAGGGACCTCGTCAAGTAACGTCATTCGTGCCAAAGAAAGACTTGGACTAAAAACATACCGGAAGCAGAAAAAACCCAAAAGGAACCCAAAACAGGCCACGTCCGTGAAACCACGGGCCCGCAAACTCTACGATTCGTTATTGTGTAGAAATTCTGGGTGTATAATAATGGACGAGGAAACGTATGTGAAACTATATTACAAAACCCTTCCCGGATCACAATTCTATACTGTAAGCGAAGACAAAGACATCCCCGAAACAGAGAAAGCAATTTTTACCGAAAAATTCGGTAAGAAGGTTATGGTTTGGCAGGCAATATGCGAGCCGTGGTAAAACATCTAGTCCGTACATCACAACGGAGACGATGAACACTCAGAAATACGTTAACGAATGTCTCCAGAAGCGATTATTGCCAATGATCAGGCAGCACGAAGGTCAAGTAGTGCTTTGGCGTCATGTCATTACGGAAAGGACACTTTAGAATGGTACAAAAGTCAAAATGTATGTTTCATGCCGAAAGATGTGTATCCGCCGAACTGCCCGAAGGCACGGCCAATCGAGATTTTTTGGGCTTTAACCAAAGCAAAGCTTCGAAAATTCAAAAAACCAGCGGACGACATCCAAAAATTTAAAAAAGATTGGCCAAAAGTGGTCAAAATGGTGGCAAGTACCACTGTGCAGAAGCTAATGGGTCATTTCCGAGGAAAAGGTAGGTGTCTTGGCTATGACTAAATATTTTGTTTAAACGAGAGTAAAATATCATATAAAACACAAGTACAAATATGATTTGCCAAATAAAATGATTAAAACTAAAAAAAAATGACTTTTTTGTTATTTTGAAAGTGTGCTTATACTTTCTGGAACAGTCAATAGAATTGTTCCCGTGCTAATGTCATTGTTCCTATAAACATTGATCACTGAATCAACTGATTGGAAAGTAAATAGATTTGCTGCTTGTCTGAATTACGCTTAATTGAACTGAATTAATTCATCTGAATTAGGAAACAATGACATTATTTTTGAAACATTTTCCCTATAAAATATTCAACTCAAAGTTGGAAGTTTCACAAACTATCGTTGTCAAAACTATGTAGCATGTGATGTTTGAATCATTATCAATTCAAAATCTCAGTTATTTGTTCAATGTTTTCAACCGTTTCAACCGACCTCATTCAAAAAAAAAACTGAATTACTTGTAAACCTGTATTAACAACAACAACAACAACAACAACAACAACAACAACAACAACAACAACAACAACAAAAACTTCTTCTTTTTATAGAAAACCCAGAAACTCCGGTTTTTAACTTCTATTTAAAAATATTATTATCGATTTGAACGGAATGAATGTCAGAAGTGAGATTGTTATAGAATATTAAAATCCAAGCATTGGTGTTGGGATCAAACACTATCAATTAAAAAGGGTGAAAGAGCGACTTTGCACATCTGTGGAAAAAAGAGCTAATTGTTACAAATCACAGAATTGCGTGAAGTGAACTCTGACGAACTCTGTACGTATCCGGAACATTCATTTTATTATTTTCTTTCATTGACCTACACCACTTTAAATCGCATGCACTGGTTTACTTCCACAAAAAGTTTACCTTGACCATTCTCAGTTTGCTTACCGGTGCTAAGTACACCCATTTGACATACTATTGCATGCTGCAACATGTTTCTATACGCATACTCACCATTTTCCCCTCAAATTCCAAATTCAACGGAAGAGCAACAATGAACTCCCCATGTTTACGTTCCCAGCTCCATTCGTCTTTCGCTCACACCAAGAGGGATACCGTTTAGTCTTCAAACTATTATGCAGAACAACCTGAATGTTTTTTTCCGGATGATTGCGCGCCTCGCTTCCACTGACAAAGACCTTAACCTTGAAATATGTTTTTCATTGTCATCGTTCCCCGCGTGCGTTGTTGGTTCCGTCTTACCGACCTAGTCCTATCTAAATGTAACGGATCTTTCCGTTTCCAGAGAATGGTTCGTCGGTGGTTCCGTTTTCTCGCATAATGTATGTAAGCATGCCAGCCTAGTTACATGTCGGCCAAATGCAATGTATGTAGGTCAAGGTTGCAATGCATTTGTTTTGAATTGTCGTGGTCTTGTTTGTTGCAACTACTTGTTGACAAATACGAAAATGGAAGCCTCTTCGTGAAAGGAAGGAGCACATCGTTGTATTGTGTGACAATGTTGAATTAATAGAACTTGTTTGTCTCAGCAGAGGTGGAAGATCACAGAGTTTTGTGCATCGGTGGTTTTCTTGTTTAGACGGCAGAACATTTAAAATGCATACAATTTAGATGTCCTCATCATCTCTGACCCAGAATTGATACGTTGCGGATGTATTTGCGTGAATTTGACAGTTTTCCCAAACGTATCTATTGTAGGTGGCCCTTTACATCATTTCTAAGGAGTGTATCGAAAAGAAGCTGTAACCATTTGATTCCTATCTAAGCTTACAGAAGTGTTTATTACTTAAGTGTTCATTCGTATTGCATTTTGTTAAAATGTCGGTTCGTGTCTTTTCATTATTTTTCAAAATATCGCGGATTGAACTTGCATATGAAAAGAAATTTTGAAAAATTGATGTACTGAAAAGGATCTAAAGTACAATCAGATTGCCATAAAGGTCAGCCATAAAGGTATGTAAAATGAGTGATTGAAAAGTATGTAAGTAGTACACCCAGCGGGATCTGCCTAGAGCTGGACGAATACCCAGTTTCAGCAATTCCAAACTGTACCAAAAAATGGATTGTATTCAGGAAAACAAATCAGACTCCACTAATGATTTGACCCAGTACCAGCATCAGTATGCTCCAGCGGATTAAAAAAAACAAATTGAAGACATACAGGAAGGATAAAATACCAAAGTAGTCTACAGAGCAGAAATGTTGTGCCAAAATAAGGGCCAGAATGCTTCTCAAGCAACACACAAGTTTTATAACGGTAAAAAATACTTTTATATGACTATATTTGGTTATAAAGAAGCTTACTCAACATGAAATCATGAAGATGTGTTACTCGGGTTGCAACTTTGGCCAATCCCTCGCAACTGGCCTGCGAACTGCCATTTTCCACACAAAAGGAATAATAAATGCTGAAATTTACCGAAACGAGTCCTTGCAGGAGATCGAAGTGTGCTTTTGCCGCGAGTGGACTTATTTTCTCTGCTGTCAGTTTTTTTCGCAAGTTTTCACTAAATTTGAACAAAATTAATTTTAACCAGTTCGGCAGCGGCGGAAAAGTGAAGTGCTATAACCGGTGCAGTGGATAGTGGAATTTTCGGGAATTGAATCTTCCCGTTGGAGGTTACTTCTTTAAGATGGCTTCTTTACTGTTGTTCTCCTGTAGGATGTTGCTTCTTTGCACGACCAACGATTGGCAGCTGTTCGGCACCAATACCGCCGCGGGGACGTTTATGTGATGCTACCAACACATTGGCCGAGTGTTTTGTTCTGAAAACGGATGAGCACTCGCAAGTTGGAGTTTCCCTTAGGTGATTTGTGAACATGCAGTTAGATAAAAGATGCAGTCGTGAGTCTTGCCTATTTCTGCAATTTACCGGATAAAACATTCAGCTAAGTATTGTATTAAAATATTACGGTTCCGGTAGTACGAAGATATATTGACAAATTTGTATTTATCATTTTCAATCATGGGATCAAATGCGCTGCATATCCAGACGTGCATCTTATCGTCTTTTCCTTCTTCTGTATGTCTCTCTTTTCTTCTACTAATTGTTTTGTGCGTTTTTGCTGTTCGATATGTGTAATCCTTGCGGTAAGTATGTTGGATTAGTGGCCGGGCAGGAAGTTACATCGAAAGAGGAGAGAGATATATGAAACTATTTCTTCATGAGAAAGGGTTTGCCCTGAATTCAACAACTACTCTCATACTTTCTCCTATCTAATATGCCTTCCCCTTCTCTTGTTGTTTTTTGCTCTCTGTAATGGCACAGACCTTTTGGTCATTAGCTGACACTTATCATGTTGTCGAGTTAATTCGTTTGAAAATTTGGTTTTTAGAGCTGCAGCCGCTGATGTCTATTATTCTCGGTTATTTTGATTCAAATTTTCACATTAGTAGTATTAACAGTGATAAACTATCAAGTTTAATAAAAGGTTAACTATAAGGTACATTTCCTTACAATCAACAATCAATAATTTTTTAACCTGTAAACATTGTAGTCGACATTTAATTGCAATATTTGACAGTTGGTGAATTGTTTGGACGCTTTTAACTTTCAGTCGGCGCTCACTAATCTAAATCCAAACAGAAGTAGTGATGTGGGCGAGTGAGGTATGTGTGAGTGTTTGTGTGTGATGGGGGGAGGGGGGGGAAGATATGATTTTGGATCGGCGCTTTCTTCTTTCTTTTCAGAGAACGAGTTATGGCGCTATAACCATAAGCCATAGGGAGCTAGGACTATAGTTAATGCTAAAGTCCCAACCGTTTGAAGATAAATGGAGCATCACTTAACCTTCTTAGACTAGATGCTCCCAACGACCATTTTTGAATACATTTTTGTTCTGTGCACCAAACAGGGCATTCTATTAAACTATTCTCTCCGACTATTCATTTCCTTTTTCCTTTGATAACTACTGAAGGCTACGTGGGTTCCCCGTGTCTTCTTAAGGTAGATACCAAATCCTCCCTATCACCAACGGTTGCATGGACGTGGCCAGGTGAGCGATCGAGGAGTGTTTTCGTGGTGATTGTTGCGTGAAGAAACGTATCAGAAACTGGTTTCGTTTCATGGTGGCATGCAATGTCTTCAATGAATTATTCCTCATCGTAGCTCCATCCACGAGGTGTGCAACCGTCAATGCTAATGCTAATGCTAATGCTAAATTTACCGAAACGAGTCCTTGCAGAAAAGGTTGCTGCCAAGGAAGCATGAGATTACTCCTGTTTTGAGCCGAATAATGCCAGATCAACTCTACAGTGGTTTTCTGAGAACAACGTTGATTTCGTTGAAAAAGATATCAACTTACCAAAGTTCCCCCAACTGCGACCGACCGAATGCTACTGGGCAACCATTGAGTGGAAGCACAAAAAGATGTGACGTACACGTGTTACGACCATATCTCCGAATTCAGCAATCTGATAATTTTGTTAGTTTAATTGATATTTAAATATGTGTTAGTATTAGCCACCTCAATATAAATAGTGAACGTGAAGTGCTCGAGTGGGGACTCCCCGACTACAATGGCCTCAGAGTCGGCACGCTCACCGGACAATGTTTCACGAAGCAGGGAATAATCGCACTGATTAGTATAAAAACTCCTCGAGCACTTCACGTTCACAATTTATATTTATCTCCCACTTTCTTAATGTCTATCTGACCTTCTGTTCTTCGGGGCCCCTTGCAGTTTCACCACCACGTAACCACGTAGACTGCTCCTCGCGACGGCTGGTTTTCCTACTGGTTCGAGTTTCCAGTTCCGACGATGCGTGTTCGCTCTTCCGGATGTTGATGGGGTAGGGATGGCGATGGCTTCTCTTTACTACCGTCCTGGGCAACCGAGTATGTTGACGGACTCGGAATGATGGATACTGTGATGCCCTAGGAACGGTGCAGGCTTCCGGTACGTCTACCGGGGATTTCAGGGACTCTGTACAAAAATATAGCGGGGTCCTAACGGACAAGTAGTTTGCGTTAACACTTTTGTCTGCCATGGCAGTTACGGGCAAGTTACCTGCTGTTCTCTGCTTAAGTGCTTCTACAGATGTGCACTAATATCTTTCGCTTTCGTAAACGGTTTTGTGTTTTCACTAGGATTGAGAATTATCGACCGTTCAACTGGATGGTTTACTACTGATTAAAAATTCCTATCGAGCTGGATATGCGAGTCTAATGGGTCATGGAGTCACCGCCCTCAGCATACGGCCAGTGACCCAAGCCAATCGCATTCATTGTGCTTGTTATCGCGCAGTTCGCAATGGCCTTCTCTATCGCCACCCCTCATGGCCGCCCAAAAGAGACGTTTTCCGTCCATCTGGTGGTGGGTTGTGTAGACTTCGGTGGGATGGTGGCTGCGTTCTGTGGTAACGATATTCGCCAGGGAGCTTTGATGACCGAAAAAACTACAACCACATACGATCACTTCCTGCACATGTATTCACAACTAAACGACATTGAACACGACAATCTCAAAAACATTCGGAACTGAAACGCGAACACTTACATATGTTAACCCATCTTCTCCGATTTTTCGGAAAAAAATTGATCCGTATAAAATCAGTATAAGGGCTTTAAGCTAGCCTTGAGAAACTTATTTTAGTTCATTCATATTATTCCGGCACTCAGCAATACCGTCATGTTGCGTCGCTCGACAAATTGACTTGTTCCGAATGAATGGATCAAAATTAAACAAGATTTGAGACTAATCTAGAACACGCATAATGACACCAAGGTAAGTAATAAACCAATTATAATTTTTCCTTGCATTTTTTGTCAACGTATTTTCATGTCAACAAGAAGATATTTTTTTTTTATTATTCTTTTTTGTCGTCAATCATATATGTAGAAAGTGAAAAGCAACATTGTTTTGCGAATTGTCTATACAGGGTGTCTCACAATAGGTGTCACTAAAATAAAATGGCATTACGGTAAAACAAATCGACAAATCGACAATCTGTCTATCTGTCTGTCTGTCTGTCTGTCTGTCTGTCTGTCTGTCTGTCTGTCTGTCTGTCTGTCTGTCTGTCTGTCTGTCTGTCTGTCTGTCTGTCTGTCTGTCTGTCTGTCTGTCTGTCTGTCTGTCTGTCTGTCTGTCTGTCTGTCTGTCTGTCTGTCTGTCTGTCTGTCTGTCTGTCTGTCTGTCTGTCTGTCTGTCTGTCTGTCTGTCTGTCTGTCTGTCTGTCTGTCTGTCTGTCTGTCTGTCTGTCTGTCTGTCTGTCTGTCTGTCTGTCTGTCTGTCTGTCTGTCTGTCTGTCTGTCTGTCTGTCTGTCTGTCTGTCTGTCTGTCTGTCTGTCTGTCTGTCTGTCTGTCTGTCTGTCTGTCTGTCTGTCTGTCTGTCTGTCTGTCTGTCTGTCTGTCTGTCTGTCTGTCTGTCTGTCTGTCTGTCTGTCTGTCTGTCTGTCTGTCTGTCTGTCTGTCTGTCTGTCTGTCTGTCTGTCTGTCTGTCTGTCTGTCTGTCTGTCTGTCTGCTTCTGTCTGTCTGTCTGTCTGTCTGTCTGTCTGTCTGTCTGTCTGTCTGTCTGTCTGTCTGTCTGTCTGTCTGTCTGTCTGTCTGTCTGTCTGTCTGTCTGTCTGTCTGTCTGTCTGTCTGTCTGTCTCGTCTGTCTGTCTGTCTGTCTGTCTGTCTGTCTGTCTGTCTGTCTGTCTGTCTGTCTGTCTGTCTGTCTGTCTGTCTGTCTGTCTGTCTGTCTGTCTGTCTGTCTGTCTGTCTGTCTGTCTGTCTGTCTGTCTGTCTGTCTGTCTGTCTGTCTGTCTGTCTGTCTGTCTGTCTGTCTGTCTGTCTGTCTGTCTGTCTGTCTGTTCGTCTGTCTGTCTGTCTGTCTGTCTGTCTGTCTGTCTGTCTGTCTGTCTGTCTGTCTGTCTGTCTGTCTGTCTGTCTGTCTGTCTGTCTGTCTGTCTGTCTGTCTGTCTGTCTGTCTGTCTGTCTGTCTGTCTGTCTGTCTGTCTGTCTGTCTGTCTGTCTGTCTGTCTGTCTGTCTGTCTGTCTGTCTGTCTGTCTGTCTGTCTGTCTGTCTGTCTGTCTGTTCGTCTGTCTGTCTGTCTGTCTGTCTGTCTGTCTGTCTGTTCTGTCTGTCTGTCTGTCTGTCTGTCTGTCTGTCTGTCTGTCTGTCTGTCTGTCTGTCTGTCTGTCTGTCTGTCTGTCTGTCTGTCTGTCTGTCTGTCTGTCTGTCTGTCTGTCTGTCTGTCTGTCTGTCTGTCTGTCTGTCTGTCTGTCTGTCTGTCTGTCTGTCTGTCTGTCTGTCTGTCTGTCTGTCTGTCTGTCTGTCTGTCTGTCTGTCTGTCTGTCTGTCTGTCTGTCTGTCTGTCTGTCTGTCTGTCTGTCTGTCTGTCTGTCTGTCTGTCTGTCTGTCTGTCTGTCTGTCTGTCTGTCTGTCTGTCTGTCTGTCTGTCTGTCTGTCTGTCTGTCTGTCTGTCTGTCTGTCTGTCTGTCTGTCTGTCTGTCTGTCTGTCTGTCTGTCTGTCTGTCTGTCTGTCTGTCTGTCTGTCTGTCTGTCTGTCTGTCTGTCTGTCTGTCTGTCTGTCTGTCTGTCTGTCTGTCTGTCTGCGAGAACTAATCAAGCAAAGGAAACCAAATTAAGCGTGTGGGAGTTGAAGGAGACAAAAAATATTTCTATGGTACTTTGAGACCCCTCCTCTCTCTAGAAATGGCGGCTCTCATACAGAAGGAACAGAAGTGTCTGCATAACTCAAAAGCTAATCAAGCAAATGGAACCAAATTTGGCATGCGGGGTTTTCTGGAAGCAAGAAATGCTTCTATGGTGGTTTGGGACCGCTATCATCTATAGAAGGGGGGGCTCTCACACAAATAAAACTAAAATTACTACATAACTCAAGAATGAATAAAGTAAATGGATCCAAATTTGGCATGTGTGGATTTTTGTGGCAAAAAAAATCTACTGTGGTTTGAGACGCCTCCTCTCTCTGTACTCAAGAACTCAAGAACTAATTAAACAAATGAAACCAAATTTAGCAGGTAGATGTTTTTGAATACAAGAAATGCTTCTATGGTGGTTTGAGATCTCACCGCTTTCTGGAAGAAGGGACTCCCATACAAATGAAAGCCATTTTTTGCATAACTCAAGAGCCTTGGGGGCAAGAAATGTTTTGTGTTTGGCTTCAAACAAATGAAACACAAATTTCTGCATAACTCGAGAACTAATTAAGCAAATGAAACCACATTTGGCATATGGGAGTTTTTGGCAGGATTTCTGTCTATATATATAAAAATGAATTTCTGTCTGTCTGCCTGATTGATCCTCAGAGACTCGGAAAGTTCTGAACTTACCAGCGTAAACATTTGTATTCAGGGGATTTTGAGGCTGGCGAAGGTTCTTATGATTGTTTGAGACCCCTCCTCCCTCTGGAGGGGGACTCCCATAAAAGCAAATGGAACCAAATTTGGCATGTGAGAGTTTTTGGAGGTGGATGTGCCAGAAATGTTTCCATAGTGGTTTGAGACTCCTCACTTTTTTGAAAGGGGGGGGCTCCAATACAAATCAAACACAAACTTCTGCATAACTCGAGAACTAATCAAGCAAATGGAACCAAATTTGGCATGTGGCGTTTTCTGGAGACAAGAAATGTTTCTATGGTGGTTCATATAAATAAAACAGAAATTTCTGCATAATTCAAGATCTAATAAGGGCCCGTCCATCAATTACGTCACGCATAAAGTGACTTTTTATAAACAGCAAACAAATACTGCATAATTTGAGAACTAATCAAGCAAATGGAACCAAATTTGAGACACCTCCCCTCTTTGAAGGGGGTTCTCATACAAATGAAACAGATATTTCAACTAGAAATTAGAAGAAAAATTAGTATTCTCCATTTAATTCCAACTACCTTTGCTTATCTTCGACAGATACGCGTATTTCGTCTACAATGTGCAGACTTCTGCACATTGTAGACGAAATACGCGTGTCTGTCGAAGATAAGCAGAGGTAGTTGGAATTAAATGGAGAATACTAATTTTTCTTCTAATTTCTAGTTACAGGTATTCCACTAAACAGCTCGAACCCTCTAGGATTCAGATATTTCAACCAAACAAGAGAATTATCCAAGCAACTAAAACACACCATGTGTATTTTTCGGGTAAACAGTATGTTCTGATAGAAGTTTGAACCCCTCCTTAATCAATAAAGGGGGATGCGTGAGCTAAGGTCTGTATTCGCAATCATCCGGACACTTCAAAACATGAATAAAACATAAATTTCGCATTATATTTCCGTCGTAGTTGTTTATTTCAGATTCATGGGATGATACAATGTCCTCCTACGAACCGTTCACATCCAGGAAGATAAATATGATAGCTCCAGCGATGTACAAACAAACATCTGCACATCACAATCGTTCGGCAGCGCAAGGATCAACGGCCTAGGATGCCGGAACGGATCCCTGTACTGACGCGACGCTGGAAACCTTCCTCAAACAACAGAACGAACACTCCTTTCACGCTCAACCGCTTGTACCGCTTATAAATAGGTGCGATTCAGCTTGGTTTTCAAACTAGGAATGGTATCACACGCGACTAGCACAAACCACTCCGATGTTTCTGCCACTTCCATGGGAATGCCTGATTGGTGCTGTCGTAGGAAGACACAACGCACGACCTAGCGCCCTCTGAACACGTAGTGTCTATCAAATGGTTTCCACGATAAGGATTTTTGCGAGAGCATCCTTTCCAGTTCAGTTCGACTCTTTCAAGACTCTCACTTAGCAGTGCTCATTTCCTGATACACAAAAATCACTTTGCACAATTTTCGTCAAAATTCAAAATCAAGCAGTTTTTACGTTATACAAGACATCCACGAAAAACAAACAACTCACCAAAAACAAACCGTCCGCGTGCAAAGCATACTGCGATCGATGAGTGATTACATTTTTTACTATAACTAATAGCAGTAAAATCGATTGTCGTTAGTCGATAAATTCGAGTTTCAAGTGAAACGACAATAGTGTTTACCATCATCTTCATGGATGCATTTTACTATAACTGTTCTTTAACGATGGTGCACACAATTGAATTAAATCTATGGCAGTAGCTTTAATTCAACCACCCAAGCTCCTCGAAGTTTCATCTATGCACGTTAAACTTCACCAACATTCTCAATTCAACTCTCTGCACCAGGAAGAATCAACCCCTTCTTTGTCCCCCGCAACTGCAAATTTCAATCCATGAATGAAGTTTAAGCTCAACATAAAATAATCCACTTCGGGCATCCGACAAAACTTTATCTTGTTGTGCCGAGCAAGACACACTTCTGCTGCTGAAATTCGGGAAACAATAGAAAGTGAAGTTTTCTGGGAAAGTCAAATCCAACGGCGAGTGGAACGACGGTCATGTCAAAGGAGGGTGAAAGTATTCTTAGTCACACTCTCCGCCGCATTCTAAACCGGATATGAATGATAGCAACGTAGTTTGTCGGGTTGCATTCACCTATAGGTACGTGTCATAAGTTTCCCCGAGTAAAACTGTAAGGTTGCTCGTAACAATCCTCTCCATCTTCTTGGGCGAGAAAGGCCGAAAACAATAGGACGAAGTTTCGTGATTATTCAATTAGCAAAGCAATTGAAGAGTCATCCCGGTGCAAGGGTCTCGTTCTTGGCAAGTTAGTGGACTTGGACGTGGACGGGGTTGGTATTTGGGAAACTAGATTCAAGGGCTCATTGCAACAAACTGCCGTTTTTCCGTCTCAAGCATCAAGCTGGATGGTCTTGGCAGCCGTGACAGTTGGTAATTGAATTAGTGCAGTAGTTTTGTTTGCTCTTTCGACAGTAGTACCTACAACATCAGCAGCAGTTGCATCGCCGGTAGGTAAGGATGACTGCTGTGGATGCTTGAAATTAAGGACTAAAGGCAGAAGTAAGTGCTCTTGGTCGTGAGTTGGCAGGAGGGGGATCTGTGATTGTGTCATGAGTTTTGTAAAATTTCTTGTAGATACCGTGTGGGGTTAGTTCACTGTTCGAGTTTCATCAATTCCTCGTACCTGAAAACTTTGGTAATCCGAAATTAAGGCAATTTGTTCAAAGGCTGTAGAATTCAATCCATAGTGTAATGCTCATTTTTTTCCTTGAATATAAGTTTCTGTCACCCATTTCAATGGTGTGCAATATAAGGTTTTGTTTAAGTTTTTATCCTGATCGTAATAATTGCGTTTTTCTTAAAATTTCTCATGGAAATCACCAAATGAATTATTTTTGATTCTACCAAAAACTTTGTGAAAATCGTCGAGATTTCTTAATTTCTTAATTAACACATAACTTGACCTTGCATAGGACCCGGCGACCCCGGCGTAGTGGTTAACATCCAGAACTCTCACGCCAAAGTCAATCTCACCCCCGGATAAGTTACAAAAATACCTCAAAGATTTTTGAGTGACTACGATGGGAGATAAACCAATCCAAGGCTGAAAATCTCGTTAATCAAGGAATAATAAAATTACCTCAGCTTGACATGCAGCAGTCGGATACATTATTCTAAGGCTTGAGTCATTTAATGTCTGGGCGCACTGTTTATTTTACTACAGCGCTCCTAGCGGTCAGATCTGAAATGTTTTGACAGCAGTTTGTTTTGAAATCTTTCAATTTCGTAACGATCTATTTTGTTTCACATAAGTTATACTTGATCGAAACCACGGACCGAGAATTAATGTTGGACGCCTACTTCAAAAATCCAACATGGTAGGTTCAAACATTGCGAAGTCGTTGTACTTCACGCTAAGACAAGAAAACGGAAAATTCGATAAAAAATACCGAAAACCACACAAAAGTGCACATACTGAAATTATCAGTAAACATGGATTACCGAAATTTCGGTGTTGCTGGAAAACCGGGAAAAACATTAATAATTACTTATTTTTGTACGGTAATTTTTACCGAAAGTGCTTGCAGCTCAATGAGAGCATTTTTAACCAAATTTAGGTAAAATATAACGATAAAATCTGTAAATCCACTTTACAGAAAAAATAAGTAAAACCAAACGTTTTGTTTCGGTAACCCGCATAAACACAAATCATTCTTGGACTGTTTCCCTTAATGTTGACGATCATTTCCGTTATTTTTACGACATTTACACTTACAGTTGACAACTATAAACCAACAATCTCCTATACAGTTTCAACAATATGTCAGATGGTAAAAGGCCAAATAACAATATACTGAATAGGCGGTTAAGTTAGGTTACTATAAAAAAGTGGCAATTTTCACGAACAAAATTTTCATGAGCGGCATACTATCGATCGGCAGGATCATACTATCGGAAATAATTATAACACCACCATGTTATTTGCAATTTTTCGAAAAGTGTTCAAACAAGGATGATCAGTGATTGAGTTTTTAGAAACATAGTATTAAGTGTTACAATATGGGGTCAGAGGATGAAATGAATATTACGTTTTATTCAAATGTTATGCTTCATTTAATATTTTAAGGTGGAAATAAATATAACACCACTTCGTATAAAAACTTGTTTATTTAATATATTGCTGAAGGAATACATTATTAGAGGTAGTCAGTAGTGCGATGCTTCACCTTTCTTCATGATTACTTCTTCCAGCCGCCTGGGCATCGAGGTAATGAGAGATTTTAAGATGTTCGGAGTAATTTTAGCCCATTCATCGATGATAGCTTTCCTCAGTTGTTTTGCATTTTCACATGTCCTGCCCTGTGCAAATACTGCTTGAGACAAAATTCCCAAGCATTTTCTATTGGGTTCAGGTCCGACCACAAGCCGGCCAGTCCAGGAATGTTATGAGCCTTCAGAAAATTTTTGGTATTTTTGGCTGCGTGACAAGAGGCGTTGTCTTGCTGGAAAATTACATTTTCGTCCATGAACTCTTTCAGAAAGGAATCAACACCTCTTCCAACAATTCGCAATACATTTCCGAATTCATTTTCGTTGAAATGAAGCATATCGGTGTTTTTGCAGCTTGGCTAATACCTCGCCCAAACTATTACGGTCCTCCTCCGAAGTTGCGAGATTCTCTTGTAGGCTTTTTCTTCCTCTTATCTTGCCAACAATTACCAGAACCATCAGGTCCATCCAAATTGAATTTTTTTCATCACTGAAACCACTGTGGACCACCATCATCCCAGAATCGATGCTTTTCGGCAAACCTCAACCTTGCATTTTTACGACGTGGAAGAAGTCGCGTACAGGAACGGTTTTCCTATACGAAAGATTTTCTTCGAGCTTAGAACTTGACGAATACGACGGCTAGTAACCGAAATATTCATATTCGCCTTAATTTTTGCAGAAGAAAGCTTGGAATTAACAGCGAGATGTATCATTCGGCGTTTATCTCTATCTGTCAGATATGAAGGGACGGCCCGGTCGCTTTTTTGTGGCGGATTTAGAACCCAATCGAATATAGTTTGTCACGGCATCTCTACTCCTTCCTATTCTGCGAGCAATTTCGCGCAGAGAATACCCTTCCTCCTTCAATATGTCGATTTTACCACGCTCCTCGTCCGTCAAAATCGTTCCTTTAGGCATGGTCCTTGAAAATTTAGAAAATAATTTGTATAATAGCATGCACAAATATTTGTATTATTTTATTCACCAGAAATAGGTTTCACCCAATGTTATTGCCAATGAAAAAACTGCAGTCGTAAGATAAGTCCGCTGAACAACATGATTTAATACAGTGGCGCTTAGTTATTTCCACCCGTATATGAACAAAGCATGACTCCTCTGCTCACATATACAAATCAAGCGCAAAATGTTCACATTGTTTGGTAGCATGTATTAGTGCGCATATAACAATAACACTATTGAAGGGATAACTGCACTCAAAGAAAAGCTGGCATCAATAATGATGGTGGTGTTATATATATTTCCACTAGTGTAGTAAGCGTCATAGTTGAAATAAGATCGGAAGTTGCAGTTGAAGATGTTGAGAACGATTAGGGCAAATCAAGGACTGTAGGATAATGAAATCGCCAAGAAATACAATGCGTCTTCGAGAGGGATTTCGATCTTTTCAGACCCGTAAACAATCAAATAGGACACTAAAGCAGAATCTACGATCTCGTAAAAAACCTACGAACACGCACAAAAGATGACAGGATCCCGACCCCAACTCTTCAGGAAGTTGGTCGGTTGAAAAATAACAAAGCTTCTAGAGTTGACCAAATCCCAAGCGAGCTATTAAAATAAAGTGGTGAAGCACTGGCCAGGGCGCTGCACTGGGTAATTACCAAGATTGGGGAGGAGGAATGTTTATTGGATGGAAGGAATAGTGTATCCCATCTATAGAAAGGACGATAAGCTGGATTGCTGTAATTATCGTGCAATCTTGCTACTGAGCGCCACCTACAAGCTCCTCTCCCAAACTTTATACCACCGCCTATCACCAATTACAAAGGAGTTCGTCGGGCAATACCCAGCTAGATTCATGGGTGCCCGCGCTACTATGGACCAGATTTTCGCGATTCGACAAGTGCTGCAGAAATGTCGCGAATACAACGTCCCCACACACCATCTTTTCATCGATTTCAAAACAGCTTATGATACAATCGATCGAGACCAGCTATGGCAGATTATGCACGAAAATGGATTTCAGGAAAAACTGACGCGGTTGGTCAAAGCAACGATGGATCCAGTGATGTGTGTCGTCCGAGTATCAGGACCACTCTCAAGTCCCATCGAATCTTGGAGAGAGTTACGGCATGGTGATGGATTGTCGTGTTTGTTGTTTAACATTGCATTGGAGGGAGTGATTCAAAGAGCTGGAATAGACACGAGTGACACGATTTTCACGAAGTCTGTCCAACTATTTGGCAGCGCCGACGACGTTGATATCATAGCTCGTAACTTTGAGACGATGCCGGAAAAGTACATAAGACTTAAGGCTGAAGCTGGTAGGATTCGGAATGTGATTAATGCATTGAAAACAAAATACACGAAGGGAAGAGGCACACGAGAAGACAATTTTAGCCTCCTACCACGAGTTCAGATCGGCGGTGATGAAAACGAGGTAGTAGAGCAGTTTGTGTATCTGGGCTCATTGGTGACCACCGATAACGACACCAGCAGAGAAATACTAAGGCGCATTATCGCTGGCAATCGTGCCTACTTTGGACTCCGAAGGACGCTAAGATCGAACAAAGTTCGCCGAACCACAAAGTTGACCATCTGCAAGACATTAATTAGACCGGTAGTTCTCTACAGCCACGAAACATGGACATTGCTAGTGAAAGACAAACGCGCCCTTGGAGTCTTTGAACGGAAGGTGCTCCGTACCATCTACGGTGGAGTGCAGATGGAAGACGGAACGTGGAGGAGGCGAATGAACCACGGAATGCACCAGTTGCTGGGAGAACCTTCCATCGTACACATTGCAAAAATCGGTCGACTGCGATGGGCTGGGCATGTCGTAAGAATGTCGGACGACAGCCCTGTGAAAATGGTTAAACGAAAACGAACCGACAGGTACAAGAAGAAGAGGCGCGCAACGAGCAAGGTGGATCGATCAAGTAGAAGGCGACCTGCGGACCCTCCGCAGACAGCGAGGCTGGCGAGGTACAGCCATGGACCGATTGCAATGGAAACAACTTCTGTGTACAACAGAGGCCATGCCGGCCTTAGTCTGATTGGTAAGGTAAGTAAGGCTTAAACAAGAGCCCTGGGGGAGACCCTTGTAGCTAATTCGTGTTGTCGTGTTGTCGAAGACCCATGAGAAAAGCTCATATGTTTCTCAGACAACAAATTGTACAAATAGTTGTTTAATAATGGTGAAAGGCCACACTCGTGGAATTTGTCTGAAAGGACGTCTACACAAACTGAATCAAAAGCCCCAACTGTATTTCTGTTGAAAGCAGCGCAAGACAATCGCTCGTTCCTTTGCCTCTGCGGAAACCAAATTGAGTATGAGATAGAAAGCCATTAGATTCAATCCATTTGTCGAGCCGACGGAGAATCATCTTCTCTAGCAGCTTCCGTATACACGACAACATCGCAATTGGACGATAAGAGTTGTAATCCGACGCGGCTTTCCCGGGTTTTTGTATAGCTATAACTCTAACCTGCCTCCATTCATCCGGAACAGTATTGCTTTCCAGGAAATAAATCCAGGAAATGATTAAATAAGTTCAGCAAGCGCCTCTTTACGACGTCTGGGAGGTTTTTCAACAAGTTAAACTTGATTTTATCCATTCCTGGCGCAGAATTGTTGCATAAAAGAAGAGCAAGTGAGAATTCGAGCATAGAAAAGGGCGCATCCAATTCGTTACGATTGGTTTGAGTATCGCGAGCAATTCGTTGCACCGGAACCGAATCTGGGCAAACTTTCTTGGCGAACGCGTAGATCCACCGGGGCTTTCCTTGTCTTCATTCACCGACGACGCATTTCGCATTCTTCTCCCGACGGTCCAAAGAGTTCTCATCGACGTCTCACGCGATAGCCCTTCGACGAAGTGACACCAATATCCGCGTTTTTTGGCTTTGGCGAGGCTCTTAAACTTACGCTCAAGAACAATGTACCGCTCGTAGTTATCTCGCGAACCGCGCTTCCGATATGCTTAAAACGCGACGGATTTTTCACGGTAGACTTCAGTACATTCGTCGTCCCACCACGGAGTGGGCGAACGTCGGCGAATTGTTGATCCTGGTACCAGTCTACGCTGTGCGTCGATCGCACATTTGAGGATTAACCCGGATAAAAACCGACACTCTTCCAACGGAGGAAGGACTTCGACCGATTGCTCGCCATCGATGATCGCTTCAGCGAATTTACCCCAGTCTATGCATTTCGTGAGGTCGTACGCAATGTCGATCGAGCGAGATTGACACGAACCATTGGTGATTGAAATTTTGATAGGCAGGTGATCACTACCATGGGGATCTTGAATCACTTTCCACGTGCAATCCAATGATAGTGAATTCGAACAGATTGAGAGGTCTAATTTGCTTCCAGGGTTTGGAGGTGGAGCCACGCGTGTTACTTCCCCAGTATTCAAAATAGTCAAGTTGAAGTAGTCCATGAGGTCTAGTATCAATGCAGAACGGTTGTCGTTGTACGGTGACCCCCAGGCTGTACCGTGAGAATTAAAATCTCCTAAAGACCAACCGTGGCTCTGGCATTGCGAGGCAAATAGTCGAAAGATCCCTGCGGGATATTGCCGTATTTGGCGGCAGGTATATGCTGGCTATACTAAAACTTTTGCCTCGAATAGGTACTTGGCATGCAACTACTTCAGGGCCTGTCATCGAGGGGAGATCAATTCTATAAAAGGAGTGGAGCTTATTAATCCCCAATAGCACCCCTCCATATGAGTCCCCTCGATCCTGCCGTATAATGTTAAAATCGTGGAAAGAGACATCTTTATCAGAAGAGAGCCATGTTTTACAGAGAGCAAATACGTCACACACTCAGATTATTTTACAGAAATCTGTAAAGTTTTACCGAATTCTCAACAGCTGAACGTTCGGTTATCCGATTTTACGGATTTCGGTAAAATTTTACCGAAATCCGGTAATTTTTTTACAAATATCTGTAAAATTTCACCGATATCCGTAAAATCGGATTACCGAACGTTCAGCTGTTGAGAGTTCGGTAAAACTTTACAGATTTCTGTAAAAAAATCTAAGTGTGCACAATCCGATTTGTGAACTAAAAACTTAAAAGCGTCCCGATTTTTTTTAGAATACTTCTACTGTTCCATTAATAAATTATCCATCGAAAGTTATGAGTGAATCAAGATGAGGCCATTTTGAAGATATTTTTTTAGAAGAGGTTTTACAAGTGTAAGGATCATGTTGATGAGGTTCCTCGTTGTCAGTGAGACCTCGAAAATGGTGAAGATGAATTCCCCAATCCCAGAAAGAGACATTTTTTCGGAGTCTTCGACTTGACACGGTCGAGATTCCGGCTGCCTTGGTAGTTGGCGTTCTGGGCAAAAAACTGGAACAACTGGGGTTTTAGATGTTCCCGGAAGTGACGGAAAGTCACCAGCCAGTGGTTTAAAACCTGGAGGAGAAACTTTTTTTGTATTGCCACCACTTCTTAAATTGTTCAGAGGAGGGTGGGGAGCCTGTTCTACACTCAGCGCGTTCAGAGATGCTTGCTGACGGTGCCGTTGACGACTTGCTGTAGCGCGCTTTCTCTTCGCTCCCGTCTGAACAACAGAGTAGGTACTCCTCAGCATCCTCAAAGTCTGAGCCCTGATCATCTATGGGCAGGGAAGAAAGTATATTGTTGTCTGTTTGGGCTGGTGGAACAGCGGCCGGTGGGATCTTTTTAAGTATTTCTGCATAAGACCGCTTCGACCGGTGCTGCAACGAACGAATTTGGTGTTTCTCCCGCTCATACTTCTTGGAGACACTTGGGGTCCGTACTCCAGTGACCCTCCACATGTTGCTCACCGCATTTGGCGCATCGTGCTTTGTTACAGCAGTAAGGTGCAGTATGACCCAACTGCTGGTACTTGTCACAGTGCATGACCGTCGGTACATAGAGGCGAACAGGTAAACGAAGCTTCCCCAACACGAGGAAATTCGGCAGGGCAGCTCCAGAGAAGATCACGCGGAACGAGTTTGAGGGCTTTTTTGTGCCGTCGGATGACACATGGTTCATTTGTCTGACATAAGGGACCTGAACTGATGGAACGGCACGATTTTTAAACCCACCAGTTCCATGGGACTTGATATCAGCGCACGTCAAAAACGGTTCGGTGACCACTCCGGTTATTTCTACTACGTGCGATGGAAGATACACATGGTATTCTAAAGAAACCAGCTGTGAGGCAACGATCCTGTTAGCTTCTTCGCGATCACTTAGAGTGATGAAAAGTTTACTGCGACTGGGAGAGGTTATTTCCTGAATGAACCGATACGACTTTGCCAGATCTTTTTACCCTTCTTACATCAATAGAAGGGTATTAAGATCGCTTGAAAACTCGACTTTTTATCCGAGGCCCACAGGGCCGAGTGTCATATACCATTCGACTCAGCTCGACGAACTATGCACATTTCTGTATGTATGTATGTGTGTGTATGTGTGTGTATGTGTGTGTATGTGTGTGTGTGCGTTACAAATAATGTCACATCGGTTTCTCAGCCATCTGTGAACCGATTTCAGTTCTGTTGACGGCAAATGGAAGCTACAACATTCCCATAGAACGTTATTGATTTTTTTTTTCATTCGGACATTTTGTTACGAAGATATGAACGAAACAGTACATGAAGGCCTATTATAATAGTAATCAAACAGTTTAGTCTCCGATTACATACTGAGCTATTTGTGTACCGATTTTAGTTTGTGCCAAATCAAAGCTATGAAATTTCCAAATAACTGGTCAAAATTTCATTATGATTGGATAATCCTTCATGGAGATATGACCAAAACAATACCTGAGAGCACATAATTGTGAGATGAAAATATACTCTTTGCAGTGCAAAACCAAACAAGACCAATCACACCAATCGATGCCGCTTGCATTCTATTGTGTCGCATCTGGTGCGTTGTATAGCACATACAGCGGACTAGCCACACTATGCGACTGTATAGAATTAGAGCAGGATCGATTGGCTCGAGTGGTCTGGTTTTGAACTGCAACGAGTATATTCGAAAATTACACATTTACTATTTTCCATTTACTATTTTCAACGAATATGTACTTATTAAGCATCTTGAATCCATATCGATAATCAAAATTGACGCTTAGGATTGTCTAATAATTCATTCTATGGACTGATTATATGAAATTTCCCCTTTTATATAACTAACATACATAGGTCATTAAAGACTATTAATGGTAATATTTTAATTTTTGTTCAATCCTGAACAATACGTTTAGGATTGACAAATAGTTCATTTTATCAACTGAATGTATGGCATATTGAATATTTCTGAATTGTCTTGGAATTTCGGATGAAAATATGTATACAGTACAATATTGCCCACATTTGAGTTCGTAATTCTGGTCAAATGTAAGAAGGGTTCAGTCTCACCATCGGTGGATTAATGCGGGTTTTTTATTTGGAATTTGTTCAACGGTTTACTCTTGGGCCGAAAAGGACCTGTGACGTCCTCTCTGGAGCCACCAAAAATGTGACGTCATCAATAGACTGCCACAGTAATTCAAGGTGCAAAAGCTACTTATTTCTCCGAGTGAGGAAACGTCTTTCGCTTATACACGCTGCGAATTCTTTTTCTCTAGGAACTACCTATTTCTCATGTTACCGAGAGACTTTTTTCGATCCAGAAAGCCAAATCAAAAAGTCCCATTCGAAACTACTTGTTTTTTCTTTACGGAGATACGTTTTTGTTTCAGTTATGGAGATTGAAAATCGGAATTTCGGAGTTTCTACTAAGAGAACTTGGAATGAACATCGAACTTAGTTTACTAATACATCAACAAGGGGTTAGGATCTTAATGGTATATGGTGTGTTACTGATTTACAATTTTGACGTATTTAAATTACATCTATCTTCCTTTTCTAATGCCTTACTACAACATATTTTTTGTCTCAACCTTGACCTACAACATATTTTTGTCTTAATATTTAAACTATCCTTGAATGTGTGGTGCTCTATCATCATAGATCTTATTGCATTTTTGCTATGCTCTATATACTGCTAAGGCACTACATACTAATGCACTTGTGCTGAGGCCCTTCCAGATCTGGTAATTTGCTTCAATCAGTTCTATTTTGTTTGGTTTCCTCATCCAGATCTGAGAGGGCTCATAATTTGGGGCGTTGCTTATGGTCTAGTATTGCATAACATTTGTATTGTTCGCGCTAAAAGAATCGTCCTTAAGTAGGACGAAGGAAAAGGAAAGTGATTACCACCGGATGCATCTATGCGTGGGCGTGTTTATTGCTAAGCTTCATCTGTTGTTTGCTTCTATATATCCTTATGTAAACGAGTTATGCTCTTTTGTCTTCCACTTATCATTTAGGTTTTCAAATTATGACATCAACATCGTTGTAGCTTAGGCCAGCGCGTTGCAATGCTAGATGAAACAGCATGATTGCTTTTAATAACGAACTAATTTGGTTCGCGCAGCGACAGGACCATTAGATCCGGGTGGATAAGCTTTCCGGCGGGGGAGCTCGGAAGAGGATGTACCAGAAGTTGCTTTAGTTGGTGTTGGCTCCGAAGCTTGTTCTGTCTCCATTAAAGGTAAATGGAGAAAAGGTTGTAGAATAGGAGGAATATCATCATCCGAAACATCAGACTCGTCTGAACCCCGGCTCGGATTATTTTCATCCATCGTGGGGACTTAGAACGCCCACGAGGAGAATTAAATAATTGTGCTTAATTAAACATAAGGAAAAAAAATTAAAAAAAAAACAAAATATACTATAAAAATGTAAAACACAATAAAGATTTTGGAAACTGATCTGTAGGTTAGTTATTTATTTTATCGCAGCGATTATATTAACCTGAAACATGCTCAAAATAAAATTCAAAAATTAAGAAAAACGAGATCCACGTATTGGTGGATTAATCAATAATTTGAAAAAAGTGAAATCATAAAACCAAAAAAAAAATTATACTTATAGAATACTAATAAATATTAGGAAAGGTTTCCTGTTATCTGGGAGGATTATTCAACAAGAAAAATTTCATACCAAAGAAAAATTAATAATAAATATCAAAAAAATAAATATTTAAACAAATAAATGAAATATTTTTTACCGGTGAGGTACTTCTGCCTGCTAGGGGGATTCAGAGAGTAGTGGAGCAAAGTGGAAATAAAAAGAAATGTGTACCTATTGTTTAACTTTGGTATGATGCGGCTGCTACTTGTCGGTCTGCACACAGGCTATTGAAAAGCCGCCGGGTGCGTGAGGAACAAAGCCTCGATCGACGCGATGGATTGGTGCGGTGATGATGAGATGAGATGATGATGATGATGATGATGATAACCATCGTGGGGGAGAACAATATTCTTCTCACTTTCGGTGTCGATTGCGGGTCGTTGGGTGGTCCTTCACAAGGCTCGCCTGTAATTGCCACTTCCTTCGTCCGAACGTCGCCTGTGGCACTATTTAACCAGCTGTTACACCAGCCTTAGTGCAGAAAAAAAACCACGATCGTGAGAAAAAAAACCAAAAACCAAAACGTAATTCGATTGCGGAGCTAACGAAGTTATGACTTGCACACTCGAACGTTCGACAAGGAATCCAATTTAAATGCTTGTTGCCTGTATTAAGCATTTCGAATGCAAAAATAGCATTGCCGAAGCATTATCGTAACATTTCAGTCAAGGAGCCATATATTGGGCCAAAAGCGGCATTTATGTTGCCTTTAAGGTGCCTCAAATGCTTGATAGGTTGCCGTAAAGACGCTTTAGAACAGCTTATTGGTTACCTGGGTAGTAAATCTATTGTAATGACAATATGCGTTTTTCATTTATCTGATTCATGAACACTAAGATTCATTGTAGGTAATAGATTTTAATGTTATTTTATATTATTGTATTGTAATTGTATGGTTATTTTTACCCGGATACTAAATTCCCTGTTGATGAATACGTCCCCCAAAGACCGGACTAAAATAGACAAGTGAATCTGCAGCTCACCACGAGATGGCAGTCATCCATTTTCGAATATCTGTCTTGAAAACCGATCCTCGCAGAAAAATTATACCTGTCATCGATGATTTTGATGTTATGTAACCTAACCTCAAACTGCCTGGAATTCTTGACACTTAGCCTTCTACTTGCTGAAGACGAACAATCCCTTCTGTTAGCTCTTAAACAACAGTCAATAGATTCTTAACTAAAGTAAGCGAAATATACGCAATAGAGTTCATCGCTAATCGTTTCACCTTTTGACAGAATGGCCGGAGATCACGTTGACGAAACCAAGCTGAAGGGATTGTCCCGGATTTTCAACGGCGAGACCATTCGAGGACGGGCCAATGTAAGCGAGCCTTCGTCATGGCTGTTTTTCAGCTTAAATATACCACACTTTTCATAATTTCAGGTTGCAAAGGCTACCTACGCCGGACTCGGGCTACTCATCCTGTACTTCTCGCTGAAGCCGTCGAAAAAGTGAACGATGTAGCCGATATGTTAGGATTAGGCCTTAATCACATTACAAATTACATCCTGTCTCTTTAGTGTTATGGTCGAAAAAGTAAAAAATACATATTATGCAACAGTGTTGAAAATCTGAAATGGTGCATTTTACTTTATTCTATGTTGTTGGAGTGATGCAAGTTGGGAAAATTTCAGTGAATTTATAGGGAAAATGGAAAAGTGTGTAATGATTTATAATTAATTATTGTTCTAAGTTCCTCTAAAACATGATGTAGAAGATACTTTGACACTTCTCAATTACAATCGATTAGGTGTAATGTAACTAATAAGGGGCAACAGTAATCGTCAAGAGGATATGTGAAGTAACCGAGTATCTTTTAAGCAGTTTTGTTTATAATGCCTCTTCATTTTAGAAATGATTGCTCGAGGACATTTTAAGAGTAGTTTTCTGCCAGTAAATGCGCTTTTTAAAATTTTCGTCCTATACTTTAACATGGGAGCTGTCAGATCATATCACATCACTCGGTGTTTTCTTCTTTTTTCAACCTGGATTCGTCTATTGATTTCGAATCTGAAATTAAAATCAAATCAAAATTGGCACTTTCGGAACAATAATACAACCCTTGCCATCCAGTACTTCCAATTGCATTGCGCTTCTATTATATTCGATTAAGTTCCACGATCACGCGTGGTCGCCCAGACATTGACTGAACAGAAACTATAACATACTAAAATCCAAACGACTTAAACATAAACTCCCCTGGAGCAGCCACCTACGTAGCCAAGCTCTGCAGATCCAGCTTCCTAATGATATCCTTCGCCTTGTTCAACGCATGTCCATGGGTACTGGATTTGGCCATCTGATGCAGCTCAGTCATGTACTTGTCGATATTGTCCACCGTGGCGCCCTCCTTATCCGATCCAATCGGCAAGCCCGCCAACGCGCCGGCCAGAACCGACTTCAACTTCAGCAGATAACTCTGCAGAACAGCATTTCTCGTCTTCAGACTGTTGGTCTCATTCTGCAGTTTTTGGATGCCATTGTCCATATTCTCGACGTGCTTCTCCAGAACGGAATTCTGCTGTTCATAATCGATGTTGGACTTGCGGAGCATTCTCAGCTCCGAGTCGATAACCTTGTTATGCTCCAGGAAATCATCGGTGAAAATCGGAATCTCGTAGTCTCCGACTCGAATCTCCCGTGGGCGTTCCTCTTTCCCATTGAGGTAGGGAACTTCCTTCCCCAGATCCGAATCATCTCCATTGGCTTTCGGTTTCTTGCTGGCCAATAAGGCTGTCTCATTATTCTGCTTGTATTTCACCACTTCCCGATGATAGCGTTCCCGGTCGGCTTCGGCTGCTTCCAGGAACGGTTTCTTCACTTCGTCCGTTAGAGTGCCCCACTCTTCGGCAATAAGTTTCGTGATTTCAACCGCCGTCAGGCTAGGATTTTTCAGTCGTACGACGTCACGTTTTTCATTCATGTAACGAACGTATCCTGTAAGAAAAAAAACATAAATTGTTGACCAACGATCCTCGGAAGAAATTAAAATCTTACCCGTGAGTGGATGTTTCGGTGCATTTGCGTCCTTGACACGCTTACGTTTGCGCTTGACGACCGGCTTGGATGGTGCCGGAGCTGGTTGCGAAGGAGACGATTGCTGCTGCTGCTGAGAATTCTTGCCTTTGTCCTTGCCGTTCCCGTTTTTGGCTGATTTTGCGACTACTGGAGCGCTATTTTCGCTATCTGATTGTTTATCCATCTGGTGGCACTGGGTGAGCGCTTAATTAAACACAAATTTTTAATTTATCCCGTGTTTTATCAGCAAAACGGGAGAAACAGCTATTGAATCTTTCAAGGACAAGCTGCGGTTAGCTTCATTTTGTGTAGGTAGCCGACTTTGTTTTCGGTGTTCTTGTTCTTGGTTTTCATTAGCAGTGCTACCAAACTCATTGTCCATGTGGTAGTGATTGTGTAGAGTTTCGGTGTAGACTATGGCGAGCGCGCAACTTATATTCCTGGTGCAGTTGAAAACCGGAATATAGCAGTCGCGCCAATCGAATTTACTCCCGTTCTATGAATTCAAACAGTGGCGCCTCTAGTGCGCTGTATAGCGCATCAGATGCGTCATGCAGCGCACTAGATGCGCCATTGTTTGGACGTATGGAACGGGAGTAAAATCGATTGGCGCGACTGCTATATTCCGATTTTCAACTGCACCAGGAATACACTGCTCTAAATTGATTACTGCCGATAATCCAGATTTCGTGATAGTTTCTATGAGGATTTTTTTTCGGAGTGTTTCACATCAAATTTATTTGTTGAAATCAATTTTAATTCCTGAGAGCAACTGAATCATTCTAAATTCGCTGCAAATTTAATACATCAGATTGACCGAAAATGTACAGCTGTTGAGTTGAGCAACACTTTCTCTAAACTCATATGTCGAATCGGTTCATAAGGGCCTAACTGACTAACGTAAACAATGTCTTCTTCCGCAAATGTTGTGACATTGAAATCACGCCTTATCAATCCTCCGCGATAATTTTTAAGAGGATGAGGTTATAGTCACTAGATTCATAGTTTAGGCCTGAACGCAATATGGACGGAAACGGAACCACAGAGAACAGACATCCAAGCTAGAGTGCCCTCCGTGTGTAAATTTCTGTAACTGCAATTTTAAAATTACAGCTTGTTTCCGTTAGTTTGGGTGATTCGTATGTTGATGGCGCCACCTGCGCGTCTTGAGAATTGATAGGCTGTCAATTTTAGTTTGGTGAAACCTAGACTAGGCAGCGCTGATTTTCCAACGGTTTGCTTTTGAAAATTTACACAGTAAATTGGGGAAAAAATGTTCGAGCCTGGATGTCTGTTCTCTGTGACAGAACGGCAACGGAAAGCGGTTGTCAAATCAAATTTTGGCTTCATACAGATAAATGAGATAGCACACAATGATGACGGCGCGGGAAAAGCGGTTTTGTACTAATAGTACTAAACCGCGTTTGGGTTTGAAAAATATCAAAAGCTGCGGTAGCGGAAACCATTTGGAGTTGCGAAAATGGAGCCAACTGACGATGAGCAGATTTTAAGCTCGCAGAATTTCAATGAAAAATTGATAAATAGCATTAAACCTATAGACACTGTATATAGACCGGACAACAGTTGTCTTATGCAGCCAAACGACCTGTCAAAAAATGCAGCCAAACGGACTGGCCACCTTTTATTCACTTTAAAGGAGCAAGTATTGTTTTGACAAAAGCAAATAATGAACAAATAAGGGATTTTCTACTTCCATTTTCAGTAAATGTTCATTTTTTACACGGCACTTTTCGCTATGCTTTTTAATGAAAATCTTCAAACGGAATCAAAACAAACTACCAACATCGAAACCGAATCTTATTTTTAGCCTATTGCGCTGTTTACTTCAAGTGTTCAAGTTTGTACAAATACAAGTGGTGCCAAATCAGTTGCTCAAATTTATGACATTTTTCAGGGTTGGCAGATTGTATGATTTTGCGTTGTCCGGTCTATATACAGTGTCTATAATTAAACCACCCTCTTATTTTTTCGAAATCGGAAAAAAACAGTTCCGACACAATATTAAAAAGGACGACAAGTGGCTGTTAAAATGCAGTATACTTATTTCAATTTTTATATTCTCTGAATAAAAAAATGAAATCATTATGCATTTTTAGAGAAAATTGTGAAAAAAAAATGGAAGAATCTACGAGACAGATTCGAAAAAGAACACCGATCCTGAAATTGGTCGGCACGTTATGGTCACTTGTTTTCATTCATGCTGATTCGCCGGTCTCACCCACCAACGTCATTGATTTTCCGCATGCCGATGCTCTTGTACACGAGATAAATAGCACGACATAAATAGCACGAATTGCAGAGATAGTATTAGCTGCCATAGGTGTTTAATTTCAACTTTCCCCAGAGCTTAAACCGTACCCACGCGCTTTTTACTTTGCCATTCAAAAAACAAACAAACGTCAACGTTCCGCACTTACCGCTGATCATTGCGTGTAGAAATAGCGGCTGAGACGGAGGTTTCGCTTTTAGTACAAATCGCGACGTTTCCGCATTCCGTTGCCGTTCCGTTTCCGTCCATATTGCGTTTAGGCCTTCTGGCGGATGCAACTACGGGAGCTAATTTGAACTGTCAGTTGGCGGAGCCAATCGAGCATATCTCGAGTAATTCATGTTGAGGGCCTAAAAGCCATTTGTAAACAATGACTTTAAAGGTTGATTTCTCACTAATCACAAGAATCCCACTATATACTGCTACTCCATATGGTAGAACTACACAGAGACAACTTTGATAAATGAATCCTAGAGGGTTTGAGCTGTTTAGTGGAATACTTGTAACTATAAATTAGGAGAAAAATTAGTAATCTCCATTTAATTCCAACTACCTTTGCTTATTTTCGACAGATTTCGATTTCGATAACTCAGTCGAGTTATTAGTACGAGACACTGAAGAAGTCTGCACATTGTAGACGAAATACGCGTATCTGTCGAAGATAAGCAAAGGTAGTTGGAATTAAATGGAGATTACTAATTTTTCTTCTAATTTATAGTTACAACTTTGATAGTCAATTTTACCATTATTGGGGGTTAGGATGACTATCGCAGTATAGTGCTTTTGAACCGACTATGATCGTGGTCAAAACGACCATTAAAAATTGTTGACCCAACATTTGCCATAATGTCGAAATAGTCCTTGCTACCATGATCATAGTCAAGAATACCATGAAGTGGTGAATTCGACCATTTTCATGGTTATTGTAACCATTATATTGTCATTTTCACGACTATTTAGATTCCTGTGATAATCATTCTTTGTCTTTTTTTCCTATTTCGCACTGTCAACCTGACATATCAGTGATGTTTTGCTCGACAGTCAAAAAAAAATTGTTTTCAAATAATTTTCTCTGAAACGCTGTTTTGGTTAATTTACTATACTCACGAACAATTGGAACAGATTTCGTACTAATAATCAAGTGATATCCAAGTGATGGCAAACATCATAGCAGAAGTGAAGAATCGACGGGCTTCAATTAACACCATATACCATGTGCTGTACGGCTATTACTTTTTGGGCCTCTTAAAAGCTCAGCTCTCGACAATTTATAAAAAAAGCATAACCACACACAAAAAAGAAATATAGTTTTATTATTTAAAAGTTTGGCACTTTATTTACATCTGAAATGTGTTTATTTTTCATTAAATTACAAGTAAAATTATCTACTATGAAAGTTATGTGTTTAAATTGAAAGTGTATTTTTTCGGTTTTTTGTGTAAATTTAAAAGTGGTTTCTTTCACCACGAAAATTGTAGAACTGTCAAATTTACTACTACAAAGCAAGTCCTCGTCCTCCTCGTCGTCGTCGTTCGGAATTATTCTCTATTGTCTTCCGCATCTACTACGTTGTTCGGTTGTGCTTTGCTCCCGCCGGTTCCGCAGGTTGTGTGTTGTAACAGTGTTTTGTTAAAACTATTTTCGTTTTCGACAGTGAACTGTTTTCAAAGTGTTTTCGAAGTAAGTATTTCCATGAAATTAAGTAATTTCCACTAGGCAAACTCTATTTCATTTATTTATTTACATAACATAAGTAACAAAACAAGCTTTACTTTCTAAAGCCTAGTATGCAGCTGACAAGTAAGGACCTGAAGTAATTTTCGCAATTTCTACCGAAGTGATTTTGACAACTGCTCAAGTATGGGTGAAATGTCAGTATTCCTTGCAAAATAATCAAACAGAATATTATTCCGCAAGGAAACGTGACAGCCCCATTTAGATTACACGAGCAGGCGTTACTAGTGTTACGAAATTTGCCTTCCTTTTCAGCTGCATACAAGGTAAGTAATTCCGACAGTAAAAGCATTTCTTGACCATTTCTCGTCCTATCCTATTGCACATTACTTTTGAGCAGCATACTAGCCTTAACAAAAGATAACCCATTTTTATTATTTTCAGAAATATTCTCAAAGCTAGTGGTTGTATTGATATGAAGGAGGGTGCTGGCTGCTGATCTAACCTGGAAGATCAAAATTTATTGTAGTTTAAGAACGCAAACGCTCAATCCCAGTAAATACAGCTCGTGGACAATTGACGCACATGGCTTACTCGCATTGTCAACGGATCAATGAATTTCTAATATTGAAACCAAACTTTTGCTCACGGCGAACCTCAGCGAAATCGACGAAATCGAATTGGTAGCCGCCACGGAACGAAGTGCAATCGAAATACTTATGCTATGAACGTACGATTGTCTCACGCAGGAAAAAACGCACGGATTGCCGATTCTTATGGATTTTATGAACGTAAGACTTAGTTTAAAAAATTAATATTCTCTTACGCATTCATCAGTTTACTGCATCATGCAATTCTTCCGAACTTCATCCTGCAATTCCTCCGAAGTTTGGAAATTTAGAATAACGTTTTTTTTATTATTTTTAGGCGAAGGACGATAATGGAATGCTTATGAAGCCGCATGGAACAAACATTGAAGGAAAGTTAACACATGATTCGTTCGTATGTTTTAGGAGTACCTTCGGAGCACCCTCTATTCAAGTGGTTTTCAGAATTGTATGCGGATGGACAAATGCGAATTGACTTGCTTGCATTGAATTGCTTGACTAATGACATTTTACGACTTACCAGTATGAACCCTAGGAAATGATGTGATTGAATAAATCGATCAGACAAACTAACTGCAGTTTGTCTGTGGCATGCTAAGGGTAATATTCTTAGCTGACTACGGCAACTAAACGCTACATAGCACAGGTCTTCAATCAGTTCAAGAAACATTCTTAACAGTAAGTTGGTGTCTGTTCATTTGAAAACATACTTTTGCAAATAATTAGTTATCTATCAGCAATGATGCCACATTTTAATTTATCTAAAACCCTTTCACCTGATTAATATTAGCTCAGATCCAATTTGAACTATCCTATAGTGTATCAATACGTATCTTAGTTTGATGAACAGGCGTATGAAACTTACTTTTTTATCTTCGATGAACAAGTTTACAATTGAGTAACTTTCCCGTGTAAGAAAAGGGATAGTAATACGAAAGAAAGAGAGGGAGTTTTGATCGTGTTGCTCGTACCAAATAACAAGCAAGGAATATTCCAATAAAATAGCCAAAGATTTGGAAACATATTATTAATATTATTTCATCGCCCCTGATTAAATCTGTCAGTGCCGGATGTACTGGAATGCTTTGAGGGAATCGAACAGGTGAAAAACAAACATCGTTAAAGGAAAGTTAAATAAAATATTTCCAAAATTTCTAGAATTTATTTTGATTTTCAATGTTTTCTGAGAAAAAAACTTACACGGACGTAAACAATACGCAAAATCTGAGACGCAAACTTTGCTTGTCACTTAGTGTGGAGAAATGTGGAGAGACGTCATCTGGAAAATTTTCCGTGCCAAATCCGTGCGAAATCCCGTGTCCAAATCCCGTGACGCTTTTCCCGAACTGTAAACCAGCCTCTAAGTCGATACTAGCCCTATGGGTGTAAATGCATTCAGCGATTTGTGTGGAATATTTTGAGTGTGTGCTTGTCACACAACCAGTGCATAATTTCTACACAGGTGCACTCTCTTGCTGTCATTCGCTCAGCGGTCACCGCAAACTGACATTAGCTGCATCGCAAAATCATAACGAATGCATCCGCGTGAAAACTCGCGAGTTGCACGGTTGCATCACACATCGGATCGCACTTTTTCGTGTTGAGATTCGAATCCAAACACTTTTTGTCCAGTAGCCTGCGTTCTCCAAGGTACTTTCAGCTCGGTTCGGAATCGCGAAACAGTGAATTTTATTGATCCGCTTCAACTAATCAGCGAAAGCTGCCGTTTTCCGGTCGGTTCGCGAAATATGCGCATTATCTCCGCTTTTGCTCAAATTTTCTCCGTGAGGTGGTGGTAGGTCAAAGAAAATGAAATTTTTCTCGAACGCCCTGGTGCTACGAAAGGTTAATCGATATCTGCGGAAAAACGTCCGGGACCAGTCGCCGAGTATTCTGAGGCTATGGGCAACCCAATGTGAGTTTTTGTTTGCACAGCAGCTTAGGCGGAGTCAGCAGATTCTGGCCCTGTACGCCAAAATCTGGGAGGAACGGGCCTTGAGGGAACTGCTGAGACGGTTTCGCGGACAGGTGCGTACGGGGCATGTGGGCATTTACATAACTCTTATTGTCGTCGTCGTTGTCTGCTGGCTGCTTTATTTGGGAGTCGCTAGCGAACATTGTTATCATTTTCGTTTCGATTGCCCTCGTCGAAGGCAGTGCAAGCGAAAGAACTGATTGTATTTTATTCATTTGAGAAGGATATTTTTAGCACGTAAATATTATCTGTCTTGCATTGCACGGAGATCGGTCTCAATCGTAAACAATGAGCAATTTAGCAAATAAAAATAAAACATTATATTTTTGCCTTTCTTCGCGACTAGGTTCAACGCCATGCCAAAGGGTTCCTGCTGTCGTCTACGGCCTTGCTTGCCTTCGACTGGGATCGGGAACGAATCGAGTTCGAAGACGTGAAGGACTACTTCGATGATTTCAATTTTCTGGAACGGTTGAAGAAAGAAACCATCTTCTGTCCCCGATGTCAGAAGCGGAAAGAAATCGACTGCCGAGTGGAGGGAGTTCGGTACTGCAGCTGTCCTCGGAACGTGACGGATATGTTGTCGAAGGAGCAGAATGAGTTTACCGCCTGGGAACCGTACATCGAGCAGAAGACTATGATCACCTGGCGCAAGGAGGTCAAACCGGGACTGTACGCTTACAAAGGTAGGTGCTTGCTTATGTTGTCAAAAAAAACAAGTAGTCGGCAATTAAGGCCTTACCATGGAGAAGCAAGCATGTTTTGCATAACCTTGCCGTTTCTAGAACGGAGTTTAAAGTTTTAAATGAAGTAACATTAATTTCCAACTTGTACGGATTATGTCAATTGGATTGCTTGGCCATCTAAATTGAGTATGTTACTTTGGACAAATATCCAAGTTAATGCTTTTTCGAATCACAACTTCAGTAGACCTGGATTTCAGTCGTTAGGCGTTCGTTCTCTGCAGCTCGAAGCTGCGTAAAACTTTTCTTCTGAGTTTGTACTTGTACTCTGAGATTGTACTCGATAAAAATGCAACAGACAAACATGATGTATGATGTATGATATGTACTACCACCCATTGTAGCACGGAAACTACGTCCGACAGCAATAGGCTCTCCTCTCTGTTAGACTTGATCAAGCTTTAATAACCACTGAATCGTATTATATTATTAAAATATGGTTATTTATGCAAAAACAACAAATTAGAAAAAAATGAATTTTTCTTACATCTAAGAACTTTTTTATCTTAAGTTGCTCCATCGTAGAACAACTTCTATTCTCTTTATTATGACTCAAAGCCTTTTTGGAAAAAAAAATAATTTAAAAATCGTACGTTGGACAGATTTGCTAATTGATTTTTAAGTTTAATTTTTGATTTTTTTGAAGAAAAAATTTTGTTTTTACAGTGTACATATTTTTTTCATAAAGTCAAATTCATTAACTACAACTTCTTCTCAGACGCAATTTTATTACAACCAACAGTTTTCGAGTTATGATTTTTTTTAAAATACGCATGACAAAACATATACGCCCTTTTGAAAAATTTGTCTTGAGTCAAAAAATTCCCTTAACCGGCGCAAAATCCATCGTCACCAATTCCGCAGACATGTGCAAAGTTTCATCCAAATCGGAGAGGGTCCAGTTCAGTCATTTGCTCATTTGGCAGAGAAATGCTCAATATTGAGCCATATCAATGGCTAGAGTGACACAGACTGGGCGACCGAATTGCCTATCCTAGCCGGACTTGGAAAGTTATCAGCTGGCACTACACAAACAGTGGTATAGCGAAAATGGCCTCACACTGGGATGGCGAATAACGTTCTTTTATACCGGAAGGCCGGATTTCATAAGCACGTGTTAGCTGATGACTTTCTCGGAACTTTAAAATTTCTGGTAATTACATTTGGTACTCAATCACCCTCTCGAAGATCATGGTTGTCACCTTGTCGTAGGTGAGAGGGCTAATCCCATGCAAAAGGCCAGCATGGGAGACTAAGAACATGATCAGCAGTGATAGTATCACACTCTACTTTCTTTAAATTGCCACGTAGGTAGTACGTTTATTTGAAGGCACTGAAAGAGGTGTCTTACTGGCGGGTTTAGCCGCAATTCACTCTTATACGAAGCTGGGAAAAATCTACAAATTCCTTCAAATAATTTAGGGAAACGACAAAAAGTGCACTTTTTATTTGCTTGACAACTCTTTCATTGCTGTTTACTCTCTAATTGTCATTGAATAAACAGCAAATATACCTACACACTTGGTATTCTTAATAATCTTATTGTTCCCATCATTATCGAAAAGGGTGAGTGTTTTGATCATGATTGTGAGCAACTAGTAATATGTCCTGATGTGTCAGGCGCAGATAATGCAAATATATATTATAATTTAAATGCACTGACTCTAACAACATATTATTTAGCTAGGGATCAGACCTTCTGAACTGAACAAAAGTCATTGAAAAATGTAACTTAGGACAGATGCTGACAAGGAGTTAAAGACTGGGGTTTTATAAAAAAATTATACAAATAATTGAGATTCACCACTCACTATCTTATGCGATGGGTCAACTTATATGACATTAAAAGACCATGGTGGAATAATATAAAGAGATCGGCCAAGACCGCCAAGACTAGGAAATTGGTTTCAGACAAATATAACAGACACAATGAAAGGATAGTAAAAACAAAATTCAATAATGTAGAACACATGAAAAGAATAAGGCGAACAAAAATAAATGAATCAGAAGAGGTAAGACGAAATAACGCCAATGACCAAATGACACAAAACAATGGACATGAACATAGTGCAAAGAAAAGAGAAGCAAACCTGGGAAATGTAACACCTTTTGAGGCAGTGTCAACAGCGTCTCTATGGACGACATGATCCTTGCACGGCTGGTGAAATGCTTCATAGGGAGTTAAGTTATGTCAGCCTAACACACAAGGAACAATAACTTCTTATTTTTGGTTCGAGAAAACTGCTTCGGAAAACTTTCAAACAAATAACAATCCAACGGACTAGACTACAAAAGACAGAAGGAACTTCGAAACAAATCATTCAAGCTGAAAACGTGATACTGACTAACAAAATCACAAATAAACTATGGAAAAAAAATAACAAAGAACAACATAACAAAACAAAATTCTCAAACGTGGCTCCTTCCGAGTCATTTGCAACAGCGTCTTCTTGGACGACATGTTCCGTGTACGGCTGGCAAAATGATTCCGAAAGGATCTACGCAACGATATCATCAAAGGCCTGGCGTAGAGGTTTCTACTCTATTCAGAGTCCCGCCAGTAAACCTTACGAAAAAAAAAAAGTTAATTACATTTGGTACTCAACCTGAACTTGAAAGCTCACGAAAAGTACATTTAGACTCTAATCTATTTCGCGAGTTAAGTTTGACTCGTGTTAAAAGTGACAGAAGGGAAGTTATTCAGCAACCATATTATCTTACTAAGGTTAAGGCCGGAGTGACCTCTGTTGTCTCTATTCTATTCTGCACATAGCTGAACTTCGCCAACGCCAAGGGATCCGCAGGTGGATCGGTCCACCTTGTTCGTGCGTGTTCCTTCTTCTAGTGTTTGTCGGTTCGTTATCGAGAATCATTTTAACTGGGCTGTCGTCCGACAATCTTACGACATGCCCAACCCACCATAGTCGATTGATGTTAGCGGTGTAAACGATCCCCTCCAGTGAGGGTCGAAGAAGATCATCGCAACGAATAGAACGACGTCTGCCAGTTATAACCAGCAGCTTTTGTTGTAATAGATCGTAAGCGCCTCGTAGTATAGGACAAAAATCAAAAAAATATGTGGGATTCAACACACGCATCGAATTGTAGACAATTTTCTCCAACCGTTTTCCTCATGATAAACATTAGTCGCCGATGTAAGAATTTTTTATTTGTCCATAAGTAGAGAGAACTGCGCTGAGAAGGCAATAAATCTCGAGCGGCTATATTCCTCCATTCACGGGGCCAATTGATTTCAGGATTTGCTTTTTCGATTTTCGGTCTGGCTGTACGTTCAACGAAGAAACGATGGATGAGAGCGGGAGGGTGTTGTCGGATTTGGAGGGGGAAGATTGGTCAATTGTTTGCTATTAGCTTTAGGCAAGGAAGATCTGTAGGGATATTTGGATTTGTGGAGTTTACTTCATTGAGGAAGGAACTATAAAAAGGAAGGGAGATAATTTCGTGCAAATGCCGATTGATTTATAACGCCTTACATTTTATCGTTAGTAGTTGTAGGTTTAGACCACCATTCTCTCTCCTACGTGCTAGCTGCTCCATCGGGATGGTCGCACATACACCACGGAATAGTAAGTCCTCATCGTACCTGTCAGCTTCGTCACGTTTGCAGCCGTTGGATGTAGATTTGCTGCCATGGACCACATTTTGGATGATATGAAGGTATTTAGCAGCGTTGCCTTTTGGTGTAACGATAAGCTACGTAGCGAGTGCCCTCTCGTAGGTCAGAATTTTCACCTACGACGGTGAGAGGGCTTATCTGATGCTATAAACATGCATGTGAGACCAAGAATTTGACCAGTAGTGAAGTATCACTATATTCTAGTCATTTTGTCACTGCCACGTCGTAGAACGTTTATATAAAGGCACTAATATCAGGTCTGATACTGGCAGGTTATGATGCAATTCACTCTTAGACTTCTTACTTTCAATCTAGGGAAAACGATTAAAAGTACACTTTTCATTTTCGTGGCAATTTATGTTGTTGTTTATCCATTTGATTTGCTCATGGTATAATATCTAAAAGTAATTGCAGGGGTGAATGTTTTGATCAGGGTAATTATCTGATTTCAAAATGAGGCACATGGTCACGGAAAAGTGTTGCTTAAGACTGACGTTGACAAACCTTCACCGCAAACCTCCCGCTTGGGAAACTCCATTTGAAGCAGTAGAGTGGACCTTTCCATGTGATTTGTATCAGTATCTGTGTTTGACGAGGGATATACAGTATCATAGGATCATTGTTTTCGTGTTACCTACTCGCAAGGCGGTCGGATTGAGAAGGAACATAAACCCTCCAAACCAGACAGTAAATGAATGGAAAGGAGAAACATTCTAAAGATAAACTCGCTAAATAGGAAACAGAATCGTCTAAACCTAGGTTCCATATTTGAAATATTTTTAGATTTGGAATGGCTACAGATCCCAAGTTGAAGAGTAGGCCAAGAATTCAGGGCTCGGACAACAATTTAAGGCACTGATTGTGCTAGAGTTGTTAGAATTGGGATCCGATTGGGTTTGGTTTGGTGATTCGAGGTTTTTGGTCAAAGAAACCAAAAGTCGTTGTAAGAATATCACCAATAATCTCACATACACTCTGTCATCAAATACTAAAATCTCCTTTTTATTCTCGTTTCAATGTTACTAACTCTATGCTGGCGGCTTTGAATCCATTATGGCCCCGAGTGGTCTCGAAGTTCAAGCACCAAATCAGCCAGCCCTGGACGCGGTCTAGGTCAAACACGAAATTATTGCGACACCGAAAATGTCATGCCAATTTTCTTATAATGTTTAGAATCAAACCAAAATTTTAGGGTAGTTTTATACATATATTTACTTCAAAAATCAAAAGAACAGTTATTCGATGGAGCCTTGAGTGTAGAATTGAACGCATTTTCGCTTGATACCCTCCATCAAAGTCTTTACAGTGTCATCCGGTACCAGTTTCTCAGTTTTTTTTTTCCATTTACTTAACATGTCCTTCTCGTCTTTGACTGTCTTCTTGCTCTTCCGAAGTTCCCGCTTCATCATTGCCCAGGACTGCTCCACCGGGCGCAGCTCCGGACAGTTTGGCGGATTCATGTCCTTTGGAACAAAATGGACAGAATTGGCCTCATACCACTCCAGGACACTTTTAGAATAGTGGCATGATGCCAAATCTTGCCAAAATAGCGGAGCTTCGTCGTGCTGTCGTCAAGAACGGCAAAAGGCGCTTCTCGAGGCACTCAGATTTGTAGATCTCGCCATTTACTGTGCCCTTTGTCACGAAAGGCTCACTCCTCAATCCGCAAGAGCAGACGGCCTGCCAAATGAGATATTTGGAGGCGAACTTTGACATTTTCTTCTTCTTAAATTTGTCGTCCACATAGAACTGGCTCTTGCCGGTGAAAAACTCCAACCCCGGAATTTGCTTAAAATCGGCTTTTATATACGTTTCGTCGTCCATCACACCGCAGCCATATTTTGTCAGCATCTTCTCGTAGAGCTTCCGTGCCCGAGTTTTAGCCGTCGATTGTTGCCGCTCATCGCGGTTTGGGAAGTTCTGTACCTTGTATGTATGTAGTCCAGCTCTCTTCTTTGCATTCTGGACGTAGCTCTGCGACATGCCAATCTTTTACGCCAAATCAGAGACGTTGGAATTTGCTATAATCATCCGCTTCACCTTTCCCTCCGTCTTTTTGTTCTCCGGTCCCGGTTTTCTTCCAGCTCCTTTGCCGTGGTCCAACGTCAACAGCTCCTGGAGCCGCTTCAACTCTCTGGAGACGGTTGAATGGTGAATGTTCAACATTTTTCCCAACTGCCGGTGCGACAGGTCAGGAAATTCCAGGTGTTTGGAAAGAATTTGTTCTTTTGACTCGCGTTGGTTCACCTCCATTTTCGTTGAATCGAAAAACACGACTTCGAGGTTGACAGCATGTAATCAATACACATCAATGGAAAGTGTGCAAAATTTGGTTGATTTTTACCCAATGGTAAAAAAGTTATGCCCTGTTGAATGTGTCGCAATAATTTCGTGTTCGCCCTTTATATCAGTCAGTATATAAGAAATCAAACAGAAATCAAATAACACAGAAATTTTATTAACAACACATGTTTTTGAAGAGAACTCACATAATTTAACATAAACAGATTAAACATTTCAGGTCATTTTGTAGCAACGCGGCCTTCTCATTCCAAGAACTCTACAAATACCTTACCCCAACCTAATCCTTATCCTCTCCCATGGCGTTCAAGTAGTCCGCATATACCAGTTTGCCATTACCCTTTCCTAACTCTCGGCTTTGGATTGACGTGAAAAGGAAAATGAAAGATAAGCTACGTAGCGAGTGTAGCCAAATTAGCTGAGCGAAATTAGTGACAAGTAGGTCCCAATTTAACCCAATTTGACTAGGCAAAGGTGCGGTCATTTTGAAATGAGGTTCAATAAAGGTATGATGTTAAAATATAATCAAAATGTTGTACTTCTTTTCCTGCAAGTTTGAAGAGAAGTTTTACAGTCTTTAATCTTGCCTCCCGTTCGCAGATAGTTTATTATCCGAATTTCGAATGATCGTCATCCTATACTTGGACCATAATGATGTTGTTTTGAGAAGGAAATAATTTGTCATCTCCATGAGGCTCTAGGAGTGGACAGTAATTTTTTTGCTAGAACAAAGTTGGGAAGAGAAAGCATTAATACATCCGTTAGAGTACGGCAGGCTGTGAAAATTAAATAGAAGTAGTTTTTGAAATTGAGCGGATGGCATTGTGAGGTAGTAGGGTATGTGTCCCTTGACTCAGCCTAGTATGCAACAATCGATTACATTTTTTATCATAACTCATAGAGTTTTTCAGCTGGAAGCAAAATTTAACTAGCATACACTTGCTAAGATATGTTCAATAAGCCATCTGGTAGTATGTATCACGAAAAGTTACACAACTCTTTTTATAAAGTCAGAAACATTCGATGGATATGGATTTAATGTCGGTCTATAGGCACCAATTTGGATCTATTCCTGGATGCAAATTCGTCTCATTCAATAGATTTGTTATTGAATGTTGGCTATGTACGCTTTTTGCCAATTTTCTGATTCAAGGCGTTCCCAGCTGTATTCGCTCTACTCAACAAACCATTTTACTAACAATCAAACTGTACTTAAACTGCTAAGAAACACTTAAGTGATTTTAACATATGAATTAGCGGTCATTCCGCAACCAAAACATTATTATTCGCTCTACATAGATTTTGTTCCTTAAGTTTGTGTTAAGATGAGCCATATGAAAAACATTCAACTAAAACTCAGACATTTGTATTGTAAATGTTACCAATAAAAACATTTTTACTACGCTTTCCATAAGACAGGCCATAATTGGGAACCTAGAAAAAAATATGTCCCTAACATTGGGTCTATGGTTTTTATGTTAAATAATTGTTATTTTACCTATGTGACCTGTCAGTTTATAACGTGTGACTATTTTCTGTACATCTTTGCTTCATTATTCGGTTTAATTTCGGCAAATTTAGATCAATCGAAGAGCGTGTAGATAATCTGTTCAGCTTAACCAGTAAAGGCATTGTGTCTGAAAAGTTGAGGAAATCGAAAATTACGTGAAAGTGAACAATTATAAATTCATTAATTATGTCTCAATTGCTTTGAAATAGATCGGTCATCCTGATAGCAACATGATTTTGTTGAAATAATTACATTTTTGGTACATAGGCCGAATCAAGGAGCTAGGCTAACATTACATCCCATTACCCTATTTCGAAACAAACATACAATCCTTGGCCAAGCATCCCCTTACGGTCAAGGCAGGAACGAGTCCACCACCTGTCAAAAGAATGTGCGCTTGCTCATATACTACCGGTAGCTTGTTGTGTTTTTAAAAAATGGTTCTAACGAACTATCTGTTCATACTCCCAAATCCCCTACATGGGAGAGAAACTATCTCTCGCTTTTTTTAGCATACGACTTCTGCTTTCATAGTCAATGATCCGAAAACCAAAAGCATATTGCTAAGGGACTGGATCATCATTCGATGTTTAGCAGGTGTTTTCCTTCAGTGTATTCAAGATGCTTTGAGATATTTTTGAAACTAAGCAGCGATATACTAATTTCGTGAGAAGTTATTCATAATTTCTCAGTTCCAACTTTTAAATTTGTTTACACATAAATCTGAAAAATATTGTCTGTTGCATTGGAAAATGCTAAACTCCCCTTTTTCCTTCATGTTTTTCCGCAGAAAAATTGAATTTAATATCTAATAGTTAACTTTCATTTATCCACAATAACTTTTTCTACGAAGAAAGAACCAAAATTCGAACAAGTAAACCAAAATTCGAGCAAGAGAACCGAAATTCAAACAAGTAAACTTTCATGAGCATGGTATTGAAGGAGACCATTCCTTTTCCATACCAGTGATAGCTTCTTTTCACTATGAAATACGAAAACGTACTGCGGAAGCCATTGGAACTGTAAACAAATGGTATTAATAACCTAATTTTCCTATTTGCAGTCTTCGTCGAGTATCCGGATATCACAGCCGAGGATTTTCTGCACGTTCAAACCGACGTTGAATATCGAAAAAAATGGGACAACACGGCCGTCAGCCTGGAAGTGGTCGACGAAGACGCCACCAAGGGATCGAACAGCAGTATCATCTACTGGGAAATGCTGTGGCCAGTAAGTATACAGATCCCGTTTTCCTCCAAACAACTCACAACATTAATCTACTCACAGAAACTCTTCGCCAACCGGGACTACGTCTACAACCGTCGCTTCTTTGTCGATCGTGCGAAGAAGGTGATCGTCATCGTCAACAAAAGCATCCAGCATCCCAAGTGTCCGGTCAAACCGAGCAACCAAAGAGTCAACGAGTACTGGAGCTATATGGTCATCAAGCCGACCACCGGCACATTCAGCAAACCGGGTGTGTCATTCATTCTAACCTACTTCGATAATCCGGGTCTATCGATTCCCAAGTACATCACCAATTGGGTGGCGAAAAAGCAGATGCCGGACTTTCTGGGTCAGCTGCACCAGGCGACGCTGAACTATGCCTCGGCCAAGAAGCAGAATGAAACGAGGATTGTAAGTTTAGACGATGATGAGGCTTTGGTAGGAGATTAATCTTCCTTTGTTTTCAGGTGGAATTCTGGGACAAACATAGAGATCCGGGTTTCGAGTATCCACCGGATTCCATACCAGGTTTCAGCAATGAAGATTATTTGCAGGCGAGAAGCGAAAGTGAAGGCGGCACCACTCTTCAAGAAGGTAAGCTACGTTTGTCCCTTGCTTCGTTTTGAAATAATATTCCCCACTAACAGGGGCTCATTCGTTAGTCGCTACTACATACATGGTGTGAAATCACAACTTAGTGTTTTTCTTATGTTCTCTCGTTTGTTTTTTCTCTCATCCATCCCCCATGCTTGGTCATTAATAATGGATTTCATCCTCTCTTCCCTTGTTCGTGTCTGCTACACGGATTAACGAATTGTGGAATAATATCGGTATCCTTTCATTTAACAAACCACGTGGTAACCAATCGCAGAAGTAGAAAAAAGCTGAAATTTTGGCGTTACGTTTTCTTTTAGAATCAAATGATGCTTTAAGCAGGTGTATGTTGATTAGTTTGTGATAATTAAGTGCATACGACAGTAAGCTTAAAGGTGATTATTAAAATTTATGTGACGTTCCTATTTGGGTTGAAGTTGTTTCTATACCAGCTTGTAGATTCTATTTGCAATCACGTTTAAATAACTCATATATGTTTCTCTAAAAAGCATACGTTTAATTTCAAAATTACAACCATCTGAAGATGGACGAATTACATTCATGACGCATGGATTATAAGTATAATAAGGATCAGTTTTAAAAAGAAATCGATGTTCGCTTTACAATTTTCTAACCATTCGTGAATTCCTAGCATGTCACACGTCCATTAACTACACACCAACTTTTCTGTTATGAATGAAAATTGTACCCACAAATCTCTCCCTACAAACTATTAAGCCAATCCGAAAACCAAGTCACCAGCAAACGAATCACATTCGATGACACACCAACTGGCGAAAGCGGAAACCATAAATACCAGTAAAGAGCTCAACGCAAGTCTAACAACCACAACCGCATCATCACAAACTCCCACACCAGCAGCAGCAACAACATCAACAGCGCAGGACGACTGTGGATCAGCGCAGAAATCTTCCTGGTGGAGTTATCTCTATTCGTATTTATATTTCATATGAGGAACGGAACTGAACTGACCCAACTAGGCGCCATCCTAGTTCCTACTACATTGACTGTAATTCCCCCTTTCGTTCGTAATTTACCCAGGATCGCACTCGACATATGTACCTTTTAGTTAAACTCTCACTATTACCGTTGGGTTGTTAGGATACAAATATTAACCACCTAAGATAATACCCCAAACACCTTAAGAATAGCTATGTGAAAGTTTTGCGCGGGGGAAAACCCCCAAATTAAGCAGGAGTTAAACGCTATCAACAATTAGATCGTGTTCTACCAATTATTGTGGTTAGTTACAGTAGGTAAATTACCAAGATTACGAAACGAAGTTAGCTAACCTAACGTAGAAGAAAAAACAAAACAATGCAATACTACTTGTCTATAAGAAATTGTGAGTCGAAAGTTTTCTCATTTTATTTGTATGTCTTTATTTCTGTATATAAAAACGTATCTTTTCATATTTTTTTTTTCAAAAGTTTGATCACACCTACTGAGATATAGAGTTAGACGACATGCTAGGTTTTGTCGAAAAACAGTTAGTAATCGTGTTTTGAAAATGCTACAATGTATTACTACTAAAAATAATCTATCTTCTAGACTACAGTTGTTGAAATGGGTGTATTGTAAATATGCTAAAAATATCCGAAACCACCCGCTAATTCATCTTATTTGACAGGAAGGTGCAGCTAATTCCGCATTGTTTGCACGTTGTGCAGAAAAAATCGAAATAGCTTCATTGAAGGATTAAAATTAAAACCTATAAATAAGTTGATAATCCAATAGCCTAATATATTTCATACACATAAGGCCGGTACAAATCCTGATTTCTTCTTTTGTCACACGGCGTCCACTCCAGTCGAGGGGGGGGGGAGAACAAAAAATAAACAATAAAAAATTATAAAAAACCAAGAAATCACTGTACACAGTAATAAAATTGTATGTTTTAAAATTTACATGATTACCCTCCACCTTCGAGCGCCCGTCTAGCGTCCTGGGAGGTGTGGGTTAGATTACCACTGATTGGCAGTGAATAATTTTTTCACCATTTTCCTATTTTTTCACATGTTCTTAGCTTTCGAGTATTGTTGTCCGAAATCTATATTCATGATTTAATAGGTTTCTTACATGTTGGGAACGAAGATTAATATGAGACTGACAAATGATCGATGTTCCAATGAATTATATTCATGGACACTGGATTGAATAGAGTGACGAATTGAGAAAATCGAAAAAACGTATATTATG